>OX463845.1:3601937-3824158 GCA_949825065.1 Odontocerum albicorne
GTATTAATCCAACCCGGAAAATACGTAGCAATTACACAATGTAGGTCGAATTGTAAACGTATCCCCACACTACAATTCATAATCAAGTGGGGCATGAATGAGTTAAAAATAAACTAACAAGTTTAGCTACAAAATATAATGTATTTTTATGTTAAGCTGGAAAATATGGGAATGGATCGCCTCCTTAGAACGTGGGAGGCGGCGTCCTTAGAACGTGTTAACGGGGCATTCAAATAATTATTTAAAAAAAGAATATTGTTGCCAGATGGGGAGAAATTTTCAAATCGGCGGGAAATGTAATAAATTCGGTAAATGAACAAAATCTAACAACTGGCGACTGGAAAATATCTGTGTATGTATTTTTTTGTAGGGTAACCAAAATTCGTTGGTACGAGCTTGTAGAAATTATTATTTTTTGTAAACTGTTGTTCAGCTATGTTAGACGTTTCCAACAAAACGAACACGTCGCAAATCAAACATGTCGTTATTGAAACGAACATGTCGCAAAAATGTATATCCATTCGAATACTATATTATATTAACTAAATTTTATTTGTTTTACCATTTCTTCTATGTTGTAGAAATATGTTAATTTAGAAAAATACATGTAGTGACGATGTACAAAAGAATTTGGAATGATGTGATAAGAGATAAATGTCAACTAAAGCTTGATGTGTTAAGTAAGATAGAGAAGAGCACGCTGAGATGGTTGGACACGTGAAACGAATGAAAGAAGAAAGACTAAGGTAACATATATTGTATATATTGAAAATGTGAGTAGAATACATGTGACAGGAAGACCAAGGAAAGTGATTTTATCAAGTGAAAGACATTCTGAAAGAAGAAAACGTAGAAAGTGAAAGAATTCGTAGATGTTGCATGGATGTAGAAGAAGCTTAAGATATATGTCAATATATAAATGTTTGGCGCTCGGTCCTCTCTGCCTATCTCAACAGGGAAATAGTGTGATGGTATGTATGTATCTCTTCGATGTGGAATTTGAAAACTGGTAAGATTTTGCGTGGACCAACACATTAATAATAATTTATTTTGTTTATTCAATACTTCATTGTATTAATCTGACAGTTTTATAGCTAGGTGGCAATTTCCCCCAACCAACCAGATAAAAGTAAATAAAATATGTTACATGGGCGCAGCAAAATATATAGTAATAATTATTTACCTTTACAAAATTACATAGTGAAACTAAAAGTGAAATCAGAAATTACTGACTTGAAATTAAGAGATTTTCCAGTCGCTTTTTAAAACATGCCAATGACGGATTATAATAATTATTATAAAATGAAAAGTTATATATCACCCTTTAGAGACAAACTCTTTTCAAAGACGCTTTAACTCGAGATATAAACCTTCTATTATTGACAGATTAAAAATTATTAAAATAGTAATTAGTAAATGAAAAAAAAAGTTGTATGGTAACCGTAACATAAAGAAGCACGCACACTTTGACGCGTACACGCGTTGACACGCACATCACCCTCGCCCATGGCATCGCAGCGCTCCGAATCGCTCCCGCATCGCTCAGCGGTCAACGCTTCTCGCTTATAAATAAATAACTTGGATCACATTCCTGCAGGCGGCCGGTGACAACCCGGTTAGTGACACTCTTCATATAAACATCCCATAGACAACTGGGCGGGAAAGTGTCTGTTTAACTTTCCCTTTCCGGTAACAGCATGGCGATTTTTTCGCGGTTCGTAAAATTAGACAGAATTTAAATGCGTTGAAAATTAAGATTTATCACTGTGCAAATTCATGTTTATTCAATTATAAATTTTATAAAATGTAATTACATTTATAATTGCAGTCCTGTTTAGTTTACTTGAAATAACATACTACCTTGATCAAAAAGTTTTAGGACCGGCCACCGTGTGTCGCTGTCAGTCACCCGATTGGATTTTTTTGTTAGGTTACCACATCTATCATTGACGCTTCCCTTCAAATTTCATCGTCATAGCTTGACATTTGTAAAAGTTACGCTGTATTGAGTACATCTACCTTTGTGTATGTTTTCGATTTTTTACAAGTTTGAAAACGGCACTTTTAAAGGGTTTTATTATGGTTTTTACTTAAGGCCTCTTAAAACACCTTTATTTATTTAACACTTTATTGCATATACAATTTGGCGGCCTTATTGCCAGGCTGCAATCCCTTCTAACCAACCAGACAAAAGTAAATGAAGCAAGTTACGTGGTCGCATAAATAATTGAAATGACTATCCATCTCCACGAAATTCATAAACACATAACATACGTGAGCATATGCCCACGAACCCCACAAAGACGGACAATCGTCCGAACATTATTTTTCATATAAAGTGAAATATCATCAATCAAAAGGAAAGGAAAGGATGGTGGAGAGGAAAGAAAAAGAAAAATCAGGAATGAAACACGTTATTTAACTGATTAGAAATTAAGAGTTTTTTCAGTCGCTTCTTAAAGCATGCCAAGGATGGAGCGAGTCTTATATTGGTTTGTAACTGATTCCAGAGTCTCACTGCATGGACAGTAAAGGACGACGTAAAAAAAAAGGAGCGGTGAACTGGAAAGGCCAATAGACATTCTCTGTTTGAGCGTAGCGCTAATCCATGATAGAAAGACGCTTAAAAATTTCGGCGAGATAAGAGGGGGTGGCGGAACAGTTAAGGATATTATACAATGGAAACAATTTATTACCATGTAGCAATATCTTCCGACTAATCTTTTTGGTTGGTCGGAAGATATTGCTACATAGTAATAAATTCACCACTTTGTACTGTGTACTATAGAAGTATTTATAATATAATAATCCTTTTTAACGTTGATGGAAGGATGCATCTATTAACATTTTTTATTATTTTTTATGGAAATAATTGGAGTAACGCTCCACACCTCTTGGGTTAACTTTAAGAGCAGCGCAGAGTTGAATCTATCTCGTTCCGTTACAAATTGAAATGTACTGCCAACTTCCAGTTTCCAGGAAGAACTTTGGAATTAAAAAGTTTTACAATGCTTTTCATTCCCTGAACTTTGTGAATTGTTTAGATTTTTTTTTGCCTAGAAAAGGATTAAAAACACGAAAAGTCAATTAAAGTTGTTTTTTTTTAGAACTTTTTTCACGGCCTTCACCTTCAAATAAACTGTACTTCAAAACATATTAAAGGTGTTCTGATAAAAGTACGCAACTTTCGTGGCACAATTATTTGTTTCAAAGTAACGGTTTTTCTTATAATGATAACGAAACTTAATAACACTTCTTCTTATTCCCAGTGTCATGTTAGGCACATGCCTTCTTATTCCCAGTGTCATGTCAGGCACATGCCTTCTTCTTCTCAGTGTCATGTCAGGCACATGCCTTCTTATTCCCAGTGTCATGTCAGGCACCATTCTGTAGAACACATCAGTAATAAAACAAATAAAAAAATACATCAAATATATTTTCTTCTTTTTCTCAATGTCATGTCAGGTCCCCCCAACGTTGAATATCACCTGATAGTAGACATCTTTGTCCCCGGCAGCCCGAAAAAGATCACCGACGCTCCTTATACCAGTCCAATCACGTATATTGCAGAGCCAGGAGATTTGCCTCCTGCCAACACCTCTTCGACCCTCTATTTTGCCTTGGATGATCAGGTGCAGTAATTTGTACATTGCTTCTCTAAGTTCATGCTGTAACTTTCTTCTTCTTACCAGTATCATTTCAGGTCTCCCCAACGTTGAATATCACCTGAGAGTAGACATCTTTGTCCCCGGCAACCCTAAAAAGATCCCAGACGCTCCTTATACCAGTCCAGTCACGTAAATTGCGGAGCCAGGCGATTTGCCTCCTGCCAACACCTCTTCAACCCTCTATTTTGCCTTGGTTGATCAGTTGCAGTAATTTGTACTTTGCTCCTCTAAGTTCATGACCCAAATAGGACACCTTTCGGATTTTAATATTAGTCAGAAACTCTCTATCAATTTTGGCTCTTTGAAGAACCCTTGTGTTGCTGACCATATCCGTCCAGGGTATCCGTAGCATTCTCCGATGCATCCACATTTCGAATGCTTTCAGTCGGTTCATACTACAAACTTTGAGGCTACACGATTCCACTCCATATAACACTGACCAAACGTAGCATTTGACTAACCGTTGTCGAAGTTTCATGTTTAGATTATCATCGCAGAATACGCTTCTCATTTTATTAAAAGCCGCACGAGACGATTTAATTAAATTAATAACACTAAAACACACTTTATTTTTCACGAACACTTGTTCCATCGCGAACTAACTAGATTCTAAACCTGAAAGCCCTAGTTTCAGGACTGAAAGGATGAGAATTATCCTAGAAGTCTTTAGTGAAATAATAATGATAAAAGGACGATTTGTATAGTGCCGTTTAGAGATCAGACTTTTCTCAAGGGCGATCCAAATTGGGACTCGAACCCACTATTCGTAAATGATAAAAAATATTAAAAAATAAATAAATATAAGTTGTTGTTATTTGTTTTATTAAACACTATTTATTCCGCTTTATGTAACGGTATTACCCTACCGGTTTCAAGGTTTTCACCTCATCATCAGGGGTCTTGTTAATGCTCCCCTCTTCTTTTAATGTAGTGCTATCAAATAATGCAGAGAATCTCATGGGATGACAACGTTCTTAATCATAACATCTTGAAACAGATAAATACCATAGACATAGAGAAGTGTATTATCCAATAGAACATATAAATAGACATAGAGAAGTGTATTATCCAATAGAACATGTAAATATACATAGAGAATTGTATTATCCAATAAAACATGGAGAAATTAAGAGTACTTGGACCTTTTTTTTTCATAGGCAATCCACCCAAACTAGGATTGTAGATATTATCAAATTTATTTGTAGCGCTTCTTTGCTTGTTAAATTATCTGTGGTTTTATTACCAACTATGTTTTTCTGGACATATGTAGATGCGAAAAAGTACCATAGTCACTACCTAACATATATATCGTTATACTCAAGTAATGAGTACAATTTTACAATATTTCTAGTTCTATTTCTCGAGTCTTGTTTGTGCTCCCCTGATGATGAGGTGAAAACCTTGAAACCGGTAGCATTATACCGTTACATGAAGTGGAATAAACAATGTTTAATAAAACAGATGAAAATGTCTTGAAACCTCTACAATGTTAATGCCTTAACTATATATAATAAATATAAGTTGAGAATAAGGAGAGGAAGTTGATTATGTACGAGTATTTGTCTCCGTATCTACATATGTTTAGAAAATATTTGGTAAGAAAATAGCAGAAAATTTACTTAGGAAATACGAACTACAATACAAAGAAAAACTTTGTTGATCTTTTGATATGTGATAGTAACGCATTTGGATTTAATTGTAGTGTATGTGTGTAATGTTATCTTCAAATGCTCTATAAAGATGCATACGCCATCTACATATCTTCAAGTGTTCTATAAATGTGCACACGCCATCTACATATCTTCAAGTGTTCTATAAAGGTGCATACGCCATCTACATATCTTCAAGTGCTCTATAAAGGTGCATACGCCATCTACATATCTTCAAGTGCTCTATAAAGGTGCATACGCCATCTACATATCTTCAAGTGCTCTATAAAGGTGCATACGCCACCTACATATCTTCAAGTGCTCTATAAAGGTGCATACGCCATCTACATATCTTCAAGTGCTCTATAAAGGTGCATACAACATATACATATCTTCAAGTGTTCTATAAAGGTGCATACGCCATCTATATATCTTCAAGTGTTCTATAAAGGTGCATTCGCCATCTACATATCTTCAAGTATTCTATAAATGTACATACGCCATCTACATATTGTCAAGTGTTCTATAAAAGTGCATACGCCATCTACATATCTTCAAGTGTTCTATAAAGGTGCATACGCCATCTACATATCTTCAAGTGCTCTATAAAGGTGCATACGCCATTTACATATCTTCAAGTGCTCTATAAAGGTGCATACGCCATCTACATATCTTCAAGTGCTCTATAAAGGTGCATACGCCATGTACATATATCTCTAATACTTAGAGTCAGACTTTCTATATTACAAAACCAAAAACGGCAAAAACTCTATTATTAAACTCCACCCTGTTGGATCGATGCGGAACAATCAATTTATTTGATGAAAACAAAATCGACTTTAAAATTCTACTCTTGTCTCAAAAAACATCTCTCAGACATGTATTCGAAATGCACAAAGGAGAAATCCCATTAAGGGAATTTAATGCAAAGAAAAAAGGTGTGATATCAATCTTTTCACGACAGTGAGTAAAACCTTTCCTTAACAATGTAGACTTTCTAGAAGGGGACTTATAACATATGAGAGTATTTATGACTTCTATATGATATACCATCTTAACAGATTTAACATCCTGGTAGTAATTTCGTAAGGTTATGATACATACAACGGAAGTGTTATGATACATACTCGTACAACGGAAGTGTTATATTATACAATAAAATACAACAAACATGATTTGAGTGTTCTTTGTTAAATAACACTCAGTTTTATCCAATAAATTTTATATTGTGACTCATTTGTACTTGATTTGAATTTAATGTCGGACTCCGTAATGAATGCAAAGTAGGTTAATATAAATATCGATAGTTAGTTCATAATTTCAGTGAAAACTTTCACCCCATGAACCAATAACATCCACCCCGTGTGACGTCAACACACTACGGGTGTTTGCAAACATTTTATGATTATAAAAAAATAAATAAAACATTTATTTTTTATTTTACATTCACCACTGTTTTATTTAACTTCATTACCGGTTTCAAAGACTTCCGCCGTCTCGTCAGGTCAAGATGAATTAAATTACGTCTTAAATATATTTTTTCTAAGTGTCATAGATAGAGGAGAGGGGGAGAGCAGTACTGGCTAATAAGGGAAGAGAGTAGGTAGGCGTCAAAAGGATGGCTGTGTAGATTTTCCGATATATGATAGTTATATATTCGGCTTTAGGTGTAGTGTAGTGTATGTGTGTAGTGTTCATATACCATTATACATTATTATAAGACCTCCCAAAAAGGGTTGTCTTTAAGAGTGTATTCTACTCTAGAGGCGTGAATTTCGGGAGGAGAAATTTCCCCAGGAGCTCTTGTAACCTTAGTTTCTGGATGACCCTCGTATTGAGGTAAAAAAAAGGGGGTAAGCTGGTCGACATGATTGGATCCCTTTCGTATATTTAAAATAAAAATTATACACAGTTTCTTAATAAAAAATAAAGTCGTTATAGTTGGTACCAAAAAAAAAAATCGGAAAATAGCGGCAGTCGGAAAAAAAATTAAATTTTTTTCCAAATTTTTCAATTTTTTAAAAATAGTTTTGAAATTTTCAAGGTAAGGACGATATAAAAATATTTATCAAAGTTTTATGTCAAGTTTGAAGGTAATCAGTTCCATAGAACTTGAGATTTTATGTCGACCAGGTCAAAAAAATAGTTTCCAGAAAAACGCGTTTAAAATTTTGAGATTATTGTCAGTCATTCCGGCGCTGCGTAATTGCTGCCTCATTTATAGCTATAACTTCGTAAATATTGAGAATGTTTAAATTACCTTTTGAGAACATATTTTTAAAGGTCTAAACTTTAAGAATATGTAAAAAAAAAAAATTTTAATTTCTAGAGTAAAATACCCCCTTAAGTACTTCCTAAAGCTGTACTCGCTCTCCATATCTCTTACACTAAAAGGAAGACAATTCCACGCTATAGGACCAGCAACGGCAAAAGCTCTATCATAATACCCTGCTCTATGGAATCGATTTGATCTTCTTTTGGATGCCGTTACCTTAATGTTTCATTCTCACATTTGACGAAGTACAAATACCAATCGATATACCAATCGAATATCTCAGTGTCCGAGGTCCCATTTGCACAAGGTAATGCAATGCATAATCCGTAGTCCTTTTATCTTTTTCAATCCTTAATTACAAGAAATTAAAATGAAAAGTTTGATATCTAGTGAAATATTTAATATCGAGTACTGTACAAACTTATTAATTTGACGGTTTTAAAAGTTTTTGGTAAAGGGGTCTGCGACCGAAAAAAGTTTGGAAACTCTTGCTATAGAGCAATATTTCAAATGACTTACGTAGATATCTGTGAATAATTTGGTGACACGAATTATTAACCCAAACATCTTATTTGCTTTATTGCAGACTGATTTGATTTGTGAATTATATAAAACGTTTAAAAAAAAAATACGTACATCTACGTTAAAAAAATAATCTCCCCGGCACATTTTCGCTTTCCAACTGAATTGACCTAGAAATTGTAAGGGGATCCTCGACTACGAAGCCCATTACTAACGACGGTATGTAATAAATAAACAAACACACCCTTAGGTTTCCCAGATAATTTACATTAAAAAACATGATATAATTATTACATTAATATTTTTAAAACAGCTGTTTTTACTGAAAGTATCAAAATAGCTTTGTCATATATACGAGTATATCGATTTGACAGAAGAATCTTTCTTGTATGATATACAAATTTGTGTATCAGATAATTGGATATTGTTACCTGCGGACCGAATACGGAACTCCAAATTAAAATCCTAACGCAAAGCAACCTTCACAGCTAAATTTATATAGTACTTACAAATAACACTGTTCTACAATTTTTTACTTTTTGTTCTTTACAAAAACAAAAGTACCAATATTTTTTAACCACAAAACACACATTTTTGTCAAGAAAAAATACTTAAAATTGTGGTACGTTTTATGGTTCTAAGATAGGTGATACGTGGTTTTTATTTAACACTTTTATTGCAAATACAATCTGGCGGGCTTCTTGCCAGGCGGCAATCTCTTCCAACCAACCAGACAAAAATAAATGAAGCAAGTTACGTGGTTGCATAAATCATTCAAATGACTATCCATCCCCACGAAATCCATAAACATATACGTGAGCACATGCCCACGAACCTCACAAAGACCGACAATCACCCGAACATTATTTTTCATATAAAATGAGATATCATCAATCAAAAGGAAAGGAAGGGATGTTGGAGAGGAAAGGAAAAGAAAAATCAGGAATGAAACACGTTATTTTACTGACTAGAAATTTAGAGGGTTTTCAGTCACTTCTTAAAGCTTGCCAAGAACGGAGCGAGTCTTATATTGGTTTGTAACTGATTCCAGAGTCTCACTGCATGGACAGTAAAGGACGACGTAAAGAAAGAGAAGCGGTGAACTGGAAAGACCAATAAGCAATCTCTGTTTGAGCGTAGCGCTAATCCATGATTGGAAAGACGCTGAAAATTTTCGGCGAGATAAGAGGGGGCGGTGGAACAGTTAAGGATATTATACAATAGATATACTATGTGAATTTGGCGTCTCTTTCTAACATTCTACCAGTTCAATGCCTTCTGGTATGGAGTTATATGATCGTAGTTATATGGTAATAGATCTCAAAAACAAATAATGTAAGCTACCAAAAGATTTTCGAATCCAACAATATGGACCTAAAGCTCCGCAAACAATTGGTCAAAACATATGTGTGGAGTATTTTGATGTATGGTTGCGAGACATGGTGCATATGCGAAAGAGATCGAAAAAGATTGGAGGCCTTCGAGATGTGGACCTATAGACGAATCCTAAGGATTTCCTGAAGATACCACATTACAAATGACGAGGTTCTCAGCAGGATTGAAGAAACCGGGCACCTGTCAAACACCATATCGGAAAGGCGTGCAGAATGGATGGGTCTATGCTGCGACATGAAAATCTCCTGCACAATATACTGGAAGGAATGGTTGAGGGATCTATTGGCAGAGAGCGTCCTTGCCGAGAGTATCTGGAGCAAACATGTCACGATATGGACTGCACCTCCTATACAAAGCTCAAGAGGATCGCAGAAGACCGAGCGGAGTGGAGGAGGAGATGCAGGGCTTTGCTGCTAACCAATTCCCAGGATCGAAACTGAAGAAGAAGACCAAAAGAAAAATATACAAGCATTTAAATTTAAACCTCCTCGTTATATTTTTCATATTTTTTCTATACCTATTGAATAAATTCATAACCATTTGACAGATCATTTAACGCGCAAAACAAATACAGACGTCCTACATCACCGATAAACCGGCATAAACTGGATCACGTTGGGTTGCTCGTGATTGAGGTATATGTATACTTTTTTCCAAGTCCATATCTGGACATTATCCGATAATACGAAAAGGGACAGTAACGAGACAATTGACAGTGCCGAGACGAGTGAACATGAACTAAATGCTATGAGTGAACATGAACTGAAGGCGAAGCTGTGCCGTGGAGATTTAGTTTACTTCTCCTTTTTATGTAAGTGAGCCAGCAAACTCACCATCCACACTGGTGTACAGGATCCAATGGCACACCTGATGTGAGACGATTGGAGCACACCGGAAGGTTTTTTTTTGAAGGACAAAAATACAACCCTGTGGACGTCCTTCTTACATATAAAGCAACAGTATTTGGTATACCCGCCTTGCACATCAACTAATATAGATATGACTTTCAAATCCACTTTTCATATTTCCCTGAGTTTATGCTTTTTAAAATACGTTTTATATTTTTGAAATATCCGGCTTAAATTTGCTGATTCATTTAAAATTACGTATTGGGTATGCGGTATAACATCTGCGGCTGGTTTAAATTACATTTTCTTGTACAACGTAACAACCAAATCCACTTAATAAAAAATAATATAAGGTGTTAACATAAGTTGTGTCCGTTTTTTTTCAAATTTAAAAATGAGCACCAAAAGAAAAACAAAATAGTTAAGGGTAAACGTCATTCGAATACAAAAATGTTTGAAGGGGATCTTCATGAATAATATGGTTTAAGCGGTCTTTAACGAAGTTCGCTGGTCGTCCGGAACGCTCCATTTCTTTCAGGATGAAATTACCGTCTTTGAAACGCAAAAACCATCGACGAGCTGCCCTTTCATTCATAGCATCTTCACCGTACACTTCGCAAATATCGCGAGCAGCTTTGGCAGCTTTATTCCCTCGATTGAACGCGAACAGAAGGAGGTGTCGAAAATGCTCATTTTCGTCTACTTGACATTACATTTTGAAGGCTTGTAATCAAATAAAATAATATATGTAACGTAAAAGCAAACACAGTATCTTGTAGATACAATGGATATATGATGAACGGCTTTGCTACCATAAAACCAATAAACGTAGATGGAAAGCCGCTAGAACTTGTCCAGGAATATGTGGACTTCGATGAGGACCGCTTAAACCATATTATTCATAAAGATTCCCCTCAAACCAGCGTAGAATTGGCTGAGGAGATGAATTGTAGTCACATGACTGTATACCGCTATCTTAAATCAATGGGAAAAGTCCAGAAGCTCAGCGCTTGGGTTCCACATGTTTTGAGTGAAAACAACAAAAATCAATTCTCGAACGTTCAACGTCCACTGGTTGTCGGGAACGCTCCATGTCTTTCAGGTCGAATTTATCGTCTTTGAAACGCAAAAACCATCGACGAGCTGTCCTTTCATTCAAAGCATCCTCACCGTACACTTCGCAAATATCGCGAGCAGCTATGTCAGCTTTATTCCCTCGATTGAACGCGAACAGAAGGAGGTGTCGAAAATGCTCACTTTCGTCTACTTGACATTCCATTTTGAAGGCTCTTAATCAAATAAAATAATATATGTAACGTTAAAGCAAACACAATATCTTGTAGAGCAGAAAATTTCCTTTCGAATGACGTATAACATTTACCATTTTGTTTTAATTTTGGTGCTCATTTTTCAATTGAAAAAAAAAAAACGGACACAACTTATGTTAACACCCAATATACTCGTAATTTTCAAATCCTTCAGCCTAAAATCTATAAAGAAAGGTTTTGTTAAATGCCATTGTTTAACAGTGTTATCGGAAAGTTTATATATTTGAGAAAATTGGCGTTTAGCATATATCACAGTATTAAAATTAAACAACACGACATCCTCCGTGACCTTGCCTTGCAGCCCTGGGGTAGGGACTTCGATTCCCGTTGGAACCTAGATTTTTTTTTAAAAACGATTCCAGTCTGGTTTTGACTCTGGGTTTCCTAAATATATTTCTGGTATGTTGGAATTGATTGCTACATACCAATAAGTCCGCCAGATTGTACTGTATTCAACAAAAATGTAATACAGAATGACCCAAAAGTCGATAGCTAAAAGTCATCATTTAAAATTCAAATAACTCCCGACTTCTTTCTAAGTAGCGTATTTGAAAAATACAGTGTACCATAAAAATTCTCGAATTTGATGGGCCAATGTTCGTGAAAAAATTGAAGAAATAAACCAAGAAATATTACGACCGTTGATGGTTCACGCCTTAAAAAGAACGCGTCAGTATGAAGAGCAAAATGGTAGTTATTTAAAAGATTTAATTTTAAAAACTAAATAAAAAATATTTTCAAAATGTGTGTTATTTGTTTATAAAAGAATAAATGTAAAAAATTTAAAAATAAAAAAGTAATTTAATTTTAAAATAGTCTAGAGACTTTTGGGTCACCCTGTTATTTTAACACGTTGCAATTATTGATTATTTTAACACGTTGCTGAGTCGTAAATTTCTTCAAATTTAATTTTCAAGAATTACGCTTTAATAATCTGAAATAAAAAAATAAAACTAATTAATTGTAGAAAGTTATTTGAATTTTTAATAATCTAGTGAATTTTGGGTCACCCTGTACAATACAATGGGGTGCATAGTCACGTGACAACGCAATGGGTGGTATAATTAGCTACGATCGTCTAACTTTGGTGTGCCATCGAGTGACGCCGTTGAGTGACTGTTCACTAATTTAATGAGGAAAAAGGAAGACTGAAACATGAACTTCATGTCCCAGCTTCGCTTTCCAACTGAATTCAATACACTACATTACGACTTTCTGAGTGGACGATCAGTCCCAATCAATTTTATATATAATGAAATATACATATCTGAAGCAAGTTCTAAAATACAACATACGCAGGTGCAGCGATCACCTTTGTACGACACTGGTACAAAGAACTGTAACAATACAGTCAAACCTCGGGTCACGAACAAATCGGCTTACGAACGCAATTTCCGAACAAAATTTTGACTCGACCTGCGTACAATGCCTCGGCTCACGAATTAATTGTAACGGCGCATTACGCAATTACGCATTAGTTGTTCGAGGTGCGCGCATTGTGAACATTGTTTGTCGTTGCGTTCGTTGTTGTTGATACATTTTTTTTGCTTTTTATATATATTATATAATATACAGTATATATAAAATATATTTTGTATTAAATTAACCCTCATTACGGCTCCCAAGAAAATGAATTTCGGTTTGCGAACATTTCGGCTCGCGAACGGAATCAATGAACGAATTAAGTTCGTAATCCGAGGTACCACTGTATGTGGATGGCTGCTGCGCAATGCTCGGAGAATCCAGCTCACGTCGCAAAGTCGTAGATCGGTGAAAGGCAGCAGGGTGAAGAGATTCCTCTTAGGCAGGTACTAGATGGTCGCAAGTAAAACACAGTAGGCAGAGTGATTTGGCTTTTTCGTTTCTTATGTGCGGTCAATCACTCATCGCTAGCGCCTGTTTTCGCCTCTGCATGCTGTCACAACTCACGAAATGTCACAATTTTCGTAAGTTTTGCGCATGAAGAGGCCGGCCGCCTTGCGATATAGTCTCGCGATGACCGCGCATAATTCTCATTTCCGTTGAGGTCGCGTCGCAGCGCGGACCCCAACATCAAAATTATAACCAAGAATCTATACACATTAAACAATTAAGAAACCAATCATAATATATTTTATGATGACGCCCACGTCCGATACAACCTTCCTACCCTAAATCTTACAATATTTTTATTCCTCAAATAAGATTGGGTTCGACTTCTAAGTTAGAGCATTTTTGACTTGAATCTGTTATCTGAACGACATAAAATATTTTTTCTTGTATTATTATTATTAAGAAGTAAAGGCAATGTTAATCGATTTAAGCAAAGACTGATAAAGCCTGCTACAACATTTTGCCAAACAAGTTGCGGAGTATAGGTTTTGGGGGTCAATTTCTCACATGGATCGGATCCTATCTCACTGACAGAACCATTTCGGTTAGGATAAATAAATTTACACCGACCGAGTTTTGTGCCTCAAGCGGTGTCACCCAGGGTTCCAATCTTGGCCCCATTTTATCATTACTGTTCATTAACGATATCGTTTAAATTTTCAGTGATATCGGAATATTGCTTTTGCTTGATGGCATGAAATCCTTTTATATAACAAATGAATTAGTTTGTT
Source organism: Odontocerum albicorne (assembly GCA_949825065.1). Classification (NCBI taxonomy): domain Eukaryota; kingdom Metazoa; phylum Arthropoda; class Insecta; order Trichoptera; family Odontoceridae; genus Odontocerum; species Odontocerum albicorne. The sequence continues at coordinate 3,616,226 of OX463845.1, forward strand.
TTTCATTGTAAGAATATAAACAAACTTTTCGTTTCAAATTACAAATTAGATTCGTTTTCAAATTACAAATTAGAACACTTTTTTTTTACAAAATGTGATGTTCGAGAGGGTAACTGAGGTCGTAAATTTGGGTAACATAATCGATCATAGACTGAATAGAACGAATTAAGATGTACTATCATAATTGCTCTGTTCGTTATATGCACTGTTATTTCAGTCTATTAAAAATTACGATCACATTACCTCATACCAGAAGGAACTGGTTGAACAGAAGAAATACACATCAAATTAACATATTATATTTATTGTATAATATCCTTAACGGTCCCGTTACTCCCTCTTATTTCATCAAAAAATTTCAGGGTCTTTCCGATCATGGATTTGCGCTTTGTACAAACAAAGATTGTTTATTGGTCTCCCCAGTTCATCGTTTTTATTTTTTTTATGTCATCCTTTAATGTTAATGTAGTGAGACTCTGGAACCAGTTATAAACAAATGTTAGATTCTCTACGTTCTTGGCATCCTTTTGAGACATTTCATGTTTCATTCTTGTTTTCTCTTTCCTCTCCACCATCCCTTCCTTTTCCTTTGATTGGTATAAATTGTCCTTTTAATATTTGTCTTAAATATATCGGTACATTGGCTATCCTGACTTTATCCAATCCAGACCACCCTTCCTGATTTTTTATGTCACTTGTAATCGGTGGCTACATGAAAACCATCGATTTCTTCATTTGAACTCACTTCTGATCTATGTTTTTATATTCCTTGGAGTTATTAATTATCCTATCCTATCTTACATCTTAATATTCTATCTTACACTCTCCTATTCTATATCGTACGTTTGAAATTCACCATTGCTGGGCCTCGTAGTCGAGGATTCCCATCCCCATTCCAACACCAATGCAGTTGGAAGCGAAGCTGTGCCGTTATGTACATATTTTTTCTTCCTTTCTCCCTTTTAAGAATTCTCAATTGATTTATAATCACAAATCTGAATGTATTATTAAAAACTCCTAAAATATTTAGTAGTACAGTAGTTTCTTATATATTCTTACACTGCCTCTTTTCCTTCAAACTGTTATAGGCACAAACCATCCTGAATTTATTGTACTAAACTCTCCAAATATTTAGAAGTAAAGTAGTTCTTTTGTTCTTTTATATTCTCACGCGCCTTATGCCCCCTTCAAATTGTTATTGGCACAAATCATCCCCTTTATATAGGATGGAGTGTCAAATCCACTTATAATATTTCCCCTCATAAAACTGATATTTGACATGCACATGCGAATCTACGAGTAGTTTGGTATAATAAAAGTTGAATTAATGAACTATAAAGTACAATAAAGCGCTGACTATCCGAGGCTTAATTATCCGTCAGTTGGATTAACCATGCTCTTATGTGGCACACTTTTTTTAAGTTTTTTTCCGTGGTTGCAGTCCTAAGACTGGTTTGCAGCAATTTGAACTCTTCTCCTTCATTCCCCCCTGTCATGTGCGGCTCTTTTTAAGTCTGTATATGTTGAGCAGCGCACGTCCACCAACAGGTCCTCCAGGTACTCTCAGCGTGGGCGTCCCCTAGAGTTTGTCCCCTCGGTCATACCCTCCATTATGACATGCAAGAGGCCCTCTTGTCGTATTATATGACCGATCCATCTTGCACGCCTTTCGGACAGGATCCTGAGCAGGTGCCTTCCTCCTTCGATTCGTTGGAGAACCTCTTCATTAGTGATGCGGTCTCTCCAGGAAATTCCTAATAGTCTTCTATAGGACCACATCTCAAAAGCCTCTAGTCTTCGTCTATCTCTTTCGGATAGGCACCATGTCTCGCAGCCGTACATCAAGATACTCCATACATAGGTCTTGATGAGGAGTATTCTCAGTTTTAGGTCTATATTATAAGTTATTCCGAAAATTATGTTTCCAATTTTTAACGAATTACTACGTTTTGAAAATTATAAAACAGTTACCTAAAGTGTTTTAAACTCTATGGTTTACATCACACCAATTTACAAACTCTAGTAAATTGGCTGTGTTTCCTCGTCTCCACACTGATACGAAAATATATGAATCCGGGGCTTTCCAATGTAATTGCCCCAGTATGATACAAATGTTGTATCTGTCAATTGAGAAAGCTTGTTCGTGTACGAATTTCAACTCTTAAAATGTAATTTGAATTCAATGAAAACTCAATTTGGATTAACCATGTTTTTCAATTATCCGGGCTGGAGTGCTCCTCAATTACCATGGATAATCGTCGCTCTACTGTTATTGTAATGTATTTCATTAGTTAAAGAAAGGACAAAAAACCAGAAAACCTATTACTGACACCTCCAGCTTGTACGTACATAATCGAATAAGGTTGTATGAACAAATACGGTTGTTAAATTTCGTCGGGAGTTATTACGTCACAATTTAAACAGCGTAGTATGCTAATATTTCAATGGGTATTTGAAATGAATATAAATACTAAAAATCATTCCAGTTTCCTCTCAGGGTTTGCAGAGAGGACATAGTGCCAGACTTTTCTATTTCGACACACATTCTTCGCCTTTTTTATATCCATACACCTTCTTATGCAGTTCCTACGGTTTCTCTGATTTTTTATATTTCCTTCTTTCCAAGTATTATTCACTTAATCCAACCATACTTTCCTTGATTTTCTTCTACCACACTTTCCATTCACATTTGGACAATTGAAAATTTGTTTATTAATATTAATTTTGCAAAGTTATTACTGGTAGAAAATAAAATTCTCTGTGGCAAATAGAACATACTTCTAAATCTTTCTTTCCAATGACACAACTTTCGTCTTCTCCACATTCATCTACAATCTTCTATTATTTAAATTTCTTACTTTATCTTCTTTCAAAATCTATCATTTTCCTCGGTCTACCTCTTACACACACCTTGCACTTCTGAACTGAATTACTGTATTTTTTTTTCAGAAATAAAAAATGTGATATAACCCTATTAAGAATCTATTGAGATAAACAAATAGGAGGACCATGGGTCCTTAAAACAGTTTTGGAAAAGGATGGGTCCATCCTTCTGGAACTTTATATCAAAACTAAGAAACCATTGTTGATCTCTAAAGGTTATCCCCAATGATTTTGAGCGATAGGTAATGTCATGTTTTACTCTTGTGTAGTTAGTAAATCCGGAGGTTCCAATTCCAGGACAAATACTCAAAATAACATTATTTAGTTTAAAAAGAGATTTCGTGAACACAAATCCACCTTAACAATTCCTCTAACTTATTCTTAAATGGCTAATCATTGTCACCGTGAAAACCATACTTTTTCTATCGATGATGCCAAATTCTTACATATCAGTAGTAACGGAAATAAATTGGACAGATTCGAGGCCCTAGAAATTTCTAAGTCAGTACATCGAGGTGAACATCTGGTAAACACATATATCCCAAAAATCTCTCCGCTGCTGGCCGAGATCGTCCCATGTCTTTCTCAGCCCTCAGTCCCTAACCCGAATGTCCCCAACCGTTAGAAGCGTGTATATCGGTACCAGTTCGAACATAATACAGTCTTGTTTGTGCTCCCATGAAGATGAGGGGAAAGCCTTGAAACCGGTAGGGTTATACCGTTACAAAAAGTGAAATAAACAGTGTTTGAAAAAACAAATTACAACATCATTTTATATTGAACTTAGAGTATTTTGTTTCATAGCCCATAAAAGCCATCTTGTTTTGAATATTTTTTTAAATAAATACCATATAAGGAAGTGAACAAGGTACTTTGCACAATTCTTCTGGTATCGATCTGTGTCTAGGAGTTACTTTTGTATTTGAAGTCTCAGGATTTGATCACTTTCCTAAGGTTCAAAGCTTTTGTTGGTTTAAGATAACTTTGGGTTTAACAAAAGGTTATCTTGATTGAAACTTTTCTTTCTTTTTCCTTTCAGTCGACCTTTTTTACTTTCTGTTATGTTTTCACGTGATAAGAATAGTTTGATGTTATATTTTCTTCTTCTGTATTGCTTGAACAGCTCATTATTGAGCGTTGTGATTACTTCTATAACAGCCCTTAACGATTTATCTTCATCCATTTCTACACTCCTATTCAGTTCAATTCGAATTCGCCACTATATTAAATAAGTACACGTTATGTGGTATTGAATCTTTACATAGAGTACTAAATAACAACACGTTATTAGGCACTAAATAGGTACATGTTATAGGATACTAAATAAGTACATATTATAGGATACTTAATAAAAACACGTTATAGTGTACTAAATAAAGAACACGTTAAAGGGCACTAAGTAAGAATACATTTCAGGTTACTAAATAATTACAGGGTACTAAATAAGTACACATATTATAGGATACTAAATAAAAACACGTTATAGTGTACTAAATAAAGAACACGTTAAAGGGCACTAAGTAAGAATACATTTCAGGTTACTAAATAATTACAGGGTACTAAATAAGTACACATATTATAGGATACTAAATAAAAACACGTTATAGTGTACTAAATAAAGAACACGTTAAAGGGCACTAAGTAAGAATACATTTCAGGTTACTAAATAAGTACAGGGTACTAAATAAGTACACATATAGGATACTAAATAAAAACACGTTATAGTGTACTAAATAAAGAACACGTTAAAGGGCACTAAGTAAGAATACATTTCAGGTTACTAAATAATTACAGGGTACTAAATAAGTACACATATTATAGGATACTAAATAAAAACACGTTATAGTGTACTAAATAAAGAACACGTTAAAGGGCACTAAGTAAGAATACATTTCTGGTTACTAAATAAGTACAGGGTACTAAATAAGTACACATATTATAGGATACTAAATAAAAACACGTTATAGTGTACTAAATAAAGAACACGTTAAAGGGCACTAAGTAAGAATACATTTCAGGTTACTAAATAATTACAGGGTACTAAATAAGTACACATATTATCCAATTATCCAAAAGAAAATTATCCAATTCAAGTTAGATAACAACAAATTATAATTTATATCATTCATACTACCTTGATCAAAAAGTTTTAGGATCGGCCACCGTGTGGCGCTGTCAGTCACCCGATTAGAATTCCTTTTTTTTTGTTAGGTTACCACATCTATCATTGACACTTACCTCCAAATTTCAGCGTCATAGCTTGACATTTCTAAAAGTTACGCTGTACTGAGTACATCTATCTTTGTACGTGTTTTCGATTTTTTTACAAGTTTGAAAATGGCATCAACTGTGCATAAATGAGATTGCATTAAATTTTGTTTGAAAAACAGATTTAACGGTCCGCAGACCTTGGAAATGTTGGAGAAGTGTTTTTTGGTGGCACGAACGCTTCAGAAGTGGTCGTGAGTCGGTCGAGGATGACGAACGCAGTGGCAGTCGAAAACCGATGAAAACATTGATAAAATCAAAGAAATGTTGGCCGAAAACCGCAAATTGACCATCAGAGAGCTGGCAGAAGACTTGAACATCGCTAATGGATCCACTCAAGACATTTTGGTTAGTAATTTGGGCATCAGACGTGTCGCTGCAAAACTGGTGCCGAAAGACCTCAATTTCATGCAAAAAAAGGACCGCGTTGAAATCGCGAAAGACATGATTTCTATGAGTTTTTGACCAAAAACAACACGACTACTATCCAGCAGCCTTCGAATTCACCTGATCTGGCTTCCTGCGACTTTTTCCTGTTCAACCGACTTAAAAAACCGCTTCGCGGAACGCGTTACAGCACCCGAAAGAATGTCATGAAAAAAATCGAAGACGGCTCTGATGGACATACCGAAAATTGAGTACCAGCGGTGTTTCGAGGATTGGATCAAGCGCAGTCAATGTATTTTGGAGTATTTTGAAGTGGACCATATCGATTTTGATGAATTAACTTGTATTTTCGATTTTATGAATAAAATCCTAAAACTTTTTGATCAAGGTAGTATTCACACTAATGTTTAAATCAATGTGGCGCAAAAACCTAAATTGAACTTAAAGCGTCAAATAAGAAAGTTTGCTCTCGGAATGGCGCTGTATCAATTTACCTTGTATTATTTTTACTATATGTAAAGGACAATTAAGTGTCACTTATTTTATGAATAAATAAATATCTATCAAAAGATTAGACAACTTATAAAAGGAAAGAAAATAAGAAAGTTCTTTGAACAAATCTTTGTGGTGTGTATTTTGAAACTTTTACAATTTGCAATAATCAGTGCTGTTTTGATGGAACTTTTAGTAAACGTTCCTTATATAATACTTGCCAACTTTCTGTTTCTTGCTCGCTTCGTTTAAGAACGATTCGAACTATCTTGTCTTTGACTCCGTCAACTTTCCCAGAAATTTCCTTTCGAATAATAATATTCTCGACAGTTATTAATTAGGATCTCTCGCCATTACGATGTACAAAACTTTTGTTACTCGTCTTTGATTTTACGTTGAACTTTTTAACAAGTTTCTTGACTTTTAACACGGCCATAATTGAATTTATTTTAAATTGTGGAAACCATATTAGAATTGTACGGCACCGGTACAAAGAACTGTAGAAATAGGTGGATGGATCCTGCTCAATGTTCGGAGATTTCGGCTCACGGTGAAAAGTAGCAGGGTGAAGAGATTCCTCTTTAGCAGGTAGTAGGTGGTCGCAAGTAAAAGGCAGTAGACAGCGTGAACTGATAATATATTTTTTGACTTTTGGGCTTTTTATGTGCGGCCAATTGCTTATTGAAAGCGCCGTGCATTCCGCCATGACGAGATATCACAATTCTCACAAGTTTTCACACGCATGGGCCGGTCGACTTTTGATACTGTCCCGCGAAGGCCGCGCTTAAGGAACATTCTACACCTACAACTGATCTTATAATTTATGTATTTATTTTCCTGATACGTTTTCGTTGTTGCTGTCTATATTCTACGGTCTACAGTCCCTCAGACGGTAGAGAAGAAAATAAATTGAGTTAAGATAACTCATGAAGCCTTGCACTACCGCCACTATCTCGGTCTTCTACTGCATCGTCACCTCATTTTCACCATCTTCACCATCGTCGCCACACTGCGGGCCCTCCCGCGGGGTGTGGGGGGGGGCACCCCCATGGATGAGGCGGCGCCTCGCCCGGCCTGCGGGGTGCATCGGAGTGAGTGGGAGGACGCCTGCTCAAAACGGCGCCACCACCGCTGACATGAACACCTTTAGAGATAGTCACCATGCCCAACTATGGTCGATACAAATGTAAAACCATGGCTCATTGAGCGCAAAAATTCCTCATAAATTCATACACAAATATTTAATATAAGTATACACATATAAATAACACTGCACACACATATGACACAACAGAGGAAAAGGTATTCCCTCAAATCACTGACACGAAGACCTACTGCGCAATTAAAAATTGCACAAATATTAAAAATTGATTAAAAGTAAAAGAACTCGTCTCTCTCTCTCATAAGGAACATTTCAGTTACGGTCGTGACACAGCACGGACCTCAACAAACGTAAAAATTATACATTAAAAACATCAAAATATAACCAAGAATCAAAAAATACCAAATAACAATAAAATATATCAATCATGTTTTATGGTGACGCATACGTCCGATATAAGAATATTTAACAAGAAACCACTATGTTAATCTATAAATTTAATTAATCCCCACTACAAGTGTTTCTACTTATTATCGTGAGGCTCTCTTCAGGCGTAAAGATCTCGGTTTGATATGAGAGCAGTGTTTGTCTCAGAATGGTTTCATGTTACTAATGCGAGAGCTCTTCAAAGGAGTGTAATGGGTTGTGGTCTTGTTTCGTTCTTTGATTTTTATGGTGTTTTCAACGTTTTGTCCGATCACATGATGACGGTCAAGACCCTTCCAACAGGCATAGCGGCTGGAAGACCCGTTCTTGCGTATGTTATTGAGAACAGTTCTTGCCGGCGCAGTTTAGTGTAATTGTTAGGAACATTTTAACGCTAATATTTGTAGTAATGCTGGACAGCTCACAACTCCTCGAACGAGTCTGAGGATGATGAGGTGAAAACCTTGAAACCGGTAGGGTTACCATTATCTGGAGAAAAAAAACAACAGCGTTTTAGTGAACCAATTGCAATGTATTTAAATTTCTACAGTGTGAATGCTGTAACTTTCTTCTTCTTACCAGTATCATGTCAGGTCCCCCCAACGTTGAATATCACCTGAGAGTAGACATTTTTGTGCCCGGCAGCCCGAAAAATCTCTCCAACGCCCCTTATGCCAGTCCAATCACTTATATTGCGGAGCCAGGAGATTTTGCTCCTGCCATAACCTCTTCGGTCTTCTTTTTCGCCTTGGATGATCAGGTGCAATGATTTGTACTTTGATCCTATAAGTACATGACCCAAATAGGACACCTTTCGGATTTTAATATTAGTCAGCAACTCTCTATCAACTTTGGCTCTTTGAGAAACCCTTGTGTTGTTGACCATATCCGTCCAGGGTATCCGTAGCATTCTCCGGTGTATCCACATTTCGAATGCTGTTGTAACTTTAAATAGTACAATTAATGTTTATTTTTTCTTGTTTTTTAATCTTTGAACTAAAAAGGTCCTTTGAACGTTGATATAAAATAAAACAAAAATATATAAATACGCAATAAAGATTAAATAATATAAAAAATATGTTTTTTAAAAGTAACGGCACGGCTTTATGACGTACATGTTATATGTATATGTTTGAATGACTTTTTCCCGTTAACTGAACTCCCAAATGTCACGTAACGTTTTCCGCTAGTTCTGCTACAACCCTTTTCCCCGGAAGGGTTCATTGTTTGGAATAGGTCACATTGGTTCCACCCTTTAAAAATTCAAAGCGGCCATGTGTTTACTACCCCGTATTAATAAGACAATGAGATGCGGTTGGGAATTGAATAAATGGTGAATACATATTCTAAAGTTAAGGTATATGATCTTCGTGCTCTAGTTACTCTTCCATCTGGGAGTTTCTGGTTTGATTCCCAATGGTACTCAAATATAAGGGGACTCAATCTAGTTTAAGAATTCATCTAGGAACAATTCTCGCATGTGCTAGAAGTTTGCGAGTGTTGTGGCTTGTTCACGTGCAATAGTATTTTCAATACAAACAACTTAAAGTCAAATCAATAGACTTAATTTCAATATTTAAATATTGATTTCAATATTTAAATATTTAAATATTGAAAAACTGGAGCAGTGATGAGTTCTGTTATCTGGGCAGTAATATTTACGTGTGATGGGTGAGTTGAAAGAAAAAAAAAGTGGCTACATAATAATAATCCCACACGTGTGTACAAAAGCGGCTACATAGTAATAATCCCACAAGTGTGTACAAAGGTGGCTACATAGTAATAATCCCACAAGTGTGTACAAAATTGGCTACATACTCGTAGTAATAACCCCACAAGTGTGTACAAAAGTGGCTACATAGTAATAATCCCACACTTGTGTACAAAAGTGGCTACATAGTAAAAATCCCACAAGTGTGTACAAAAGTGGCTACATAGTAAAAATCCCACAAGTGTGTACAAAAGCGGTTACATAGTAATAATCCCACAAGTATGTACAAAGGTGGCTACATAGTAATAATCCCACAAGTGTGTACAAAAGTGGCTACATAGTAATAATCCCACAAGTGTGTACAAAAGCGGCTACATAGTAATAATCCCACAAGTGTGTACAAAGGTGGCTACATAGTAATAATCCCACACGTGTGTACAAAAGTGGCTACATAGTAATAATCCCACAAGTGTATACAAAAGTGGCTACATAGTAATAATCCCACAAGTGTGTACAAAAGCGGCTACATAGTAATAATCCCACAAGTGTGTATAAAAGCGGTTACATAACAATAATCCCACAAGTGTACAAAATTGGCTACATACTCGTAGTAATAATCCCACAAGTGTGTACAAAAGTGGCTACATAGTAATAATCCCACAACTGTATACAAAAGTGGCTGCATAGTAATAATCCCACACTTGTGTACAAAAGCGGCTACATAGTAATAATCCCACACGTGTGTACAAAAGTGGCTACATAGTAATAATCCCACAAGTGTGTACAAAAGCGGCTACATAGTAATTTTCCCACAAGTATGTACAAAGGGGGCTACATAGTAATAATCCCACACTTGTGTACAAAAGTGGCTACATAGTAAAAATCCCACAAGTGTGTACAAAAGTGGCTACATAGTAATAATCCCACAAGTGTGTACAAAGGTGGCTACATAGTAATAATCCCTCAAGTGTCTACAAAAGCGGCTACATAGTAATAATCCCACACTTGTGTACAAAAGTGGCTACATAGTAATAATCCCTCAAGTGTCTACAAAAGCGGCTACATAGTAATAATCCCACACTTGTGTACAAAAGTGGCTACATAGTAATAATCCCACAAGTGTGTACAAAAGTGGCTACATAGTAAAAATCCCACAAGTGTGTACAAAAGTGGCTACATAGTAATAATCCCACAAGTGTGTACAAAGGGGGCTACATAGTAATAATCCCTCAAGTGTCTACAAAAGCGGCTACATAGTAATAATCCCACACTTGTGTACAAAAGTGGCTACATAGTAATAATCCCACAAGTGTGTACAAAAGTGGTTACATAGTAATAATCCCACAAGTGTGTACAAAAGCGGCTACATAGTAATATTCCCACAAGTATGTACAAAGGGGGCTACATAGTAATAATCCCACACTTGTGTACAAAAGTGGCTACATAGTAAAAATCCCACAAGTGTGTACAAAAGTGGCTACATAGTAATAATCCCACAAGTGTGTACAAAAGCGGTTACATAGTAATAATCCCACAAGTGTGTACAAAAGCGGCTACATAGTAATATTCCCACAAGTATGTACAAAGGGGGCTACATAGTAATAATCCCACACTTGTGTACAAAAGTGGCTACATAGTAAAAATCCCACAAGTGTGTACAAAAGTGGCTACATAGTAATAATCCCACAAGTGTGTACAAAGGTGGCTACATAGTAATAATCTCTCAAGTGTCTACAAAAGCGGCTACATAGTAATAATCCCACACTTGTGTACAAAAGTGGCTACATAGTAAAAATCCCACAAGTGTGTACAAAAGCGGTTACATAGTAATAATCCCACAAGTGTGCACAAAAGCGGCTACATAGTAATATTCCCACAAGTGTGTACAAATAAAGTATAATAAATGATCTGCTAGGGCGCTGCTATAGCTGCTAGATGTGATTTGTTTAATAATAGTGGGCTCGAGTCTCGAGTTGTAGTATCTTAGAGGAGAATTTGTTCTTTAAAAAAGGTGCAACATAAAACTGTCGTTAAAATAAAAAAAAATAAAAAAACAATTTAAAAATACTTCATTCCACCTGAATTTATTAAGTGCCACTCATACATAACCTACCTTTAATAAATTAAAAACAAAACAAACAAGATTTATTTTGAAGTTTTTGTTTGAAGTGCTGTACCTCGTGATTGACTAAAAACAAACCTTGAAGATGAAAACTGCAACGTTTTTGAAACGTCGACATCGTAAGCTTAATAAAACATCGAAATACTTCATACAACTGAATCGTTCTTGAGGTGATATTTAGCTACGACACTCGTTACATAAGTTTTATTGGTGTTTTTGTTGAGAGTGCCGCATTTTTTTTTTGTTTCTTCCACTCGCTTTCTCTTCTAAGTAGATTTTTTTTATTTTATAAGAGGTATGCATATTCACAAATTGAAAGCTCTCCGCCTTGTGTGTCCAGCGGACCGTGAGAGTCTACCGTCCAATGTCCGCCGCGCCATCAGACCGAAATAGACTGCGCTGCTCTGTGGATATACAACACATATGCGAGAATAACGCTTGTGTTCCCGTAAAGGTACGCTGCCGGCATCTAGATATTAAACAAAGTTCAATAAAAACTAAACATTGACTTCAATCTTTAAACTGCTAAAACACTGTCATTAAAAATACGCGAAATTTTCCGAGATAAATCTCTAAGATCATATATTTTTTTAAATACGCTATCGATGAATAAGATTAACACCCATCCCAGAACAAACCTAATCCGACTTCACACCTAACAGCGAGAAGAAACCCTACAACACCACACCCTCGCTTGGACCGTGAAGTTCTATAAAAGTCAACAAAATCACAGCAATCCCTTAGTCGCTGCCCTGGGGGCTTACGAGAGTAAATCCGACCTACCCTTCCGTTATAAGCACAAGCTCCCGAAGCATTATCTGTTGCCTGACTAGTCCACCTACAGTATTAGCTGGGACGACCAAGGTCTGAGTGAATGTGATGGAATACAAGTAGCCTGAACGAGTAGACTTGTTCTTGCTAAATAATTTGTTGTAAAAATTGTTATCTAGTTGTAAGTAGTATGTAGGTGTTAATTATTTCTAAGAAATCATATTTTAAGATTATAAAAAAATAAAAATAAAATGATATGTAGGAAAATAAGATTAAGTAAGTTCATAAATTAAATAAGATTAGTTGAGTAATAAATTTGTATGTTGTATAGCTTTGATAAATATTTGTACAATATATTACTTTGTTTAATAAAAAAAAAAATAAAGCTGTCGAAAATATTGGACCATTTGGACTGTATGTCCTCTCTGCCGTATCCGATAGGGGAATGTCGTGATGGTACGTATGTTTGTTCATATGTACAGGTGTACGGCAACGGTACAAATAACTGTAAATAGGCAACTAGCTGCTACGTAATGCTGAGAGAATTCGGGTCAATTCCAAAAGGCGTAGATCGTTGAAACGGTAGCGATGGTGAAGAGATTCCTCTTATGGCAGGTTGTAGTAGGTCTCAAAGTAAAACACAGTAGGTAGAGAGTAGTAGTCGTAATAGTATATATTTAAAATTGAAAGGGACCCCTATGAACAGTCAGTCGGTCATCGTAAGTGCTCACATCTCGCGAAATACAACACTTTTCGGGAGTTTTGCGCAATGCTTAGACCGACCGGTCAGCGATCTAGCCTTTACGCCCGTCCATAAGTCTATATTTCCAATGTGGTCGCGACAACGGACGGACCCAAACAATCATAAATTTATCGTACAAAAGTCAAAATACTCGTATATCAAATTTACAATTCAAAGAAATATCAAATATAACTAAAAATTTACATATAAAACATACACACGAGTACAATCAAACATACAAGAATTTTATAAATCTAGGGACTTAAACAGTTTTATACATAACGAAAATTCAAACATGATATTTCCAATAATTTCTATGTGATCGTTATTTGTGTGATTTTTAACTCTAATATAAAATTGTTAATGAATTATTAAAAAAATCGTAAGGGTCTTTTGGGACACCATATATGTATTATTGGCAAACATATATGGGCTATGGTGGCTTAATCACATTGAAAATAAAATTCGTCGCAAAATACAATGAAAAACAGAATTCGACGCGGTTAACAACCACGAAACCATTATAATAAGAATATCTCAACAATTTCATTAAGTCATTAAGAAATTCAGTCAAATGTAACATAAAAACATTTCACACGTAGTTTAAAATGTTGCCTTTAAATTTAATTGCGTTGCGCACAACAAAAGTAAAACGTGTTAATGAAGGATCTAATTTCGAAAGTCAGCCAATATATATTTTAATTTATGTGTATGTTAAACGTGACTAATTTTAAGGCAATTTTTTGCCACTTTTTTAAATAATTATCTAGCAGTAAATGATGTTAAAGTAATGAATGGTGTAGCATATTTTATCATATCTTTGTACACTACAGGTTTCCCTCATTCGTACAAGTGGTAAGGGATGAATGTAAACGTAAGGCTGATGTGTTAAGTAAGATGAATAAGTGTACAGTACCCGGCGGTGAGTAATACACATCTGGCTTAACCCTTCCCTTACGGGGATAAAAATAATAGGCGTGCTCCGGTGTTGGGTAGTGAGTACGCAATAAAAAATTAGCGATTTTAAATCGAAAAAATAAGAACATTCATAGATAATCCCCTTAATTAATTATAATTGAAGTTAAAAATTATAATAATTGAGATTTATTTGCTGAAAACATTGAAAAACCATCTGAAAACATTAAAAAACGCTCACGGAACGGGCGTACGTCTAACCTATTTGCAAGCCTAGAGCCTACTAGTGGCGCGGAACGTCAGTCGCATACCCCGGCGCTTACGCCTTTGCTTGCAACGTTGAGACAATTCAGCTCCTCGCAATTCAGTCTAGTATGCAAGAGTGAGATGCGAATATAGTGTCGCGCTTCCCGCATACTATTCACCTATCGTCAAGACGAAGCACTCGCAGCGTTTAAATGCGAATTTGTTTTCGATCTTTACAAAACACCTCGATGTAGTCGATAAAGTCTGATTATTATTAATATTATTTTTTAAATCAATGCGTAAATATATTATAGAGGAATACCTAAAATCTTAACCTTGTATTTATTATATTTATAGAGATATTGATGGTTATTAGAAGCAACGTGTAGAAGATACCCAACACAGGGAAGGAAAGGTTAAGAAGGAGACTGTCGGCCATAATCGACTAACTTCGGCTTTGTAGAGCGTCGTCTCTGTCGCACGATGCGCTAACAGTCCGGTATCTACAATGACAGAAACGACGCTCTACAAAGCCGAAGCTAGTCGATTATGGCTGACATTATCTTTCTTAAGCCCGATGTGTATTACCGCCGGGTACTGTATGTTGATATAGTTTGGGCATGTAGAACGAATGAATGAAGAAATAAAATACTAATAAAACAGATGTGAGTGGTATGCATATGAAAGGAAGATCAGGGAAAGTATGGTTAGATCAAATGAGTGATATTCTGAAGGAAGTAAAATAAGAAAGTCAGATAAATCGTATAGTTTGTATAAGGTGTATGGATATAGAAGAGGTTAAGGATGTGTGTCGAGTTGGGAAAACATAGCTCTCTGTCCTCTCTGCATACCTCGACAGGGAAAAAGCTAGATGGTGTGAATGTAATAAGTTGGTTGACTGGGCCTTTGGTTTAATGTTTTGCTCAATCATTAATAGTACGCGAAATCTTTAGGTAGAATACACGAGTAAGCGTCTCAGAAAGTGTAGATCTCAAACACAAGTATCAACCTCAGATATACTTGAGAAAATGTAGCATGGTCCCTGTGACAGTTCACAAATTTGCCCCAATACAACCTTGTAACGACGTTCAGTAATTTTAATTATTTTATTAACTTCAATATAGACCTCGATTCTAATAAATATCAAGTTATTTAGGTAAATACATTACATAAAACTAACAATAATGACAAATTAATACGAGTACATCTTGTTACGAATAAGCAAAAATGTGGCAGTTTGTTAAAATCAAATAATATTTGGTGACGTTTGTCAAAAGTCACTACGTTAGTCTGCATTGGCTGGATAATTCGATCATTGGATTTTCGATTTTTTTATACCTAAAATTAAATGTTCGTAATTAGTATTAATTCATAGTGGATCTTGGCCTATTTAAAGATAGATACAAATCATACAATACATTAGAAAGTCAGTATAACGAAAATTAGGAATTAAAACGTCAGTTTAGAGAAAAACAATTTTTCGATTTGTAAAAAAACTATTCGATTTGTAAAGAAAAACGATTTTACCCCATCCCTTTGTGACATGACGTTTTAAACGTCGCACGGTTCATCCTAGACTTTCTGAAGTATAACTTAATGGTTCACAGCTTTTTTTAATACCATCATTGCAAAATGAGAGTAATTTCACAACGCCTAAACAGCTTACCTAAGAGAAGATGGTGGACTGAGTCGATCTAACGGATTAATAATTTCCCGGCCACGTGGTCCACTTTTCAAGGAAACTGAACGAATTATAATCTTGATATAAATCGTGAAGAGTTGGTTTCCAGCTGCTGCGATACTCGGATATTTTCAGTGGCGTAACTCGAATGCGAAAACTGGAAGACTTGTTTTTGAATCTAGTGAAACACTGACGACCGTTTCGGAATTACATTTATCCTTGAGATAAATCTTTATGATGATTTTTGCAGCCTAGTTGATAAGACGTCTGTCTTCCGAACAGAGAGGTCAAAGCTTTGATTCCCGTTGAAATCCATTTATTTTATAAAGGGTTCCTTTCTGATATTCACTTAGGACCTCTAACTTTTATTTGGTTGGTTTTAAGAGATTACTTATTTTTATTTTCCAATTTTATTGTATTATTTATACATTTTTTTTGTTAAAAATATTACATTAAAAGAGTATGCATGACGAGGCAATGG
This sequence comes from Odontocerum albicorne, assembly GCA_949825065.1. Taxonomy (NCBI): domain Eukaryota; kingdom Metazoa; phylum Arthropoda; class Insecta; order Trichoptera; family Odontoceridae; genus Odontocerum; species Odontocerum albicorne. The sequence goes on from OX463845.1 coordinate 3,632,453, forward strand.
ATTTGGCAGAAGCGAATAAAGTGCGCCAGGATAAAATTAAATTGAAATCTTTTCTCTCTGCCTACCTCAAACGTTGATATTAGGGGTGTGGACTGAATAACATCTGATGTCCTCGCGGCCGGGTTCTCCCTTTTTTGAAAAGGATGTATTTTGACTACAGGGGTGTTATGAGACGAGCCAAGATCTTTTGTCTTTATTAAATATGTTCTCTCGCATATGCAAATGCGTGGAAGCGCCAATTTAAAAAACCGCAGTGACTACCTTCCCATCCTCACACTCTATACTATTTCCGTATATTGTATATAATTTAAATAACCATCAAACATTCTGCAGATCTTCTTTTTCGCCGATCTCTGCCTTTTTCTCTGTTGTCTTTCGCGACTGACGGTATGTTGCTCTTCATAGGAGCAGGGGTGTTGACGTCGGGAGGATGTGGGGTGGGGTGATCGGGAGATTGCTGAAACCTGACGATGTTCACCAGGGTCACTGACAAGTCGTTTATCCCTTTGAGATATGTTCACCAATAACATCTCAGGATGAATTCAACGACGCACCTGAGATAGAGGGGGATCCTATGAACAACATAAAATGAAGACAACTTCTCAAATACTTCCTCAAAGTATATTGTACAAAGATAAACACTCCTCACACACATGACACAACATATGACATAACAGTGGAAACGGTAACCACTGACATAAAAGACGAAACACGTGGGTCACACGTCATAATTACTTTGAATATAAATCTTAGAACTTGCATTCTGATAGTTTCTCTCTTAAATGTATTTCTTCTCCATTATCTTGAATATACCATATATGCACTTTCAGGGTATATAGTATATGTATGTTATGTATGCTGGACGTCTTCATCCCAGGACAGCCCACCGTCACAAACTGGTCATACGACTTAGACAGAGAGGAAGAAGAATATGTTATGTATCATATATACTAGGCGTATCCAGAAAGTAAGTGTACCGAGGCTCTCACGACCGGATGGATTTTATTTTCGACATGTTGGCTACACTTCCGTGTAGCCTGACCCTTCCCCTCCGCAACGAGACCGGTTCGAGGTCAGTACGTTGAGAAGTGTCGACGCGACAACACGTTTCGTGAAAAATGTCAACCCAATCTCCCGCCAAGTGCGAAATAAATAATGCCGGGCAAGAGTTTTTGAGGCGCTGCAAACTCCATGGAGATGAATTTCTCCGCTCCATCGTTACTGGAGATGAAACTTGGGTTGCACACTACACGCCTGAAACCAAAAGGCAGTCTCAACAGTGGCGTCACACCTCTTCACCCTCCGCCAAAAAGTTCAAAACCACAATTTCAGCCAAGAAAATCATGGCATCCGTGTTTTGGGACTGTCAAGGCATAATTTTAATTGAATATATGCCTCAAGGGGAGACCATCAGCTCTGCAAGATACTGTGAGACCCTAAAAAAATTGCGGAGGGTGATTCAGAACAAGAGGAGAGGCATGCTGACAAAGGGAGTCTGCCTGCTGCACGACAATGCCAGACCACACACGGCCAACGTCACGAATGAACTGCTCGCCTCGTTTAAATGGGATGTCCTGAACCATCCCGCGCATTTCCCTAACCTAGCACCTTCAGATTACTATCTATTTACCTCCCTGAAGCTGCACATGGGTGGAAAAAGGTTTTCAACCCACGAGGAGGTAAAGGAGGAGGTGGAGAAGTGGACGGAGGGGTTGGCGGGAAACTACTTCGAGGAAGGTATCAAAAAGTTGATACCCCGCTTCACCACCTGCATTGAGAGGAATGGCAATTATGTCGAAAAATAGCTTACATATGAACTGCGGTAACCACGTAATTTTTTTGTTTAAATAAAAAAAATTGTAACCTACAAAAATTATGTACACTTACTTTCTGGATATGCCTCGTACTATATTGATACCAATACACATGTATTATTTATTTATAATTATATTTATATAGAAATTGGTTCTGCCATATGTCTCATCTATAAATTAAATGAAGCACGTGTCACCATCTTATGTACGCCACTGTATATGTACGTGGGAATGAGTATTTATTCGAGTTTTATGAGATGCGTGCTATACTGGGATCTGGAATGATCTTCCCATTGATTTATTCAAACTGGACATTCCAGATTCGTTAAGAATCTGGAAAAATTTAGTAATAGAGATGAGAAGCTAAAGAATATATAATTTGGTTTAATAATCCGAAACAACTTTTAACAATTCAAAACAATTTTAAAATTTCTGTTTCTTTAATTTTATTTTGAGGCAGTTATTTTTTAGTTTTGGCTCATGGGAAGGGGGAAAATCGTATAATGTTACATGTCACTTGGATTAATTTACTTACACATGACAAGAAATTTCGTAATAATTTTTGAATGGTTTTTTGGGGTTGTGTCACGTTGGCTTTTTTGGGTCGTGGTGATCACGGATAGCGCCATTTTATCGAGTCCCTTATCAACAGAGATTCATGGAACAAAACCAAAATGTCATCTTCTGTGGCTCAAAGGTCAGTGGTTAAGGATAGTCCAGTTGCATCTGTCTCAGTCTGGAAAGGTGGAGAAGAATCTTGGAGGACAATGGATTGAGTCTGAGCAGAAAGAAAACAGAGTATCTGTACCTACCATTCAAGAACACAAATGCTGTCACTCCCGTAATGCAAATGGATGGAGAAACATTACCAAATTGTGACTCCTTTAAGTATCTTGGGTCACTCATCCATAGCGATGGAGGATGTGCAGCAGATGTAACACATATAATTAGTGTGGGATGGATGAAGTTTAGATCAATGACGGGAGTTCTATGTGATCCGAAAATGCCAGTAAAGTCAAAAGGAAAAGTATACCAAACGATTGTCAGACCCGCACTCCTCTATAGATCCGAATGCTGGACGATGTATAACTCTTACTCTAGGCAACTGGAAATTGCTGAAATGCGCATGCTTAGATGGTCAGCTGGTGTGTCCCTAAGAGACAAAATAAAAAGCTCACGCATTCGTGGAAGTCTAGGTGTTACATACATCGACAGCAAGATGGAGGAGAGGCGATTGAGATGGTATGGGCACGTTGGACGCAGAGCACTCGATCACATTGTGAACCAGGTAATCTCCATGGATCTTCCTCGAATAACAACCAGAGGAAGACCAAATAATTCATGGGTGGTGCAAAAAGATAACCTGATGCAGAGGCACGGCCTGGGGGACGTAGTCCGGGACAGAAGAGCATACAACCTGAGAACGAGGAGAGCTGACCCCAACAGTCTTCGCAGACAGTGAGTTGGGATGGAGCCAGGGAGAAGAAGTGGCATCTCTCACTTAGTCAGCCCAACACATTGGGACTTTTTCTCTTATGCACCGTTCTTAAACAACCCACCAGTTTCTTCAAACTGTCTCTTTGATCACGAGCAATATTCCCAAAGAATCGAAGGAATTGTCGATAATCTGTCGGTGATTCTGAGTTTTTCAAGAATGGAGGCGTTAGTTCGCCTTGCTGTCCATGGAATTCGTAATATCTTTCTTGGAATGGAATTTGTAACGTCTTGCTGTCCAGAGAATTCGTAACATCTTTCTTGGAATGGTATTCGTAACGTCTTGTTGTCCATGGAATTCGTAACATCTTTCTTGGAATGGTATTCGTAACTGCTTGCTACTCGTATCTAGGGAATTTGTAACGCCTTTCTTGAAATATAATTCGTAACGTCTTGCTGTCCATGGAATTCGTAACATCTTTCTTGGAATGATATTCGTAACTGCTTGCTATCCAGGGAATTCGTAACGTCTTTCTTGAAATATAATTCGTAACGTCTTGTTGTCTATGGAATTCGTAACATATTTCTTGGAATGGAATTTGTAACGTCTTGCTGTCCAGAGAATTTGTAACATCTTTCTTGAAATGGAATTCGTAACGTCTTGCTGTCCATGGAATTCGTAACATCTTTCTTGGAATGGTATTCGTAACTGCTTGCTATCTAGGGAATTCGTAACGTCTTTCTTGAAATATTATTTGTAACGTCTTGCTGTCCATGGAATTCGTAACATCTTTCTTGGACTGGAATTCGTAACGCCTTGCTGCCCAGAGAATTTGTAATACCTTTCTTGAAATGGAATTCGTAACGTCTTGTTGCCCATAGAATTCGTAACATCTTTTTTGGAATGGAATTCGCAACGTCTTGATGTCCAGAGAATTCGTAACATCTTTCTTGGAATGGAATTCGTAACGTCTTGTTGTCCATTGAATTCGTAACATCTTTCTTGGACTGGAATTCGTAACGCCTTGCTGTCCATGGAATTCGTAACGAAAAAGTGCAACAGATTCAATTAGCCGATTGACTTGATAGTTTAATATCCTTAATGTCGGAACTTTAATATTTGATAAGTCGATACTATATGCTTTCTGAATTGTAAGAGTTTGAATACGATAAACCAATACACTTTCCGGTGTCTTCCGTTTACAAAGTGGCTGAAAATCATACTCAACTACAAGGTTTACCTATCGTCTTAAGACAATATTTCTCAGTTAGATTAAAGCATGGATCCATTCATCCAGAAATGATCCGATCCCGGAAATTCAGGAAACGAAATTGAGAGCAGCTATAATCTCACACTGGCTGTAACTACCGTAATTTCTCAACAAGATGGAGAGCTTCCATTTGCCACAAAATGGAAACGCAACGCCACCACCTTTCCGCCGCTCTGGATTACTAGAACGGGCCGAGAATTATAGCCGGGCTTGTCCCTAATTTGATCCGTGAAGACTGGTGGGGACACCTTGAAATGTTAATGGATTGGATACACAAAAGAAAAATAAAAATTGGGGATGTCATTAAGAAATTGGGGCTGTGTCTTATAGGAGTGTTTACGAGAGACATATTTACATATAGACGATATTCATGACATAGATACTAAATGATACCAACTGAAATACATGTGGAGAGACTAAAAGATACCAACTGAAATACATGTGCCCATTGTAGATATTTAAATATAGATTTATTATGTAAAAGGAAAAATAAGTAAATAAAAAACTTATTTTATATTTTTGTGTTCACCACAGATTTATTTTTTGGGTTTACAACCGGTTTCGAAGACCACCGTCTTCATCGTCAGGGGAAGATAAACTAAATTGCTAAAAATATATTTCCTGTACAAGTGTAAATAATATAAGAGGAATGAGGTAGGGGGAGAGAAGTGGGGAGAGATGTGATACAATGGTAAATGGGGCGGGGAAAAATTAAAGTAAATCTTTAAGGCAGGTCAAGTCTGGACAGCCAGGGGGGAATTTTAAATAGGAAACATATTAAGCAGAGGGATATTATGAAAATTGGTTTGGTTGTTGATGATATTAAGACTTAATTTTATACATTTTTTAATCTCGAGAATTTCCAAATTTTTAAGCTGCAATCCCCCTCGGCTTATGTGTAGAATCCGCAGGAGGTCTAGTGCATTGCCATGCGGTTATGCGACAGAAAACGTGTTGTTTCATAGTATTCCGAAACGTTAAGAATTGAATAAAGTTTCTTTCAAAACTAGGGAAATTAAAACGTCGTTCCATCAATAAACACTTTTATTTGTTCAGGCAGGAAACATTTGGAATCTTGTAATATATAGGAACAGAATATGACGTTCCCGCACAGTGCAATTTGTTTTATATTTTTGTAATTTCTTGGATATTTTTGTAATTTGTTTGACATTTTTGTAATTTGTTTTATATTTTTGTATTGCGTTTTATATTTTTGTAATTTGTTTGACATGTATGTAATTCATTTCATGTTTTTGTAATTTTTTTTTACATTTTTATAATTTGTTTTACATTTTTGTAATTTGTTAATATTTTTGTAATTTATTTTACATTTTTGTAATTTGTTTTATATTTTTGTAATTTGTTTTACATTTTTGTAATTTGTTTTATATTTTTGTAATTCATCTAACATTTTTAATTTGTTTATTATTTTAGTAATTTATCATATATTTTTGTAATTTGTTTTACCATATGTATCGGACGTATGCCGTCACCCTTGTGTGTGTATGTGGTATGCTGAGACAGACAATGCTGTGTAGATCTGTCGGCCAATTTACCTTAATATTCGTAGATTTGAGCAGTGTATAAACTCAATCCTGTATGTAAATCTATGGAAATAGGTATCATGTCATCTTGTGTACTATATGTAAATGTTAGCCATTTAGCGATAAATATGTTAAATGCTTGTATGTAAACCCTTATAATTTGAATCCGAATGAGCTCGCGACCGCGGCTGAAATTGTGCCGTGGCCGAGCCATCGTGACCAAGGCAAAAGGCGGTCAGTTTAAGCGGCCCCCCGAGCCCCGAACATGGGTTAACCTAGCGGGCAACGGGCGCTTACTCTGACTGACTTTCCGCTAATATAGAGCCCCAAATTATAGCAAAATATACTACTCTCTAACGTCTCTACTGTGTTTGACTTCTCCTGAACTCCTTCGATCTTCTACAGAGGAATCTCTACTCTTCTGACTTCACTTCATCTCTTCGTCTTTCGCCGGAATCATCGTTGTCGAGTCCGTCCCTGGAACCGACCTGGGCCGTGCGCTGAATAGCCGAAACAAGCTCCACCCACAAGTTCAGAGGCGCATCGACTCAAGAACATTTCACCGGAAATTAATCTGATTAATTTTTTGGTGATTTACGCTTGACTCCGCGAACTGGATTCTTCAGGCACTGCAGCAACCGTCGCCCTATCTACAGTCTTTGTACCTGTCTGGTACACCATATATATTTGTAATTTGTTTTATACTTTTGTAATTTGTTTTATATATTTGTAATTTATTTTCCATTTTTTCATATATTTTATATTTTTGTAATTTGTTTTACATTTTTGTAATTTGTTGGATATTTTTGTAAAAAAAACCATTAAGTTTTCCGATTCTTTTAAAGTTACGTATAAAGCATACGGCATAATATATCCAGTTGGTTTCAGTAACGTTTCCCTATATAACATGAACACAAGAGTCAATCAGCAAAAGTTAATGTCATTTTCGAACCCAGCACCTCATATTTTAAGAATTCGATTGATTATGTATATGAAAAATCATTGTTTTATAGTGTTATCCATCGATGGGTTATTCTGGTGATCTATGGAATGCGTACCAGCCGTCTCCAACACTTTCTCAAAGTCAATAATTATTTGTCTATGGTGCAGGAGTACTTTAAAAAAATACGTAACAGACGAGCGTTAGGTGTTCATAATAAAATGTTCAAAAGATTATTTTCGTTTCGTGAAATTTTTTATCACAGCGCCTCATTAACAATATAGCACACAAAAATCTAGAATGTAAACAGTCTTCAAAAATAATAAATGTAATGTAAACGGATTTTTCTTGGATAGCAACCTTTTTTGTAATTCAACTAAGGCAGATTAAGGACACCGCTTCTCTACGCTATAATGTCGCACAATATAGCATGTGCCTGGATACAAAGCCGACTTTACTGACAGAAATGTCATAATAAATATAATTAGAAAATTATTTAATAAATATGTTATATTGTTCAGTAATATTGGTTTACTGAACATCATTTAGATACATATACAGTCACGTTGTTTCATTACTGGACAATGCAGAGAGGAGTGAGCGTCAGACTTTCTTTCTTTGAAGATTGAACAAAATTAGTTTTTATCGATGAATGATGCTTTTTCACAACAGTAAAGGAGAATTATTGCGAATTAACCCAAAATAAATGTACAGTGTATCGGGACAATGCAGTCATAGATCGCGAATGTCAAATGAGGAGGTAATAACATAATTAAAAAAAGGACATGTCCACCAAATGAGGAGGTAATAACATAATTAAAAAAAGGACATGTCCACCAAATGAGGAGGTAATAACATAATTAAAAAAAGGACATGTGCACCAAATGAGGAGGTAATAACATAATTAAAAAAAGGACATGTCCACCAAATGAGGAGGTAATAACATAATTAAAAAAAGGACATGTCCACCAAATGAGGAGGTAATAACATAATTAAAAAAAGGACATGTCCACCAAATGAGGAGGTAATAACATAATTAAAAAAAGGACATGTCCACCAAATCAGAATGTTGATATAATATATATGACATAATAATTCATTGTAAAATATCTGAAATCGCTTAAGGTGACTTGATTTGTTGTTTACAATCGAATCATAATAATTATAATAGTTATTCTAGTTTAAAATATGGACACGATCCTTTTTGTGTGAACAATTCTACTTTATCCTGGAATTGTTAACTTTTAAAAAACAAAACAAAAAAGAAATGTATAAAAGATTATATTTTTAACGACACCTATAAGCATACCTATAAATGGAGTAAAGTCCTATTTATAAAAAAACATATACGAAATAACCAAAAATATTCCAAGTCACATAAAGCCAGCTTTTTACACTAATTTTAATCTCCGTAAAGTCTTATTTAATGGGAAAGGCAAAAATGGAATACTAAGCAACAGTGGTGTGTATACACTTTTATGTGCTGACTGTGATAATTTCTATATAGGAAAGACAGGAAGATCTTGCGAAAAGAGATTTCGTGAACATAAATCCGCCTTAACAAATCCTCTAATTTATTCTGAAATGGCTAATCATTGTCACCGTGAAAATCATACTTTTTCTATCGATGATGCCAAATTCTTACATATCAGTAGTAACGGAAATAAATTAGAGGCCCTAGAAATTTCTAAGTCAGTACATCGGTCCGAACATCTGTTGAACAGTTATATCCCAAAAATCTCTCCGCTCTTGGCCGAAATCGTCCCATGCCTCCCTCACCTCTCAGCCCCCAACCGTTGAAGCGTGTATATCGGTACCAGTTCGAACAGCATTAAGTCTTGTTTGTGCTCCCCTGAAGATGAGGTGAAAGCCTTTAAACCGGTAGGGTTATACCGTTGCGAAAAATGAAATAAACAGTGTTTGATAAAAATAAATTACAATTTTACTTTAATTTTTTTTATTGAACAGGTCTGGGACATGATGTTTTTTTATTCGATTCCAAAAATATTATACAGGTGTTGCAAAAAATAATCAAAAAAATAATTGGTTCGAGTAATTTATTTTAATTTTAATAAAATAAAATAAAAGTGTTACAAAATAAGAAGAAATATTACTATAAAACTATAAACATATGTAGGTAGATAAAGCTGTATAATGACATTACACTGAACGTACGATTTAAAACTGACAGTTGCTGGTGAACTGGTATGAAGTTAGATACAATCGGAAAGCTATGATTGGCCAATTCGGACTTGATATTTTTTGATTGGTTTGAAGCCTGGACAAGATTCTTTTTGAAAAAATACTGGTTTTTTATTATGATTTTAAAATGATTTATGTGCTTTTTTCAATTAAATGGAAATGTTAAACGTTTCCGTACCATCGATAAGAAAAAATCTGCGTAATCAACAATTTGTTTTTGTATCTGATAGACATGATTTTTTTTTAATGTTAACTCCTCAAATAAGGTTTTAAAAATTCCGTAATGGTGGTTTGACAATTGAAGATGGTGCCCGTTCTGAAATACCATTAACTACTGATGATGACCAAATCCAGGCTTTGATCTTGAATATCTAACGTTCTATGACACGTGAGATTGTTGAGATACTGTATATATCGAAAACCATCGTCCACGAGCATGGTGCAGATCCATGGTGCAGATTTGCCTTTGCTTTTACCTAAAAATATGACATTAACTTCCGGGTAATCTATTTATATTCAATAAATAAAATCATAAATACTTGAAAATAGTGATTACTGATAACATATAAATTATAGTCCTTTATGTAACAATTGTATTTGTGACATCAATTTATTCATCATTTTTAACGTACACAATTACGTTAGTATACAAAAATAAAATGAAATAGACTTATGAGTACATATTCTTTACTAAATTTGAAAAAAAAATCAATATATTCAGTCATGTTTATGCTCCCCTGATGATTACGTGAAAACCTTGAAACCGGTAGGGTTATACCATTATATAAAGTGGAATAAACAGTGTTTGATTAACCCTTCCTTCCCTGTGATGTGTAACTACAATAGTACACATTGCTTCTAAAAACTTTAATATCTCTATAAATATAATAAATACTGGAATCAGATTTTAGATATTCCTTCGTAATACATTTACGCATTGTATGAAAAAATAATATTAATAATAATTAGCACTTATCGGCCACATCAGAGATATTTTGTGAAAATCGGGAATAAATTCACCAATACAATCAAACGTGTACCAGTGTGTGACGTAGGTATATTCATTCTAAAAAAACCGCTATGGGTGAGGAAGCGACGCTATTCACGTCTCACTCTCACTCTACTTCGGTAAATGGGAACTCAAGAAATAGAATCTCAGTTCAGAGTTGTGTTTCTTCCTTCGAGGTATAACATACACAGTGTTAGTCCGTCACAGGTCTCAGTCGCGCTAGGGCATTCATCTGAGGTGGTCTCTTCGCCCTTTTTGTAAACGTCGGCCGATGTTTTTTTCATGTTTTCAGCGATAAAATTTCAACTATTATCACTTTTGACTTCAATTTTAATTATTTAAGCGATTGGCTATGAATATTCTTATTTTTCCGATTTTAAATCGCTCATTTTTACATGTGTACTGACGTGTATTGAATACACAGCACTGAAATGGGCGGATTTTTTTAGCGCAAGAAGGGAAAGGTTAAATAAATTACAATGTCCTACAACCGCTACTGTGTGAATGCCTAAACTATAAATACTATGACTATCAATATATTTTTGTGGGATAAATTGATTTTTTTAAATATATTACTTTGTTTATCTACCGTCATTTGATGATCAAAATAACTCCAAAGGTGATATAGTTAACCTGTATCCCATCTAAAACATATGAGACTTTAGTTTTTTGGTTGTCTTTAACATAACATATTTAATTTACTTTATGCCATATCTTTGTCACGGCCAACAAATGTTGCGTTTCTACTTTCTTCAACGAACTTTTCTACATACAGATTGACTCTGTTTTTTTTTTTTAATTCATGAAATAATTTATAATTAAACATAATTGTTTATAATACCCGACATACTCAAGATTTCCGACACAAGGAAGAAGATTAATATCAAAATATAAATGTTTTGTTTAAATGCGACCCGAAATTATATTAACCTTTCCCTTCCTGTGCTAAAAAAAATCCACCCGTTCCGATGCTGTGTATTCAATACACATGTAAAAATGAGCGATTTAAAATAGGAAAAAATAAGAAAAATCATAGCCAATCGCTTAACTTAATTAAATTTGAAGTCAGAAGTGATAGTAATCGAAATATAATTGCTGAAAACATGAAAAAAAACATCGGCGAACGTTCACAAAACGGGTGAAGCGACCACCTCAGACGAAAGCCCGCGAGCTACTAAAACGAGTAAAGCGAGCGAACTGAGATTCTATGTCTTGCGTTCCCATATACCGAAGTACAGTGAGATTGAGACATGAATAGCTTCGCTTCCTCACCCATAGCGTTTTTTTTAGAATGAATATACCTACGTCACACACTGGCACACGTTTGATTGTATTGATTAATTTATTCCCGATTTTCACAAAATATCTCTGATGTGGCCGATAAGTGCTAATTATTTTTTTCATTAAATGTGTAAATGTTTTTTCTTTCTATGCGTAAATGTATTACAGAGGAATATCTAAAATCTGAACCCAGTATTTATGATATTAAAGTTTTTAGAAGCAATATGTACTGGTTACACATCACGGGACAGGAAGGGTTAATTGAATACTAAAGGGTGTCGCAAAAAAATGCATAAACAATATAAAGTCTGTATTTATAAGCATAAGTACCGTTTTTTAGCATACTGCGTACACAATAAACTACGTGAATGTATTTTTTTCTAAAAACAAAATATAAAATTTGTGTATATTAACATTGCACGTGTAATAACTACCTAAAATATAATTTATTTAGGTATTTATATACCATATTATGATATTTCTTCGAGGTTTGATAAAAAACAATAACGAAAACCTTTGAACTTCGTGGGCTGTATTTTACAAAAGGAAAACCAAATGCAATACAAAGCAAATCCATAAAAAAACAATCTGGCAACACAAACTTCTTCACTTAACTCCTGTAAACCACAAAAAAATTCATACAATGTCCATATTGACTACCCAATCTGTGCAGTCTTGTTATATGAAGGTTGTATAAATAAATAGTTGCAACCACTTTATTATATTCGTAGATAAAGAAGAAGAAAAGAACAATTTGATATAGCGCCATTTAGAGAGCAAACACTCCCTGAGAACTTTTTAACTCGGGATTTAAACTCACTATCATTAAACAAATCACGTATTGCAGCTATAGCAGCGCCCAAACGAATCATGTATAATATCCTTTTTGTATATAGTACAACTTTGTGGTATTATTGCCTTTTTGCGATTTCCTCCAATCAACCAGACAGGCGCATGTGAGGCCTAAAGTGAAAACCAGATTGAAAATCTTTTCTGTTTTTTAAATCTGGGTTCCAGCAGGAATCGTTCTCGAAACCTCACAGTCGGAAGACAGGTGTCTTACAAACTAAGCCATGGAGATCGTCAAATTTAACAAAATACGAGTACTATGCCTAGTGGGCCAGTAAGGAACGTGTATCACAATAAGCTAAGTTCGTATTCAAAAGATAATCAATCCAGAACAATTCTATACGGACTTATTGCCAGGCGACAATCTCTTCCAACCAACCAGACAAAAGTAAATGAAGCAAGTAACTTGGTCGCACAAATAATTCAAATGACTATCCATCCCTACGAAATCCATAAACATATACGTGAGCACATGCCCACGAACCCCACAAAGACGGACAATCACTCGAACATTCTTTTTCATATAAAGTGAGATATCATTGATCAAAAGGAAAGGAAAGGATGGTGGAGAGGAAAGGAAAACAAAAATCAGGAATGAAACACGTTATTTTACTGACTAGAAATTAAGAGGTTTTTCAGTCGCTTCTTAAAGCATGTCAAGGACGGAGCGAGTCTTATATTGGTTTGTAACTGATTCCAGAGTCTCATTGTATGGATAGTAAAGTACGACGTAAAGAAAGAGGAGCGGTGAACTGGAAATGCCAATAAACAATCTCTGTTTGAGCGTAGCGCTAATCCATGATTGGAAAGACGCTGAAAAATTTCGGCAAGATATGAGGGGATTGTGTATGACCCAAAACAGAACTATGAACACAAGTATACAACAGTGTAATAAGTGTTTTAATTAAATTAAAATCCTTGGATATCCTTAAATTAAATACCTTGGATATCCTTAAATTAAATACCTTGGATATCCTTAAAATAAATACCTTGGATATCCTTAAAAAAAAAAATTATCGAGTTATTTGGTAAAATGGTTACAGATAATACAATAATATACTAAGTAATAACTTTTTTCCTTCAAAATAATTATGGTTATTGATCATAAAATATATATACGCCCTATTTTTTCCTACAAAGAGTTCCTACCAGTAAAGGTGCGTTCACACTGCACACGTCCCGGCCTGCCCGGCACAACACGCGAGTCCCACATCTAGAGCGTTCCATCAAACTGTCTGGTTCACTTTGCCGGCACGTGTTATATGTATATGTGTCGAATTTAATGAAAATTTAGAGAAGGAAAGTCTCTCAATAAATCAAGTTGCAATTTATGAATAGTGTTAAGATTTTATCTTAGTTAAAGCCATCACGCATGGCAGGTGTATTATTTGTAGAGAAAAAAAAAAAGATTTATACTCGTATGTTAAAAACATTAGAAATATCTGAATTTATCAGATTGTATTATATTATGTAACTCTTGTGTTGTTTGCAGTCAATTCGTTAGATCTAACACAATGCGAACATTTTAAATATTTATGATATTTCTAATTGAATCAAAAAAAAATTGGCTGACAAGTCGAGCCATAACATTAACAATTTGTAAAGCGCCATTTATAGAACAGAGTCTTCTCAAAGGCACTGCAACTCGACAATTCAGTTCAGTTCGATTCCACGCTTTATGGGGGGCAAAATAAGTCCCCATCCAGTGCGATCCACACTAGAAGATTAAAATCTTCTTTAGACGAAAAAGGAACTATCCAAAGAAACTCCTTTTCTGGTGGTGATAAATTTGATTGTGAAAAAAATAGAAGTAACGATGGATTTAAGGTCTGACATCACGAGGGATGTAAAATGACTCGCAGTGCAGTAAATATATTTATATAGGGTGGCCCATGAAAGACTGAAGGACGTACAGTACCCGGCAGTAAGTAATACACATCGGGCTTAAGAAAGAGACTGTTGGCCATAATCGGGTAACTTCGGCTTATTAGAGCGTCGTCTTTTATGGACAGACAAAAATTGGGAAGTGTAATAGTTTGGATACACTCACGATGAGTCGAGGTGCACCCTAATGCAAGGAAAAAATGTAATGCCTGTGTTCTTTCGGAGGATGACGACCGTCGATGGCCTCTAGGCAGGCTTTAATAATCACGTGAGGGATCATCCCTTGCAAAAGGTGAAGGCAAACGTCACCTATACTTGCGGCCTGATCCTTACTGAGGATAATCGTGGCGCTACACTGTTTGGAGCATAACTTGACGGGTTTAATTTTCAACATTTTAAATTAAATAAATATTGCATTTCTATATACTACCCACATACATTTCATCACGCCGTGCCCTTGTGGGGTGGATAGAGACAGCATGTCTCCAAATTTTTCTATCCATGCATACAAATTTCGCCTTCTTTACATTCCTACGTTTTTTGATGAGAAAATGCTCACTTTCGTCTACTTGACATTCCATTTTGAAGGCTTGTAATCAAATAAAATAATATATATAACGTAAAAGCAAACACAATATCTTGTAGAGCAGAAAATTTTCTTTCGAATGACGTATAACATTTAGCATTTTGTTTTACTTTTGGTGCTCATTTTTAAATTTGAAAAAAAAAAACAGACACAACTTATGTTTACACCTAATATTATGATTTTGGTTTTGAATTTGAGATAAAATGCTAAACAATTTTCCAGTAAATCCAACGTAAAAAGATATTTATTTGTTTGTTAGTTTACTAAAAATGTGCCTTGAGAACTAAAGTAACTTTTCAAAACTAGTAAACTTATATTGTATTAGTTTGATCCAAAAATAATGTATGATTTTTATCTTCAAATTTAATCATACATAATTGAGCAAATAAGTTTTCAAATCCAAGTAAATGTCTTTTGATTTGATGTACACGTATTTTTACAAACGAATTACAAGCATTTTTTTATGTCGACGGTATAAAACTCAGGCGGTTAACCTGTAAGTCGATATGCCCGTACCGGTACGGTCTGCAATGGGATTGCAAATCGGAGTGTGACCGTACCCGTACGGTTAGGTATAAAGCGATGTAATTTGAAAGTTAACACCAAAAAAGGACATTCCGGTGACATCTTTGGAATATTATCTATAAGATTTACAAGCAAATTTGCAGTTTACTACATTATCAACCTTTCGGGAATGATTTCAAAATTTGTATGACGTCACATTCATCTTATGGTTGTCTTTAGTGAGGTTGTCAACTAATCGTGCGCGCAAGGAATCCAAGATTTATTTAACCTGTACACCGCGTTAAAAATCAAATTCCACGAATCCTGTGCGCGGCACAATTTCGGCGTTTTTTAATTTCTAAGTTTAAACGCGTATTTTGTTTAGAACCACTGATATTTGATTACACCACCAAGTAAACATGACATTCAAGTAATTTTCTGATAATAAATAATAGTCATTACTCTTAAGGAGGCTCATTAAATAAAGGAGATAAACTAAACATTACGTAAAATACACAAAGGAATGCTACAGATCAGATCGTTTGTGCTTCCCGCGAGGAACACTTTAAAGGCAATCTTAACTGCATTTTATCTGTTATAGATTTCTTTTCGCCGTAAATAGTTATCGAGAAGCTTGAAAAGATGAAAATCCGTTGGAGATCGATCGTGTGAGTATGGCGGATGAGGTAGCCCAACTTGTTTTTGAATTGTCTATTGCGCAATGTAAGGTCGTTAATTGGTCTCTTCGGTTAATCAGTGTTGGTTGTTTGCCGCGTAGTTTCAAATTCTTGAGTATACAACTGGGCAGCGATATATTAGGCAAGAATATTGTAACATGATTGTTACATTTTTGACTTTGGTGTGGTGGTATAATTCACCCTAGTGTGTATGGATTATCTATTGTAAAAAAAATTACGTTACTCTTTTATAATTTCACCATATCTTTTAATTTAAAACAATGATTTAAAGTCACTTAAAAATATATTTATCTGTTAGGCCCGTGCGCTTATTCTTTGATATACTCATGTTGTAGATGTGATCGTATACGATTAAGATCGTCAAACAATCTCCTATCAGCTGTGTTTCTGTTTCAGACGAAAAATCCAGTGCCAATATACGAAAATATTCTACATCAAAAGCGTCTACAGGTAACCTTGGATGTCCTATATCCAGTGACGCACAAATATTCCCCGTTCGGGGGTCGCATTGCATAATAACATTGGGGCCATGAGCTGCGATAGATTTAACCTTTAGTGTATCCATTTTTTTTAAGTTTAATTAATAATTAAGTTGTGTAACAAAAAATGGCGTAATTGTAGAGTTAAACGAGTTATTTGTTTATTTGTAAGATGTACAGTCAATTTTACGGCCATTCCATCATGTAGCATATGATTGATCATGGTGACTTCCATGATAGCCTCGGATGATTCCTCTCCATCTATCCCTGCCCTCCGCAGCTCAAAGGGCAGTTGTTAAGGGTAGTCCAGTTGGGTCTCTTACTTGGTCAGTTCAATGCATTGAGATTCTTTCATTTGTGCGTCGTCCTTCCACGCCTCCAGTAATCACAAACCTCTTCAAATTATCTATTTGGCCACGAGCAATGTACTCAAAGAATTGGAGGAACTGCTGAAAGCATATTGTTGACAATCTGTCGGTGATTATCAGTTCTTTGAGAATGGAGGCGTTAGTTCACCTTGTTGTCCATGGAATTCGTAAAAGTTTTTTTTTTAAAAAGAGTGTGGCCAAAAACTATCTTTTCTATATATATTATTACAATATAAACTATTTTAAAATTAAGTGCGGAAAATCAAATCGAATAAATGACGGCCTATGTCTTCCTTACAAGAAATGTTCCGTTGAAGACATTTGTCATGGCATGATCAAATATTTATTAGCTTATTTCTTCACAAATACTAGTTTTGAGTTTGTTCACGTATACTTTTTCTTTAAGGTTTTCATAGGAAATAATATTTTGCAATTAAATCAAATGATTGCGGGGACCATCTCAAATCAGTGTTTTTGGAGATAATTTGATCTGGAAAATATTCACTTGAGAGTTGCATTGTGACCCTGATTGTATGAATGGTAGTTCCAATAGTTGTAGATCAGATGTACTAGTCTTCTTTCTGTAGTTAGGGCAACAAAAAAATGTATTATTGCCCTGTTTTGATAGTCATTGCAAGTCACATCAGCATCTTAATTATTTTCGAAGAAATATGAGCCAATTATTCTAATAACTTAATTAACACCCCAAACTGTTACTCGAATTCGATGTAGACCCCTTTGATGGTGTTTTTTTGGAATATCAACACTCTATAATTAACTATTTTGCTTATTGACAAAACTGTATTATTTAATATTCAGAGAAAAGGATCTCAGTCTGGTCTTTAAATGTTGTCTAGTATTGCGACGACGAACTGCGAGTTTCATGTCTACCTCAGTGTTTCTTAAATACAAAGACTTAGTTAATAGGTCTTAAGATAATGTTGTTTCTTAACCACGTTCTTTAATATGTTCGAATTACCAGTTTGGATATGTTGAAGAATATCATAAGGGAAACCTCGACAATCAGTAATGATGTAATGTGACGTGTAAGAAAATCACTTGTTTATTCAGCAGTCAATGTGTCACTAAGCGAAAACTCGACAATCAGTAATGATGTAATATGACGTGTAAGAAAATCACTTGTTTATTCAGCAGTCAATGCGTCATAAAGCAAAACTTCGACAATCAGTAATGATGTAATGTGACGTGTAAGAAAATCACTTGTTTATTCAGCAGTCAATGTGTCATAAAGCGAAACCTCGATAATCAGTAATAATGTAATGTGACGTGTAAGAAAATCACTTGTATATTCAGCAGTCAATGTGTCATAAAGCGAAACCTCGACAATCAGTAATGGTGTAACGTGACGTATAAGAAAATCACTTGTTTATTCAGATGTCAATGTGTCATAAAGTGAAACCTCGATAATCAGTAATGATGTAATGTGACGTGTAAGAAAATCACTTGTTTATTCAGCAGTCAATGTGTCATAAAGCGAAACCTCGACAATCAGTAATGATGTAATGTGACGTGTAAGAAAATTACTTGTTTATTCAGCAGTCAATGTGTCATAAAGCGAAACCTCGATAATCAGTAATGATGTAATGTGACGTGTAAGAAAATCACTTGTTTATTTCTTAAAACAAGAATTATTATGTTACATCTTAAGGTTGTATATACCTGCGCTGAACACACCTATTGACATTATTCCTTTGAATTTCGTTTTTGATCTGAGCTAAAGTATCGTTTGACAGCTGAATAGAATGTGTACGGAGGGATTCAGAGAGCTTTAAAAGAGGCATCCTCTATATAATCCCCGAAACCGCGGTGATACCCCTCTCTGAATATTTCAGCAACACCTTATGAATATGTCTACATAATTACACGCAGGTGCTATTGGAAGTGAAGGCAATAAAGAACATCTCAAAGAAGGAATTTCTTAGAATTAATCATAAAAACGAAATGTATATAAAAACAACTTTACTTTGTATTTTATCACATTGTTTTTTTTACTTATCAATTTACATATTCAAATACACTCGGAATCATCCTCAGATTAGTAAGTTAAATTGAATTATAATACATGTTACACTTTAATTTTACTAAACTGTGACATTTGAAATGTCATGTCTCAAAGGGATGGGGTAAAATCGTTTTTTTTTTACAAATCGAATAGTTTTTTTATAAATCGAAAAATTGTTTTTCTCTAAACTGACGTTTTAATTCCTAATTTTCACTATACCGACTTTCTAATGTATTGTATGATTTGTATCTATCTTTAAATAGGCCAAGATCCACTATGAATTAATACTAATTACGAACATTTAATTTTAGGCATAAAAAAATCGAAAATCCAATTATCGTATACCCCATCCCTAGCCAATGCAGACTAACGTAGTTACTTTTGACAAACGTCAACAAATATTATTTGATTTTAACAAACTGCCACATTTTTGCTAATTTGTAAGAAGATGTATTAAGTTGTCATTATTGTTAGTTTTACGTCAAGTATTTACCTAAATAACTTGCTATTTATTAGAATGGAGGCTTATATTAAAGTTGATAAAATAATTAAAATTACTGAATGTCGTTACAAGGTTGTATTGGGGCCAATTTGTGAACTGTCACAGGGACCATGCTACAATTTCTCAAGTATAGCTGAAAAACATATCCAAGGATGTCGGAACAATGAGTAAATTATAAATATAACAAAAGCAGTTATAACTTGTTTATTGTTATAACTGGTTACGAGAGTTGATAAAAATACAACGAGATTTTTTAAATTTCACGAGCTCTGTTTTTTTATGGAGCTCACCGATGCAAAGAAGATTTATATCAAAATATTAGTCTTATTTAAATGTAACCCGAAATGATATTAATTGAATACTTTATACAGACCAAAATTAAAAAGATAATATTATATTTAATTTTTACGTAAATAAATATCTAGAATAATGCTTATATATAATTAATTTAGGCATGTATATATTTATTTATTTTTTATTTTTTTCAAAACAGGCTTAGCCCAATTACTTTGAAAAATACAAGACATTAAAAAAGAAGAAAAATTACACAGAAAAAAATTAAAAAATTATCTAAAATAAAAAATAATGCATATGCATACAAACGAGTATATACACACAAACATATTATACACATACTCGTATATTCAGTCACTTAAGTATGTTGATGAGTGCTTTCTAACGCGCTCAATCTAAGAAGAAAATTTACTTTTGCTTTTGGTAATGTGATATGAAATATGTCAATATCCGAAGCAGTCCCGTTCAGAAGAGTTAAGGCCCTTCCAACAGGCATAGCGGCTGGAAGACCCGTTCTTGCGTATGTTATTGAGAACAGTTCTTGCCGGCGCAGTCTAGTTTAATTGTTAGGAACATTTAACGCTAATCTTGGTAGTAATGCTGGTATATGTGTATTTTATGACATTCGAGTACGACGGTTGATTAAAAATGAGTTTTTAATTTTTTTTTCCTATATTTCAATTTTCAGCCATATTGGATTGGCAGTTTGTATTTGACAGACAAGTATTTACAGCACATTTTGGCACGTTTGCGAGTTTTTTATTTTCAAAATTACTTGAAAAATATTTTTTAAGGTTTTACATCGATTGCGTTAGGCAATCTGAAAAAAAAACGATCAGAATTGTAAATAAACAGCTTCTGGATTTTGCACCACAATAATGCACCGGCATCACGTTTTACTGCAAAGTCTTGAATTTTTGGCCAAAATCAGACCGTCATGATACCGCAGCCACCGTATTCACTAGATATGGTCCCCTACGATTTTTTCCTGTTCCCGAAGATGAAGACATCTATCTCGCAAAGGACAGACCTCTATTGTCGCAAAGGACAACGTTTTACGACCATAGAGGAGATAAGACAAAATCGCTAGATGAGCTAAAGAGTATCCCAAAAAGTGCGTTCAAAAAATATTTTGCGGATTGGAAAAAACGTTGACAAAAGTGTATTTAATCCTTGGTGGACTACTTTGAAGGGAACAATATTTATATTTATGATTAAATAAATATTTAAAAAAAAATATATAATATTCGATATTTCTTGATCATATCTCATACATTGTATCCCTTAGTGTTTTGCGTTGCACAAATTGCGTAGTCGAGGATTCTCTTGCCATTTCAACGTTAATTCTATCAGAAAGCGATGCTGTGCCGTAGAGTTTTTTTATTTCTTTTCAAGTGAGTAAGTTGTTGCACGCCAGCAAACTCACCGACCACCACGAATCCGATGGCGCACCATCCTTATACCCCCGAAAACTAGGCGGAAAAAATTGTGAGTTTGCTGGTGGGCAACAGGACACTCACTTAAAAAAACCAACTCCATGGTACAGCTTTGCTTTTTAACTGAATCGACGTTGGAATAGCGAGGGGATCCTCGACTACGAAGCCCAGCAACGACGATACATTTATTTGGGACACCCTAAATAAAACAAATACTATAGTTCGGAAATTCTAGGATGAGTCCTGTGACAGCTATCAAATTTGTCCCAATACAACTTTATGTAATGTGTTTACCTAAATAACTTGCTATTTATTAGATGTGAGACTTATATTAAAGTTGATAAAATAATTAAAATTACTGAACATCGTTACAAGGTTGTATTGGGGCAAATTTGTGAGCATGTGTTGTATTTTATTAACTCTGATCATGTGTTGTATTTTATTTATCCTACAGGTGAAACAACTGGGAAGAGAATATAATAACAAGGAAAACAAATTTGCTGATGTGTAACAGCTCCCTCACTTTAAACAATTTCCACGGCACAGTTTCGCTTTCCAATTGAATTGACGTTAGAATAGCGGAGAGATCATCGACTACGAGGTCTAGCAATTATTAAAATGCGCAATATAAATTTAATGAATCTAAAAAACGTATGATACACTCTTTAAACCGCGCTTATATGAACATCATATCAAGACAACCAAACAGTGGAATATTACTAAAGCTGACTACGCATTAGTGAAGAAAACAACATTGTTAAGCAGGTATTCTACTCTAGAAATAATTTTTTTTGCACATTTTTAAAGTTTAGATCTTTAAAAACATGTTCTCGAAAGGAAATTTAAAAATTCTTAATATTTACGAAGTTAAAGCTATAAATGAGGCAGCAATTACGCCGAATCGGTATGACTCAGACAATAATATCAAAACTTTAAACGCGTTTTTCTCGAAACTACTTTTTTTCGACCTTGTCGACATAAAATCTCAAGTACTAGTCAACCGATTGCCTTCAAATTTAGTATGAAATTTTAACAAATGTTTTTATACCGTCCCTACTTTGAAAAATTCAAAACTATTTATTTAATGTTTAAAAAAAATTTAAATGTTTAAAAAAAAGGGTAAAACATTAAATTTTTTTTAGACAGCCGCTTTTTCCGATTTTTTTTCTCTTTGATACCAACTATAACGACATTAATTTTCATCAAGAAACTGTGTATAATTTTTGTTCCAGATTTACGAAAGGGTTCCAATCATGTCGACCAGCTCACTCCCTTTTTTTACAAGATATAACAGCTGATATCTTGAATTTTCATTTTTTTTTTCATCAATTTGTTTGTACATTTTCAAATCATCAATAAACAAACTGTAAAAAAATGTTTTTAGTTTTTTTTTTATTAAGTCTGAAAAAACGCCCGAAATACCCGCCTCTAGAGTAGAATACCTCCTTAATGTTCTTATTTGAATAAAATCTTTAGATATTACAATACCAGCATTATCGTGGCTATATCACACAACTAATCACAATTAACCATTTTACAGTCCAAGTATAATCCTTCATCGACAGAAACAGATAGGCGGCTCCCAGCCCTAAAGCTCGTGTACCATATTCAAATGAAATAGGTCTATTCAAAAGATAATCCATCCAGAACAATTCCATACGGCCAGATCCGTGTAGGATCTCTCTGGGATTGTGCATGATCCGCAAAACAAAGCGCCCACCTATTTCTGTCCCGCGCTGTCTATTTGTGTCCATCCGACGTCGTGGGATAGCCGCGCCGCTCTTCAAAGGGACGGACGCACTGCTTTTGTATTCCTTGTTATTATTTTCTCTTCCCGTTTGTTTCGCATGTAGGATAAATATAATACAAGACCGTGATCAAAGTAAGTTTCCTCTGTATTGGTAGTTGTACAATATTGTCCCTAACTCACGTTACGTCGTTGCTAGGCCACGTAGTCGAGGATCCCCTCGCCATTTAAATGTCAATTCAGTTAAAAAACAAAGCTGTGTTGAGGAGTTTTGTTTCTTTTGAAGTGAGTGATTCGTTGCACACCAGCGTGGCAAACTCACAGACCACACTACTGTACTGGACCCGATAACACTCCTAAGTGAGACCATCGGACCACATTGACATGTTTTTCCTTATTTTTTTAACCCTTCCTTCCCTGTGATGTGTAACTAGTACACATTGTTTCTAAAAACTTTAATATCTCTATCAATATAATAAATACTGGGTTCAGATTTTAGGTATTCCTCCGTAATACATTTACGCATTGAATGAAAAAATAATATTAATAATAATTAGCACTTATCGGCCACATCAGAGATATTTTGTGAAAATAGGGAATAAATTCACCGATACAATCAAACGTGTGCCAGTTTGTGACGTAAGTATATTCATTCTAAAAAAACTGCTAAGGGTGAGGAAGCGACGCTATTCACGTCTCATACTCACTCTACTTCGGTATATGGAAACGCAAGAAATAGAATCTCGATTCGCAATTGTGTTTCTTCCTTCGAGATATAACAGTCCGAAACCGAGTCCCGTCTCAGTTCTCAGTAGCTCTAGGGCATCCATTTATGGTGGTCTCTTCACTCGTTTTGTGAACGTCAGCCGATATTTTTTTCATGTTTTCAGCAATTAAATTTAAATTATTATCACTTTTGACTTCAAATTTAATTAATTTAAACGATTGGCTATGAATATTCTATTTTTTCCGATTTTAAATCGCTCATTTTTATATGTGTATTGAATACACAGCACCGGAACGCGCGGTTCTTTTTTTAGCACAGGAATGGAAGTGTTAAAATAATGTATATGGCCGAAGTCATACGTATCCCTATACCTCCGAATATATTATGGAAAAAATATCTATGTCATTCGAAAGGGGCAGCACAGCGTGGGGTTCGAATCGGCAAGCTTTCGCACTGTAGCCCAGTGCGTTTCCCCACAGCCACACACACTTATAGACCGTGCCGTTTACTTGAAGTTGCTGCAGGAATTTGTCATGCCTCACATTCTACAGTAGTTCAGGAATGAGGATTTTTATTTCCAGCGAAATGCTATACTTCCCCACTAGCATCGTAATGTAAGAGCTTATCTTGATAACATTCCTGCCGATTAGGTGGATATGACGTAGATATATTATATTATACCATTTAATACCCTCGGCGCTACCCAAACCTCAATCAAGATATCATAAAGTTTATGGTAAAAAAATCGACAATAATGAATTAATTAATAGCAGCCATTGGAAGATAATGCGTTTACTACCTTGATCAAAACCTTTTAGGACCGGCCACCGTGTGGCGCTGTCAGTCACCCGATTGAAATTCTTTTTTGTTAGGTTACCACATCTATCATTGACACTTCCCTCCAAATTTCAGCGTCATAGCTTGACATTTGTAAAAGTTATGCTGTACTGAGTATATACCAAACTAAATGACTCGTTTGCGATTTCATTCCTCCACGTTATTAGAAGTGCATTGACCAGAACGGTCATACATTTGAGCATTTGCGACAACTAAAATAAATCTACGTTCATCTTCTTCAAATCAAAGTATTTATCTAAGATAAACTTTAATAAATACTTTGTAATCTTAAAAATATTTATACATTTTTGGAATATGGAAAAGGCGATGCCTTTTAAATATACTGTTTTATTAAAAAAATCGTAGATTTCTGAATGAATTGATGATTTAAAACAGTTTAATTGATAATACCCAAAGTCAACAAATAATAATCATAATCACCACCATACCATGTACCTATTGGGGTAGGCAAATATATTTTCGGAACGGTTGTCCCTAATGGAGAGATGACGAAGATGATCGTTGGTTTAATAAAACTCGTTTGAAATCGGAATATGCAAAGAGGTTTATTTGTTAAACGTCGGTATTTATAATATTTAGAATGTGCGTAGAACGGCGCAGAAGATATGTCGCCGTCTCGTTTCCGCTGAACAATATACGAGTATTTATTGTTGCACGTCCCGTATTCATATGATTTGTAGGAAGGCGCAGAAGATATGTCACTGTCTCGTTCTCGCTAAACAACAACAGCGACTCGCGCCTCGACCACAGGGAGCAAAGGTCGCTATAATATAATATCTCCCCTTCATTCCATTCTAGCACACACCTTTCCTTTTTATCATGTTTGTACACCTCGCCATGTACTCGTATAATCTCCTATTATTAAAGTCTTTCATTCTTCTCTCTTTCAAAATTTGATGAATTTGGTCATACCACGTTTATCTTAGTCTTCCTAAACTTATTGTACTTTCTATACTACTCAAATGTTTTGTAAATGTTTTATCATTCATTCCTTTTACATAGCCGAAACACATAATTCTTTTAATCTGCACTGCATCTTATTTCAATCCGCATTATTTTTTTCTAATATCCTCATTCCGTGTTCTATCACATAACATGTGTGTATTGTTTCTCCACACATTCTACGCGATGCTCTCTTTTCTACAGCATCTATCTTAGTTTCAATACTTTTGACGTCAGTAAATAGGCACAATATTAACTTAAAATTGTAATAAAATATATATTACAATTACAGTCTGTATTTATGGTATATAAATCACTATTATTAAAAAAAAAATAAGATTATTCACACACATTTCCATAAAATATCGTGAATGTATTATTTAGGATAACATTTGAATTGTCTATATAAAGAATTTAGTTTTTTTGTCTATGGCACAACACTATCGGTTCCGTGAATATATTTGAATTGTCTTTGTATAGAATTAAGATTTTAATCTATGACACATCATTACGTATTCCACGAAGAAAAAATGTTATTTAACGTTTTGATATTTCTTTTGTTTTTATTTACTGTCGAATTATACCGAGCAATTAAGCTAACTGCTTCAAGTCACAAGTCTTCAAATGTGGCCGTTTTTTCGTATCGATTTGTTAATAGTTAATCTCAACTATGGTATATGACATATCGAATGACTTCAATTAATTATATGCACTCAGTGAAATTCTTTCCCCTTGACTGAACCCATGATATGAACCACATTGTGATTTTAAGAACTCTTAAAATAATGTCAATGCTGTTGAATCCACATGCAGAAGATCATTTTTTGACATGTCTAATATCATTCAGATAATAATGTTTTTAGGTCGAAATAATATTATTCGTCAGGTTAACTCGACATCAATTCTAAGTTTGTCTTTGGCTTTGTAGAAATAGATTAAAATGAAATGTTTTAATAAGATTTTTTTCCTACCATGTTACTTCCTTTATTTACTTTTGTCTGGTTGGTAGGAAGATATTACCCCCTGAAAATAAATCCACCAGATTGTTTTATAATGAAGTATTAAATAAATAAACGCACAAAATAAAAAAAAACGTCTGGACTTGTCTTGTTTTTCCTTGGGACGCTTGACATAGTACGCATGTCGCAAAATTTCGCAACAGTGTCAGGTCTTTATTTAGCAAAATACTGAATTCTAATAATAAACGGGTGATGACGAAACTCAATACAAATGTCAACTGTCTTGGGATTTCACAGCTCACTGTTCCGTGTTTAGCGTGCCACGCTCATAGTGATGGAATAACGAATCAAAACAGACATATTTACAAAAAAAAAATATTTATCATTTATTTTTCTTAGTGACAAAATAAATAACAGATGTTCTTAACATATCAAAGTTACAGTTCAGTTCATTCCCAGTATTACTCACGCTGTAATTTTGGATAAAATAAGCCCCCATCTGGCGCAATCTACCCTAGATGTCCCTCTTTGGACAGTTCCTTCTTTGTCGCTTATATAAAAAAAACAACGCTTATATAAAAAAAGATTTCAATCTTCTGGTGTAGATTGTGCTGAATGGGGAATTATTTAGTCTTCCATAACAAGGAATGTCTTTGGGCTGTTCTTTCTTGACCAGTACGCGACATCCCGCTTATAACACAAATAAATAGGATTTAAGTCTTCTAGTGTAGATAGCACTGTATGCGGACTTATTTTGACTCTCATTACATCGTGGATGGTGGGTCGACCTGTCCTGAGTTGCTGACTAATATTAAAATCCGAAAGGTGTCCTACTTGGGTCATGTACTTAGGGGAGCAAAGTATAAATTACTGCACCTGATCATCCAAGGCAAAATAAAAGGTCGAAGAGGTGTTGGCAGGAAGCAAATCTCCTGGCTCCGCTATATACGGGATTGGACTGGTATAAGGAACGTTGGGGATCTTTTTCGGGCTGCCGGGGACAAAGATGCCTACTCTTAGGTAATATTAATCTGTTCACCGCGTTAACAATCAAATTCCACGAATCCTGTGCGCGGCACAATTTCGGCGTTTTTTAATTTCTAAGTTTAAACGCGTATTTTGTTTAGAACCACTGATATTTGTTTACAACACCAAGTAAACATGACATTCAAGTAATTTTCTGATAATAAATACTAGTCATTACTCTTAAGGAGACTCATTAAATAAATGAGATAAACTAAACATTACGTAAAATAAATGAAGGAATGCTACGATCAAAGCAATGATTCATTACACTCACCCAATCAAATGCATATATCACTAGTAATGTTTATTTACGTAAGAGAGACTCATCGCAGGACTCGATCCGCGCGACAGGTCGTTACATGTGACGCAATAGCTGGAAATATTGAGAAACCAAAAAAAATCGGCGCTCTGTTTATTCAACAATATCTCATAAACTAATATATTATTTGACAAGGTTTTGAAAGATGTCGCTAGAATAAAGATTATTTTAAATTTTAGTTCCATTTTCATCCCGATTTTGTGTCACTCTTTTTAAGTATTTGTGACTTGAAACTTGGATTGTCGTCAGATCACAGGCGTTTGTGCTTCCCGCGAGGAACACGTTAAAGGTTGGGGGGACCTGACATGATACTGGGAAGAAGAAGATAGTATCAAATTTTAGGTGTAGTTTCTAAGAAATTTTTCGAAAATTCATTCTATGAATTTATTAATTGAAAATATAGAGAAAATTATTTCTACGAATTTATTAATTGAAATTGTAGAGCCCATTTCTTAATATTTGCGTTTACTTATTTTGTCGTTGTTATGTTGTCAGTTAGGGACATTTATTTATAAACAGTATAATGTACCTTGTCATCATCATCATCATACTGTCGTGTAGCCCATGCCAGAGCATTGTGACTCCCACGATATCATCTGATGACTCCCCTCCATCCATCCCTGTAGTCCTCGGCTTGAAGGGGTTGTCCAATTGTACCTCTTACTTGACCAGTATCATGCATAGAGATTATTCCTCTAGTCATCTTTCCCTGTCTCCAGTAACCATAAACCTCTCTAAACCGTCTCCTTGGCCACGAGCAATGTACCCAAAGAATCTGAGGATATGCCAAAAGCATA
This sequence comes from Odontocerum albicorne, assembly GCA_949825065.1. Lineage (NCBI taxonomy): Eukaryota > Metazoa > Arthropoda > Insecta > Trichoptera > Odontoceridae > Odontocerum > Odontocerum albicorne. The sequence goes on from OX463845.1 coordinate 3,660,946, forward strand.
TTGTCGACAATCTATCGGGGATTCAAAGTTCTTTGAGAATAGAAGCGTAAGCTCGCCTTGGAGTCCTTGGAATTCGTAGCACGTTTCTCCAGCACCACATTTCAAATGCATATTTTCTGCGTCTCTCGCTTGCTCTCAGGTGTGAGAGCCTATCTTGCTGAAAACTTGCCAAACAGGTGGATTGGACGTAGAGGAACAATTAGCATTGAATAGTCTTCGCGATTCTCTGACCTCTCAACATTGGGTTTTTATGGGGACTCATTAATGATAAAATTTATAGCATAAAACCTGTAACAGTCAATAAATTGAAACTAGCCATTGAAAGAGCTTCTCGGTAAATTCAACACTGACTTACTTCCTCCAATATTACTTGATAGCTCTATCATACCATTACATAAAACTGTTAAAAACCTAGGAGTGCTAATAGATAACACTCTCTCATGGCGAGATCAAATATAAATGAGGTCAGCCGAAAGATCTTCTTCAGCCTTCATTCCCTTAAAGTGTTGCAAAGATTCCTGCCTACTAAAACCAACATTTTATTCGTGCAATCTCTGCTTTTTCTGATTCTGGACTATGCGGACGTCTGTTATTTGGATGTTAAAGAGGAACAGCTGGACAAATTATAGCGTCTTCAAAATGTTTGTCTAAGATTTATTTTCAACCTACGAAAGTACAATCATATAACTTCATACCAGAAGGCATTGAACTGGTTGAATGTTAGAAATAGACGGCAAATTCACATACTGTCTCTATTGTTTAATATCCTTAACTGTCCCGCCGCCCACTCTTATCTCACCGAAAAATTTCAGCGTCTTTCCAATCATGGATTAGCGCTACGCTCAAATAGAGATTGTCTATTGGCCTTTCCAGTTCACCGCTCCTCTTTTTTTACGTCGTCCTTTACAGTCCATGCAGGGAGACTTTATTCCTACTCCATCTGTCTTGCACGTCTGTCAGATGTGAGAGTTTGTGATCCTAAGGTCCAAACTTATCGTTCAACCTTTACACTAAACAAGGAAATCAAGGAAACCATTCGCATTATACTGCTTGTTTTTTTTAACGGTTCTGATTTTTACGAAGAGTTTACTAAAATTACTATATCTAATTCTGGTTGATTGGAAGAGATTGTCACATGGCAATAAACCCGATAGATTGTATTTGTATACAATGAAAGTGTAATATAATAATTAACATATTTTAAAAGTGAAATCAATTTATACAAATCTTTTCACATTTTAATCAGCCGACTAAATTGTTGCAGTCATGTCTTCAACTAAGATTTATTATTTCTCTCATTGAAACACTGCCTTAAATGAAATCATTTTTAAAGTTATTAAGGGATGTGGAACTAAATAATACACCAAGAAAATAGATGGCTTTATCTTGACAAGCTGTCACTTGACTCGATGAAATCCTCGTTAGTAGAACGCAATAGGAAATGAGTCGAGGGTAGCTTGTAAGGCAGTACTCACACTGACGCGATACGAGATGGAATTTTAAGATTGTTGAGTTTTAATTAAATTCATTTTAAATGAAAATGTTAATGCCTTAATAAAATGTGTTTAATTAAATGAAATGTTAGGAGTAAGAGAAACAGAAAGAATTGTATGAGAATGTGTATGGATGTGGAGAAGATGAAAGAGGTATTTAGAAATGGCTCATCAACGCTACATTTTTGCTAATGCTAGAGTTATAGTTCGGAAATTCTAGGATGAGTCCTGTGACAGCTCATAAATTTGCCCCAATACAACCTTATAACGATGTTCAGTAATTTTAATTATTTTATCAACTTTAATATAAGCCTCAATTATAATAAATAGCTAGTTATTTAGGTAAATACATTACATAAGGTTGTATTGGGGCAAATTTGTGAGCTGTCACAGAACTCATCCTAGAATTTCCGAACTATAGTGGGATCTTTGTATTAACTGTATGTTTATTATACTCGTATTAATCGTATACATTTTTGAACAAAAATAATACTAGGCGCGTCCAGAAAGTAAAAAATGATTGCGCACCACGCCCTGCGCCGATCCTCCACTACCGCGACCGTATGCGCGTCAGTTAGCTCCTTCCCTCACTTCAGTGCGAGCCGAGTGTTGTTGCTGAATGGTTATGGGTCTTTGTTCAAAATGGCAGCGCCCATCGAAAATTCCGCCAAATGTGATGTGCGTAGTGTCATTCGTTTTCTGAATGCACAAAATGTTCGGTCTATCGAAATTTATAGGCAAATTTAAGGACAGTACATGAATCTTTCCCACATAGTTGACGATCGCTCCTACATGAAATAGTGACAGATCACCTTGGCTACAAAAAAAATCCTGAAACTAAAGGAATTTTCGGGCAGAAAACAGTTCGCAAACGATGAAGACATCAAACAAGAAGTGACATCCTGACTCGAATCTTTGGCGGTAGAAGAGTATAACATCGGAATTGAAAAATTGGTTCCACGTTACAATAAGTGCCGTGACAGCTATGGCGACTACATTGAAAAATATAATAAGGTATTGTGACTTTGTAAATAAAGTTTTGTGTTGATATCTTTCGTTTTTATTTAGTTATGCCAAAACGTTCTTTACTTTCTGGACGACCCACATGTATCTAAGGTAAGCAAATATAGAAAAAAACGTCATTTTATATCGGGTTAGGTAGGGGGTAACGTAGTGCAAGAATCCTTCACCCTTTTCTAAATCCATACATCTTCTTATAAGGCTTCTACGATTTCTTTCAACGCAAATGCATCTTGCAGTCTGATCACAGTCAAGTGGGAATCTAATTTAAATTTATTACTTAGACCGGTAGACTTCTTGGTCCTTGATGTTAAATGTTATTTTCATGGTGCCCTCAAAAAAAAATATAACGTCCGTGGCCTGCTGGTAAGACACTTGTCTGCCGATCCGGAGATTGCGGGTTCGATCCCCTTTGGAACCCAGATTTTTTAAAATAGGATTCCAGTCTGGTTTTCACTTAGGGCTTATTAAAACATCTTTCTGGTTGGTTGGAAGAGATTGCCACATGGATATAAACTCACCAGGTTAAAAAAAAACTTTCCCTTCACATTTTCTCAAACTTTGGAATTAAACTGTATACATCTACCCTCGTCTATTTAACGTTGGGTTTTGAGTGATATTTAATTCTCAAGAATACAGTTGAATCAAGTGAATGGTATTTTGAAGGTAGGAAACATAGAAATTCAGAGAAAGGCTAAGGATGTATGTCGAGATAGGGAAATCTAGCACTCTATCCTTTCTGCCTATCCCAACAGGTGGATGGCATAATGGTATGTACTTGTAGGTATAATAGCTACTGTCAAAAACCCAACTTCCTATAGTCATTGCAAATGGAACCCGAATCCAATATTCATCCACGACTGAAATCTAAAACTCAACCAGTTCCATATCGATGTTTTTTTATGTACTGTTACAACATATATCAATTGAACCTCCACCGACGTAAATCTGTGTGGACTTCTTCAAATTCTTGAAAGTATTTTTATGTACTGTTACAACATATCTCAATTGAACCTCCACCGACGTCATCCGTTGAATCTGTGTGAACTTCTTCAAATTCTTGAAAGTATATTTATGTACTGTTACAACATATCTCAATTGAACCTCCACCGACGTAATCCGTTGAATCTGTGTGGACTTCTTCAAATTCTTGAAAGTATTTTTATGTACTGTTACAACATATCTCAATTGAACCTCCACCGACGTCATCCGTTGAATCTGTGAAAACTTCTTCAAATTCTTGAAAGTATTTTTATGTACTGTTACAACATATCTCAATTGAACCTCCACCGACGTCATCCGTTGAATCTGTGAAAACTTCTTCAAATTCTTGAAAGTATATTTATGTACTTTTACAACATATCTCAATTGAACCTCCACCGACGTCATTTGTTGAATCTGTTTGAACTTCTTCAAATTCTTGAAAGTATTTTTATGTATTGTTACAACATATATCAATTGAACCTCCACCGACGTAATCCGTTGAATCTGTGTACACTTTTTCAAATTCTTGAAAGTATATTTATGTACTGTTACAACATATCTCAGGTGAACTTCCATCGACGTCATCCGTTGAATCTGTGTAAACTTCTTCAAATTCTTGAAAGTATTTTTATGTATTGTTACAACATATATCAATTGAACCTCCACCGACGTAATCCGTTGAATCTGTGTACACTTTTTCAAATTCTTGAAAGTATATTTATGTACTGTTACAACATATCTCAGGTGAACTTCCATCGACGTCATCCGTTGAATCTGTGTAAACTTCTTCAAATTATTGAAAGTATATTTATGTATTGTTACAACATATCTCAGGTGAACTTCAATCGACGTCATCCGTTGAATCTGTGTAAACTTCTTCAAATTATTGAAAGTATATTTATGTACTGTTACAACATATCTCAGGTGAACTTCCACCGACGTCATCCGTTGAATCTGTGTAAACTTCTTCAAATTCTTGAACGTATTTTTGAAACCTAAGCTAAGATAGGTGATCTTCGAAACTCTTCAAAAATAAGTTAAGTGCTTCAAAACATAAGCAGAACGATTCGCAATGTGTCTGTTAGATGTCGCTTTTCATTATTATGACCGTCCAATAACGCATTGAATCAAGATTAACTGTAATAAAAAAAAAGTAATATTTCGGGGCACCCCAGGACGTTGAGGTGCACACTTTGAAAACCTCTGATCTAAACCGATGACTATTGCTTACTATGCTGTCGAGTAGTCCACGTGTTTTCAGGACACTTTTTCTTTAATTTTGTGGCCTTTTTATTGCATGTGCCCTATATGCGCGGTGCTTTACACGTACCGGATATCGCAGATTTTAGTCGTATGCTGGGGTTAAATTGGAAATTATCCGCTAGAGTAGAGCTTCTCAACCGGTGTGCCGCAAGATATTGTTGCGTACAGTAAAATTCAAATGTTACATAGGTGAGATTTTATCCAACCAAATGGAACAAATGCACGTTTAAAGCTATGCTATATTGATAAGAGCACGCTCACATGTATGCACCACTCATTTGTTCGAGCGTATTCGTGTAAGTTAGAACGAGCGGCTCAGTGCTCAACTGAGTGAGCATCTATATTGACCAGTTGATTTGAGCATTCGGTCGAAGCATAGCGTCTTCTCATAATCGATAAATAATTGTGGCATCCCTTATTATAATTAATACTTTAACTACGGATAAAAGGCTTTTAAAAAAAACCAAACGTCCCATAAAAACCCTGGTTTAGTATTAAAAACAAATATTTCACATTGAGCGCTTAGTATAGACTGGCTCACTTTTGAGCACAGACAAAAACCAACATAGCGTGGCTCACGGTCAGCGTGCTCAACTTGTGCGTGTGAGTGCCTGAGCGTGCTCAGCTCACAGGTATACACTAGCGCGGATCAAACGCTTGAGTCGTTCACGCGTTGATAATGATGGAATAACTGCATTACAAAGAACTGCATCTTGATATATTTTTCAGTTGAAATGCATTTATATAAAGAGTTTGAAAAAAGGAATATTCTTCAGCGTGCCACGAATATTGCAATATACAAAAAGTGTACTTTGACGCAAAAAAATGTTGGGAAGTATTGCTTTAAAGCAAGAGTTTCCAAAGTGGTCGATATCGACCCCCTGGGGTCGATTAGATTTTTCTAGGGGTCGATAGTTTCAATAAAAAAATTTGGGGGTTGACAATAGCAAAAATAGACCCCCTTACTACTGCTATTTGTTTGTTACTTCAAAATATCTATAATTCCAAAAGGTACCTAATTAAGACTATTTGTCAATATTTGTAAGTATTTTGAATTGACATATTTATTTCATAAATGTCAAAAATGAAAAAGATCTCTGCTCGTATTTTTTTGCTTTAATTTTCGTCAGCGCAGATTTTAATATTAAATGTTGCACAAGATAATGTCGTTATGCATAGCCCTTTTATCTTTTTCAATCCTTAATTACAAGTGTATTAAAATGAAACGTTTGATATCATGTGAAATATTTAATATCGAGTACTGTACAAACTTATTAATTTGAGTAAGTAAAGTAAATGACTAGGGGGGAGACGGTTTTAAAAGTTTTTAGTAAAGGGGGCTGTGGCAGAAAAAAGTTTGGGATATCTTGATATAGAGGAATTCGGCAGTGATTAGCGATGCTGCCGGTAATTAAATACCGCGCGGGGAGATAGGGAGAAGATTATACAAGCACTTTTGTGTATCTCTCGGTATAGCTGAATAATAGCGAAGTTTGAAGTATACATTAATCTAGTATTTATTTATATGAAAAACTGGTAGCAACAGGGAATTTCAGAAATAGAACACTAAATGAAATAAATAACAAACGCGCTATATCATACATACATCCTTGAATGAGTTTTACAACTTATAATCAAATAAACTTATACACATTGTAATTTGTTTAGACCAACACTGTTTATAGTGATAGCGATAGAATGTAATTAGGTGTAACCATTAACAAGGATTTAGTAATTGTTTTCATACATCCTTGAATGAGCTTTTCAGCTTATAATCAAATAAACTTATACACATTGTAATTTGTTTAGTCCAACACTGTTTATAGTGATATTGATATAATGTAAGTAGGTGTAACCATTAACAAGTATTTAGTAATTGTTTTCATACATCCTTGAATGAGTTTTACAACTTATAATCAAATAAACTTATACACATTGTAATTTGTTAAGTCCAACACTGTTTATAGTAATAGCGATAGAATGTAAGTAGGTGAACCATTAACAAGTATTTAGTAATTGTTTTCATACATCCTTGAATGAATTTTACAACTTATAATCAAATAAACTTATACACATTGTAATTTGTTTAGTCCAACACTGTTTATAGTGATAGCGATAGAATGTGGTGAACCATTAACAAGTATTTGGTAATTGTTTTCATACATCCTTGAATGAATTTTACAACTTATAATCAAATAAACTTATACACATTTTAATTTGTTTAGTCCAACACTGTTTATAGTGATAGCGATAGAATGTAATTAGGTGTAACCATTAACAAGGATTTAGTAATTGTTTTCATACATCCTTGAATGAGCTTTTTACCTTATAATCAAATAAACTTATACACATTGTAATTTGTTTAGTCCAACACTGTTTATATTGATAGTGATAGAATGTAAGTAGGTGAACCATAAACATGTACTCGTATTTAGTAATTGTTTTCATACATCCTTGAATGAGCTTTTTACCTTATAATCAAATAAACTTATACACATTGTAATTTGTTTAGTCCAACACTGTTTATATTGATAGTGATAGAATGTAAGTAGGTGAACCATAAACATGTACTCGTATTTAGTAATTGTTTTCATACATCCTTGAATGAGCTTTTCAGCTTATAATCAAATAAACTTATACACATTGTAATTTGTTTAGTCCAACACTGTTTATGGTGATATTGATAGAATGTAAGTAGGTGTAACCATTAACAAGTATTTAGTAATTGTTTTCATACATCCTTGAATGAGTTTTACAACTTATAATCAAATAAACTTATACACATTGTAATTTGTTTAGTCCAACACTGTTTATAGTGATAGCGATAGAATGTAAGTAGGTGAACCATTAACAAGTATTTAGTAATTGTTTTCATACATCCTTGAATGAGCTTTTCAGCTTATAATCAAACAAACTTATACACATTGTACTTTTTTTTACTCCATCACGGTTTATTCCACTTTTCCACTGTTGGACTTAACAAATTGTTGTATTGTGTACACATTTCAGTGTTGGGCTAAATGTATTACATTGTATTTAAACCTCCACAGCGTAAATGCCTTAACTATATTACAAACGTATACACTTTAAAATTAAAATCTTGGCACAGGATAAGCTAAGTTTCATTTGCTAGAAATAACTATGAGTAAATTACTCACGCAGATATTTATTTACGAAATTAATAATTTGTAACATTGAACACGTCAGTTTAGAGTAAGTTCTATTTACACACAAAGTAGGGAAATCTATGCTGAAAACGTGCTTTACATCGCTGACACAGATCAGGTTTAAGAAGTCATTTAGAATAATGATTAATATTAAAGTAAATTAATCATTATAACATATCAGGGGCAGGCACAGGCAACAGACTTACACACTTTTCTGTCCACGCACACATTATTTGCGTCTTTCATGTCTATATACTCGTATCTGTCTCGTCATCCTTGCTTGCTTTTATATTTCTGATACTTTCTTGTATTTATAATTCATCTCAACTTTCTTATCACATTCATCTCAACTTTCTTATCACATTCATCTCAACTTTCTTATCACATTCATCTCAACTTTCTTAACACATTCATCTCAACTTTCTTATCACATTCATCTCAACTTTCTTATCACATTCATCTCAACTTTCTTATCACATTCATCTCAACTTTCTTATCACATTCATCTCAACTTTCTTAACACATTCATCTCAACTTTCTTATCACATTCATCTCAACTTTCTTATCACATTCATCTCAACTTTCTTATCACATTCATCTCAACTTTCTTATCACATTCATCTCAACTTTCTTATCACATTCATCTCAACTTTCTTATCACATTCATATCAACTTTTTTATCACATTCATCTCAACTTTCTTAACACATTCATCTCAACTTTCTTATCACATTCATCTCAACTTTCTTATCACATTCATCTCAACTTTCTTATCACATTCATATCTACTTTCTTATCACATTCATCTCAACTTTCTTATCACATTCATCTCAACTTTCTTATCACATTCATCTCAACTTTCTTATCACATTCATCTCAACTTTCTTATCACATTCATATCTACTTTCTTATCACATTCATCTCAACTTTCTTATCACATTCATCTCAACTTTCTTATCACATTCATCTCAACTTTCTTATCACAACTTTCTTATCACATTCTTCTCAAGTTTCTTATCTTTCAGGCCTAGCCCACCTAAAATTAGGTCTGTACCCTAAAAATGTCTTACTCTGTGTTTAGTGAAATATTGCTGGTAAAGTTCATTTTCCGTAATTGGAACCAGGTTAGACTTTAATAACATACTTCTACAGGCGGCCCTCAACTTTCGCACATAATTGGTTCCTGAAAATGTGTGCGAATGTTGAATGTTCGAAAGTAGAGGGATGTAAAAAAACATCAAAAATTGTATTTTAAAATATTTATTTATTAATAATATATTAAAAATATTTATTTATCAATATACATAATTAAGTAAACGCGGCGTGTTCAAGTGCTTTCAGGTGTTTTCTTTATAAACTTGTTAAGAGTTAGTTGAATACCACCTTTTTTTTATTTTCTTGATAAAGAGTTCTATAACATGCTGTGTCTTTTTCAATCAGCCTACGTACTTGCGATATACGTTCTCCATTGGGATCACATTCTTCCATGATAGTCACAAATTTGTCAAGATGCATGAAGGCTTCATTCATATTCTTGATTGTCAAAGTCTTGACGATTTTATCAGCTTCTTCTTCCTCACTTTCATTGTGTATTTCATTTAACTCTTGTTGCTCAATTAAGTATTCATTTGACAGAGGTACTGAGTGAGATTCAATCAACTCATTAACATTTTCGTTGTTGACGTCCAAGTTTAGTTCATTCATTAGGCTAACTATTTCATCTGTGATAGTTTCCGGAGTTTCTTCAGAACGTTTCATTGTTGACTTTTATTTCAGCCCACGAGTCTCCAATATTGTTTATTGCGTTCCATATATTATAGTTCTTCCAAAAAAGCGACTGCATGGAAACGAACAATTTTTGCATTATCGACAAAAATCTTTAAAAAATAGAATTTTTTGAAATGTGCGAAATAACGAATTGTGACAAAGCAGAATGTGCGAAAGTCGAGGGCTGCTTGTATAGTCAACAATTGGAACGTTTCAACCATTTTTTAGCATTTAACATCCTGCGCAAGTCAACAGAAAATGTGTCATTCTGCAGCGTGACAATGCGAGACAGAACATAACAAGATCAGAGGTTTGATCTGGAAAGTTTTGCCGCATCCGCCTTATTCATCTGATATTGCGCCATCTCATTACTATTTGTTAAGATCTCTGTATAGTTTTATCAGCGGGAAAACTTTCTGAAATATTGATGATGTCAAAACTGAGCTCTCGGAATTATTGGCATCAAAGCCACTTTTTTTAAATACGATATTGAACATTCGGTTTATAGATGGGTAATCGTGATTAAACACGATGGCGATTATATCATTGATTTAAAATAAAAAAACTTTCTGATATTTTTTTAAATGTTTTATTAACCCTTCCTTCCCTGTGATGTGTAACTAGTACACATTGCTTCTAAAAACTTGAATATCTCTATAAATATAATAAATACTGGGTTTAGATTTAAGGTATTCCTCCGTAATACATTTACGCATTGAATTAAAAAATGATATTAATAATAATTAGCACTCATCGGCCACATCAGAGATATTTTGTGAAAATCGGGAATATATTCACTAATATAAACAAACGTGTGCCAGTGTGTGACGTAGGAATATTCATTCTAAAAAAACACTATGGGTAAGGAAGCGACGCTATTCACGTCTCACTCTACTTCGGTATATGGGAATGCAAGAAATAGAATCTCAATTCGCTCGCTTCTCTTGCTTCAGTAGCTTTCGGGCATTCTTTTGAGGCGGTCGCTTCGCCCGTTTTGTGAACGTCGGCCGATGTTTTTTTCATGTTTTCAGCAACTAAATTTCAATTATTATCACTTTTGACTTCAAATTGTATTCATTTAAACGATTGGCCATGAATATTCAAATTTTTCCGATTTTAAATCGCTCATTTTTACATGTGTATTGAATACACAGCACAGGAACGCGTGAATTTTTAGCACAGGAAGGGAAAGATTATATCGCTGATTTAAAATAAAAAACTTACTGCTATTTTTTTTAAATATTTTATTAAAAAATACGATATTATTTTCCTGTCCCCCTATTTGCTTAGAAATCCAAATACGTTTTTCTTGGCATAAGCATATTGTTTTTCTACCCTTAAACGACCCTGTGTTTTAGTGATTGCTCCCATGACGCTTTCATGATGCTCCCACTGTACGACGCACAATATTTTCCAAGATAAATGTTGACAATCAATTCCCCGTCATTTCGAGAGCACAAACTTAGCCCTGTGTACACCGTTTCAAATAAATATTTCATTTCCGAAGTAAAAATGGCAGGGGAAACCTTATATTATACCTTCGTATATCGTTCGTTTTGAGGTAATTGGTTATCCGGTAAGAAGTTTCGTGTGCCTCGGATATATGCCTTTTTGACTGTTTGGTTGTTCCTATAATATGGATAGATATGAATAGACGCCTAATAACGCACTGTAATTCCGTGCAGAAGATCACCAGTTCGAACCCTGCAATGCGCTATTCCGTGCAGAAGATCACCAGTTCGAACCCTGCGATGTACTATTCCGTGCAGAAGATCACCAGTTCGAACCCTGCGATGTGCTATTCCGTGCAGAAGATCACCAGTTCGAACCCTGCAATGTGCTATTCCGTGCAGAAGATCACCAGTTCGAACCCTGCGATGTGCTATTCCGTGCAGAAGATCACCAGTTCGAACCCTGCAATGTGCCATTCCGTGCAGAAGATCACCAGTTCGAACCCTGCAATGTGCTATTCCGTGCAGAAGATCACCAGTTCGAACCCTGCAATGCGCTATTCCGTGCAGAAGATCACCAGTTCGAACCCTGCGATGTACTATTCCGTGCAGAAGATAACCAGTTCGAACCCTGCAATGCGCTATTCCGTGCAGAAGATCACCAGTTCGAACCCTGCGATGTACTATTCCGTGCAGAAGATCACCAGTTCGAACCCTGCAATGTGCTATTCCGTGCAGAAGATCACCAGTTCGAACCCTGCAATGTGCTATTCCGTGCAGAAGATCACCAGTTCGAACCCTGCGATGTGCTACTACTCCCCTCGAATGGCACATACATTGTTTTCTGCCTAGTATTCGAGAGTGTAAATATACTTATGATTTTCGTCATATCTATTCTTTTAAAAAAGAGAAAAAGAAATCATGCCGATGTGCTCCGATCCACTTCGGTGTGCTATCAAATCCAGTACAGTGGTGTGCTGGTGTGCAATGACTCACTCACTTAAAAGAAGAAAAAAAAACTCACGGTACAGCTTCGTTGTCCAACTCAATTGACGTCGGAATGGCGAGGGGATATTCGATTGCGAGGATGCAATGACGATGATAATATGGGCTCCAGCAGAGGTAACATACTCCCTTATGCTGAAGGGAGTTATCACAGAAACATAGTCTGTGTTTGCTTGCGTACTACTAGACTGGGGCTCGTGTACCACGTACGTCTATCACAGTGGCATAGTCTGTGGACCACTGCTCTACATATGAATCAATTTCCTTTCACTCAATCTTTGTAAAACAATTGTGTGGTTGCATGGGAGAGATTGTCACTTGGCAATAAACACCATATCGTTTTTAAAGTTGGCGAGTATATTGCCATGTGGCAATCTCTTCCAACCAACCAGAAATATGTTTTTATAGGCCCTAAGTTTTAACCAGACTGGAATCCTATTTAAAAAAATCTGGGTTCCAGCGGGGATCGAACCCGCAACCTCCGGATCGGCAGACAAGTGTCTTACCACCAGGACACGGAGGTCGTCGTATAATAACGACAATCTTCGCGGTCATCTTGGTATGATGTCTGCTTTGTAGCCTGGGGGTTGCGGGCTCGATTCCAGTTTGAAATCAAATTTAAAAAAAAAAATATTTAGTTTTTTAATTTATTTTAATAAATAAATGGTATAATAACACATTACATAAATAAACGGTATAATGTAACTTATGCTGAAGGGAGTTAAAAAAATATTTCTACGTTGTTTCTACATGAGTGCATGGATACTACCATGGTTCTACCCTAGTTTATCTTGACTGGGAACGCTATCCTATAGAACATTAGAGAGGGTGGAAGATTCTTGCGATTGGGTATTCACTTTTTTGCCTGTTCAGGGGTTACCTGATAAACCCAACCATTTTGGTTAGCATTTGTTTGTATGTTCAAGATAATTACACGAGGCAAAGAAAACACAGGTTGTTTTATCAACTTTTATGTAGAACCAACATGCTTTTGGAAATGCCCGTAGCTATAGCAATCACCTAGCAACGTTTCAACCACGTGTTCAATCAGATAGACGTTTTTAATGTATCGCTAAATGGAAAATTCTTCCTTTACTTGTAAATTTTTCGATATTATCCAATTAACATCCCCGTTTCCGTAGATTACAATACATAAGATAATTCTCAATTTGAACGTGTTGTTGTGTTGTATACGACTCCATTTTTATAAATGTCATACATTAGACTTTTCAAGTGTTACAAGGCCAAGGCAAGTTCGCGACGCCATCTGTGTTTTATCCAAGAATTAAAATAACGCTCAATTTGAAAGACTTTATATCCGTCTTCGGCGGTATGAAAGAGTCATTTTTAACTCTTTGAATAAATCTATCCATTCGCGAATGTTATGGAACTAAAACAGACGTTTTCTGCCAATTTCTCCTCTTAATATTTATAATCTTTCGATATTTTACCAACTTTCAGAATTCCTGTTCTACTTCAGCTTCATTAAGTTAAGAAATTCCGAGCATTCATTCTCGAGGGAATCCCCATACAAAACGCTTACCGCTTATTTATTTAGTATTCTGATATTCACGATGCACATATCCACACCGTAAAGAAGAATATACCATATATTGCTTACTTCTTCGTACAGTGTCGTAGGCAAAGGAGAAGTACCCAATCTAATAGCCGCAGCCACTACCTTCATTTTCTTAATGAACGAAATAATGGATCTTACAAGATTATTAATAATTAGTGAGTCATCATTTACAATATTTACACGTAATCAAAAATAAAAAAAATATATAACAATTCAACAAAATCAAAGAAAGAGAAGCATCGAGACAATAAAACAAATAATTTACAATTTTTTTTATTTACACATGACAAGAAATATACACAATTTGCGAAAAAACAACTGGTAATTTAATTTTGACACTATTTTGATGGATCTGGGTTTGTTGCCTTTCATTTGCCGTGTCCTCAGTAAACTAGGATTTTGCCTTTATCTCACTGAGGACATATAGTACAAAAAAAAAACAATTCGATATTTCTTTCCGATTTTGGTTTGTATAAAACCACGTTGCACATTCTCATCAACCTGACAAACAGTGACACTCAATTACATATGTATACATAACGCGAATCAAGCCCCTCACACTTCATCACTCCAGACAGACCAAAACGTTTATCCCACAATATACCGCACATAATCATCAAAAAAATAAACACCACACTTAAGAGTTCACACAAACCTTTGCTACAAGTCATTCCTCTTGCAAGCCCAAGTATTCAAACTCCTGTCGCAATAACAACCACGTTCCGATCGACTGCCTTAATTGTTTTCCTCCTTTTGCCTTTATTGAATTCGGCACCCCATTGTATGTTATAGGAGTCAAACAGGCATATTGCCTTTGGGCAAAATATTTTTTATCTCTAAATATGGTGTATAATATAGTGAGGTGCACTTCGGGAATTTTACCAGAATTTCCTGTAAAGGTGGGGGTACATCAAGGATCGGTACTCAGTCCGCTACTGTTCATCTTAGTCATGGACTATTTAACTAACCAGGAAATGAACAGTTTCCTAAAGATACTACTATTTGCAGACGATATCGTATTAATAAGTGAAAAACATGAAGACCTGCAAAATAGTCTGGAAAGGCGGAGAATAATCTTGGAGGACAATGGATTGAGACTGAGCAGAAAGAAAACAGAGTATCTGTACCTACCATTCGAGACCACAAATGCTGTCACACCCGTAATGCAAATGGATGGAGAAACATTACCAAATTGTAACTCCTTTAAGTATCTTGGGTCACTCATCCATAGCGATGGAGGGTGTGCAGCAGATGTAACACATAGAATTAGTGTGGGATGGATGAAGTTTAGATCAATGAAGGGAGTTTTATGTGATCCGAAAATGCCAGTAAAGTTAAAAGGAAAAGTATACCAAACGATTGTCAGACCCGCATGACCCTCTATGGCTCCGAATGCTGGACGATGTATAACTCTTAATCTAGGCAACTAGAAACTGCTGAAATGCGCATGCTAAGATGGTCGTAGAAGCCTAGGTGTTACAGACATCAACAGCAAGATGGAGGAGAGACGATTGAGATGGTATGGGCACGTTGGACACAGAGCACCCGATCACATTGTGAACCAGGCAATCTCCATGGATCTTCCTCGAATAACAATCAGAGGAAGACCAAAGAATTCATGGGTGGTGCAAAAGGATAACCTGATGCAGAGGCACGGCCTGGGGGACGTAGTCCGGGACAGAAGAGCATACAATCTGAGGACGAGGAGAGCTGACCCCAACAGCCTTTGCAGACAGTGAGTTGGAATGGAGCCAGGGAGAAGAAGAAGATGGTGTATAATATAGATTTGTCTTGTTGTATTTAAGAATGCATGGAGTGACAATATATAACGATACGGAATAAAGTATTAAGAGACCAATGTGAACTTAAGGCGGATGTATTAAGTAAGGTGAAGAAGAATGCGTTGAGATGGTTTTGGCATGTGAAACGAACGAACGTAAGTGCTCAGTTAGCATTGTTCCCTGTAGCTACCCTTCTTTTCAGCTTGCCGTTCATAAGTTAACATTCTGCCCATAAACAGAACTCATCAACCTGCCCCAGTTTTTCTAAGTGGCATATAAGTCACAGATAAACAAATTCTGATATAAAACGGTCTAAGAGAAAAATCGGTTCAGTGTGAATCTACAAGGAATCGAACCCAAGACACCCTCTTTGTTAACGTGAATTTTAATCTTTAGACCATGGGATGGACGGCCGAGTAATTATTTATTGAGCTTCCCAGATATTTGAAACTTATTTAGTAATATAAAATATGGATTTTCTAAGTTTAATCGAAATGTCACTTAAACCCTTACATTTTTAAGTTGTTCACTTTCAGCCGACAAATTGTCTTTCAGACATGGGGGAAGGGGAAGGCTTTATGGCAATAGTGTGAAGGCCACATAAGTGAACTTTGCACTTAGTCCAGTCGGTTAGTTTCAACTCCAGTTATCTTAAATTTATTACAGAAACTTTCAACGGGTCAGTAAAAGGGCGACCGTATTCTGGAAATTGTTTCAAGATGGACTTCTAAGATTTTTCTTTTCTGTTTTAATTTGTTAACAATGTATGGTTAAAAAAATATATATTGTAATACTTTTTTACAATTTTAACACGCACAAATATGTTACATAAAAGATTTTAATTGTAATTTCCTTTTTTTTAATTTCATTTTTAATATCTAGACCTTTTGCTAGCTTTTCACTTAAATATATGTGTAATTTTAGGATATAAAGGGTTTTTCAAATTTAGCCGTTTTTTTTAATTCTAAGTCCGAAGAAACCGTATAACCTATTTACCTGTCAAAAGAGAGTTTACTTTCAAGATATTATTAATAAAACACATAATTTGCTTTGATTTCAAAAAACCTTTTTATTGGTCATTGAACTACTATATAATGTATGACATTTAAACAAAAAAAAATAATATTCGCTAAATGTCCACCTCTTGCAGCTCCACATATGTCCACTCTTTTGTCAAAAATTTTAATGACATTTTGGCATAATTGCGTTTCTAACTCACTAATAACGCGAATAATTTCATCCTTCAGCTCAGGAATTGATCGAGGGTCATTATTATAGACCTGGCTTTTCCCGTAACCTCAGAGAAAATAGTCCAACGGTGTCAGATCACATGATCTTGGTGGCCAATTAACATCACCGTTTCCGGAGATTACAATACATAAAATAATTCAACAATTTGAACGCGTTGTTGTATTGTATACGACTCCATTTTTATAAATGTCATACATTACACTTCTCAAATGTCACAAGACCCAGGCAAGTTCGTGACGCCATCTGTGTTTTATAATATATTTTCATACGATATGGACGTGGAAAAAGACATAAGAGCAACATAAATGCTGTATAAATCCGTGCAATTTGAAAAATAGATGGAGTGACAATGTATGGCAGATTACGGAACAAAGGGAAAAGGGTTGAATGTGAATTTAGCCTGTAAGCTAGTGAGTTATATAGAAACAATATGTACCCAGGGAGTGAGTTTTTAAAATATTTTTTTTGAATTTTTTTTTGTGAGGTTGAAGAATTATGATAGATATTTCGTTTTATTATTAAAAAGCGAAAACGGTATTACGAATTGGAATTTGTAATGACAAATTATTTATAGATGTCAATATAACTAACTTTTTTGGTATAATCTATGCTTTTCTTGGATCTTAATGTGAACCGCACCGGTGCGTTCGTACTAACTTGAGATAAGTTAGGTTCACACGCACCCGTGCGTTCATACAAGCTTACAGGTTAACGATTATGTAAGGGAAGACCAAGAAAATTATAGAAATTCTAAAGGAAGGAAACATAAAAAGTTAGAGAAATCATAGAAGTTGTGTGAGAAGAGACTCGACTACGACGTTCAGCAACGACAAATGAGGAATACGCCCGTGTGTTTATGAGTTTATCGTGTGCAAGCTGTTGAACTTTAGAAAAGATAGATTTGACAAATCTATTATTTAAAAGTGTTATTTTTGTGTTTATTAATAGCGTCAAACTTCCAAGACAATCGTGAAGTTTTATCCGCTTCAAGTTTTTTGCTTGGAAGTTTTTTATAGTGCAATTTTTATTGTATGGGCGTAGAAGAGGCTTACGATGTGTATCGAAATTAGAAAGTGTGGCGCTGTCCATTCTGCCTACCCCGACAGGGAAATAGCGTGGTGGTATGCATGTATGTTTCTATCAATAAACCTTTTATTTTTATTTTTTTATGTTATAATCTAAATGCTCTTTGCTTAACAATTATTGAATTATTTTTTTGACTTACAGCAACATGACTTAGGCTCGTTGGTGCGGTGTATACATATCCATTATATATTTTTTTGGCTTACAGCAAGATTACTTAGGCTCGTTGGTGCGGTGTATACATATCCATTATATACTTTTTTGGCTTACAGCAAGATTACTTAGGCTCGTTGGTGCGGTGTATACATATCCATTATATACTTTTTTGGCTTACAGCAAGATGACTTAGCCTCGTTGGTGCGGTGTATACATATCCATTATACACTTTTTTGGCTTACAGCAAGATGACTTAGCCTCGTTGGTGCGGTGTATACATATCCATTATATACTTTTTTGGCTTACAGCAAGATGACTTAGCCTCGTTGGTGCGGTGTATACATATCCATTATACACTTTTTTGGCTTACAGCAAGATGACTTAGCCTCGTTGGTGCGGTGTATACATATCCATTATATACTTTTTTGGCTTACAGCAAGATGACTTAGCCTCGTTGGTACGGTGTATACATATCCATTATATACTTTTTTGGCTTACAGCAAGATGACTTAGCCTCGTTGGTGCGGTGTATACATATCCATTATACACTTTTTTGGCTTACAGCAAGATGACTTAGCCTCGTTGGTGCGGTGTATACATATCCATTATATACTTTTTTGGCTTACAGCAAGATGACTTAGCCTCGTTGGTGCGGTGTATACATATCCATTATATACTTTTTTGGCTTACAGCAAGATGACTTAGCCTCGTTGGTGCGGTGTATACATATCCATTATACACTTTTTTGGCTTACAGCAAGATGACTTAGCCTCGTTGGTGCGGTGTATACATATCCATTATATACTTTTTTGGCTTACAGCAAGATGACTTAGCCTCGTTGGTGCGATGTATACATATCCATTATATACTTTTTTGGCTTACAGCAAGATGACTTAGGCTCGTTGGTGCGGTGTATACATATCCATTATATACTTTTTTGAGGTAACATTTAACTATCAACAAGGATTAACAAATAATTTAACAAAATAATGTTCTAACCGAATTTGAAAATTTATTATACCACATCCCATATAATTTTAAATTAGAAAATATCTTTGTGGTTTTATTAAAAAGAAACGTCTGTATTGCCTGAATGACAGCTGTAGAAAGTACAGATCATTCCCCTCACCGTGTGAAGATTAGTTTCTCAAACACGTACCTCTGTTATTTGTCTACTTGAAATTCAGGAAATAAAATTACCCTCTTTGTGTTTCAAGTGACGGCGTTATCGTTTTAAGGGTGAATGGAATATTGTTAACCCACAATTCTTCGCCAACAATTCTTCGTTTCGTCAACAACTCTTCGCTCACAATTCTTGTCAACAATTATTCACCTACAATTCTTCGTCTATAATTATTCTTCCGCAATACTTCGTCATCAATTCATCGCCAACAATTCTTCGCCCACAATTTTTCTCCCATAATTCTTCATCCATAATTTCGCTCTACAATTCTACGCCAACAATTTTTCGCCCATAATTCTTCGTCTACAATTCTTCATCAACAATTATTCACCTACAATTATTTTTCCACAATTCATCGTCAACAATTCTTCATCTAAAAATCTTCGCCCACAATTCTTCGTCTAAAATTCTTCGCCCGCAATTCTTCGCTCATAATTTTTCACCCAAAATTCTTCGTCAACAATTCTCCACCTACAATTATTCACCTACAACTCTTCGCTCCCAATTCTTCGCCAACAATTCTTATGTCAAAATTCGTCGCCGCATATATTGAAATAATATTGTACAATATTTATGTATTATAACTTCTTTATATTTATATAAATTTGTACAAATAAGGGTTGCACGATAGTATGCTATATGAAATAAACTAAAAGATCAGAGGATTTTTATTAAAAAAACGTTTAACATGTAGGTTATGCATTATTTGAGTTATATTTTTAATTACTAGCAAATTGTTAAAGAGTTTATAAAATGTGTATTTATAACAAAATATATATGATACACACATTTATTAAAAAAAAGCACAAAGAAAAAAAAAGCATTTATTATAATTAAGATTTCTATGAAGGCAACGCATTTATTTACAGAATAGCATAAATCAATCTGAGCTCTCATATGTATTGGGTGTTAACATAAGTTGTGTCCGTTTTTTTCCAATTTAAAAATGTTTGAAGGGGATCTTCATGAATAATATGGTTTAAACGGTCCTCATCGAAGTCCACTGGTCGTCCGGAACGCTCCATGTCTTTCAGGTCGAAATTACCGTCTTTGAAACGCAAAAACCATCGACGAGCTGTCGTTTCATTCAAAGCATCTTTACCGTACACTTCTCAAATATCGCGAGCAGCTTTGGCAGCTTTATTCCTTCGATTGAACGCGAACAGAAGGAGTTATCGAAAATGCTCACTTTCGTTTAGTGTTTCTCAGCTTCTAGTTTCATAGCCGTGAAAATCTCCAGCCCAATACAGCTTTTCGAAGAGATAAGATGGCATTTTTCTCTTGATAATGTTATGTTATGCATGAGTACGCTTAAGTGAAGAAACCGTTTCTGTTTCATGTCAATAATTTTAAAAGCTCTCATAAAATTTGAGATACGTCTTCTGGAACGGATGCTGAAACAAGAATTACAATGAACATTTTGTTACCTTTGCAACTTCTTTTGCGTTTTCTATAAAAGGTACGGTACATAGATACAATCATCATAACACAACTATTGGGATAATAAGCGCGTCGGTTATTTCGAATAGAAGTGGCTCGTTTCCCAAAGCGCCTTCGAAACACGTCGATGAGTTGTCAGGCAAGTATTAAGATGGATGGATAACTTCCCTAGAGACAAATCGGTGAAACTAGTGAGGAAGTGGTTTTGAGTTCTCCAGGACCAAAATCTGTGGAGGTAAATTCTGGAGAAGAGTAAGAATTAGACAGGATTATAGTGCAGAAAATAATACAAAATGATCGAAGAAGCAAAATATGAATTCAATTATTAATTTCTGTTTTAAAAATACAAGATTTAATATGAATTAATTTATATAAATAAAAATATAAACACTGACTTAAACTCCGTGGCCCAGTTCGTAAGACACATATTGTCCAGCCCGGGGGTTGCGGGTTTGATTCACTTTGCTACACAGATTTTTTTTTGAAAAGATTCTTGTACGGATTTTACTTAAGGCTTGTATAACAACTTTTTGATTGGTTGAAAGACATTACCACATGGTTATACACCCACTAGGTTGTATTGTATACAGTGAAAATGTTTTACAATAATGCAATACAATATTTATTTCTATAGCTTGGATGTTTGTTTCGGCTTGCATTGCCATCATCAACAATATACTCGTAGAATATACGGAATCATTTCTTGACGGATATACGAGTATACCAAAGGTTCAGTACAAAATAATTGTAATCTTATATGCAAGTGCCCAACACCTTTTGTTAGTGCAGAAATTGATATTTATGAGTGCAGAAAATGATATTTATGAGTGCAGAAATTGATATTTATGAGTGCAGAAATTCATATTTTTGAGTGCAGAAATTGATATTTTTGAGTCCAGAAATTTATATTTATGAGTGCAGAAATTGATATTTATTAGTGCAGAAATTGACCTGGATGAGTGCAGAAATTGATATAAATTAGTGCAGAAATTGATATTTTTGAGTGCAGAAATTGATATTAATGAGTGTAGAAATTGATATTTACGAGTGGAGTGCAGAAATTCATATTTACGAGTGCAGAAATTCATATTTTGAGTGCAAACATTTATATTTATGAGTTCAGAAATTAATATTAATAAGTGCAAACATTTATATTTATGAGTGCAGAAATTAATATTAATTAGTGCAGAAGTTGATATTAATTAGTACAGAAATTGATATTTATGAATGCAGCAATCGGTTGTTATGAATGCAGACATAGATTTTCATGACTACAGTAATTGATTTTGGGATGCAGAAATTGCATTTTATGACTGCTGAAATTGATATTTATTAGTGCTGAAATTGATATTTATCATCACTTCATTTTCCTGTCGGGGTAGACAGAGAGTAGATAGCGCCAGTCGCTATACACATCGTTTGCCTATTCTTCGTCTACATGATATATACATTCTCATGTAGCTTCTACGGTTTCTCTGATTTTTACATTTCTTTCTTTCAAAATATAATTCACTTGATCCAACCATACTTTTCTTGGTACTTCCCTACCACGCCTTCTACTCACATTTGCACTGTTTATTTATTTTGTTAGTCTTTCTTTATTAATTGGTTCTACCTGCCCTAATCATTATGAGTGAAAAATGATTTGATCTTTTTATATATTTATTTATTAGCTCTAAATATTTACATTTTTATATGTAGCAATTAGTAATTTTTATCAGCTGTCTTATAAAAATTAAGTTCTGTTCTGCAACAGTTTCCTTAGACCCGCAATATGTAAATAACTCTTTCACTGCATACTCGTACAGTGTTCAACCCGGCAAACTGATTGTACGATGGTAACCCCTTTCAACCAGCTGCAAAGCTTTTAAATAAGCTTTAAGTAGAAATCAGACTGGAACCTTTTAAAAAAATCTGGGTACCAACGGTAATCGAACGATATCTAAAAATGTTTAAACTGTTCTTTTATATATTTATTAATTTTTGTCAGCCGCAAAATGCAAAAAATATATAATTCAAAACAGATTATACAAAAAAAAACAAAAGAAAAAAAAAACAACAAAAATTGAAACACAATTAAAACGGAATAACACGTAGGTACGAAACAAAAAGCCATTACGACAAAAATAAAAATAGCAATTTTGTTTTTTATTTAATCAACTGTCAAATACATAGTAAAATAATTTGTTATTTGATTGATTACATTAACTCAGCTACACGTGCTTCAACCTCCTATCTCGAGGCTCTCTTCAGGAGGAATGGTAGGAGGTACAAACACGTGTAGCGGGGAATAATGTAATCAGTGGACTAACAAAGTAATTTTTTGTAACTATTCTAACGAGTTCCATATGTAAAGTTTTAGCCGAAACATTTGATAAATTGCTAAATGCATTTTTGACTATCGTATGGGAATCAATTATTTTTTTCATCCTTGGTAAAATTGCATGATGACATCCGTAGTCTAGTTGGCAAGATGCCTGTGTCCCAGCTCGAAGGTTGCGGGTTCAAATCCCGCTGGAACCTAGATAGTTTTTAATATGATTCTAGTCTAGTTTTCCATTAAGGCCATTTTAACACCAGTTACAAACTAATATAAAACTCGCTCCATCCTTGGCAAGTTTTAAGAAGCGACTGAAAAATCTTTTAATTTCTAGTCAGTAAAATAACATTCCTGATTTTTCTTTTCCTTTCCTCTCCACCATCCCTTCCTTTAATTTTGATTGATGATATCTTACTTTATATAAAAAATAATGTTCGGGTGATTGTCCGTCTTTGTGGTTCGTGGGCATATGCTCACTTATGTGTTTATGGATTTCATGGGGATGGATAGTCATTTGAATGATTTATGCTATCATGTAACTTGCTTCGTTAACTTTTGTCTGGTTGGTTGGAAGAGATTGCCGCCTTGCAATAAGCCCGCCAGATTATATTTGCAATAAAAGTGTTAAATAAATAAATAAATAACATCTTTCTGGTTGTTTGGAAGATATTGCCACATGGCAATAATCCCTCGAGGTTGTACTGTATACAACGAAAGTGTAATATAATACAACATCATTAGAGTTAAATAACCTTAGATTTCCTTAATCCGGGTCTGTTTCTCTTTTCCTCCGTGGATTCCCTCTCGGGGACCCACCCCAATGGAGCGGAAGCAATAGTTCTGCAGATGTCTGATGGGACGCCAAAATATATGGGGCGGGATTATCAATAGAGCTTTTGAGAGTGATGGAAAATCGATTTAGAATTTTTGCGTTTGTTGTTCGCGTCAAAGTGTTTATTACATACAGAAATATATACATACCATCAAGACATTTTCCTGTCAGGGTAGGCAGAGAGGACAGATCGATAAATTTCCTATCTCGACACACATCCTTCGCTTCTTTTATAACTTGACTTTGTATGTTTACTTCTTTCAAAATATCATTCATTTGATACAACCATGCTTTTCTTAATCTTCATTTATCACGCCCTCTACTCACATTTGCATTATATATCTGTTTCGTTAGTCTTTTTTTATTCGTTCCTTCCACTCTTCTTCATCTTACTCAACACATCAGCCTTAAGTTCACATTCCCCCTTTGTCACTTCTTCCGTATTCTGTCATACATTTCCACTCCAAGAATTCTTCTCAGTACACGCATTTCAACATATATTATTTCAGTCTTTATCTATGTCTACTTTTCATTCCCTTTGGCTCCACGTTCGTCTTGTTAATCTTTCTTCATTCATTCGTTCTACATGCCCAAGTATTTTCATAGCGGGAGGCGACCTTCGTAGTCTAGTGGGTAAGTTGCTTGATTTCCACTAGTTAAAGGTTTCGTGTTAGCAGTCTACCGTACCGATAAACAGCCCGCCCCACCGATAAGAAATCCGCCTATTGATAAACAACCCACCGATAATCAACCCACCCCACTGATAAGCAACCCGCCCATCGATAAATAACCAGTCCAACGATAACTAGCCCACCCATAGATAAACACCCCACTACGTTATTAAAACGTAAATGTCGATTTAACAATAACAACAAATCATTTTTCAAATATTTTAAATTTATTTATTTTGACAGCGGTATGTTTTTGAAAATTACTACGATGCTTCTTCACATATATGATTTGTTTCATTTTCCCTTCATTGTCACAGTATGTTTTGTTTTATTTTCACTTCGTCGTCACAGTATGTTTTGTTTTATTTTCAATTCATCGTCCCAGTACGTTTTGTTTTATTTTTACTTCATCGTCACAGTATGTTTTGTTTTATTTTCACTTCGTCGTCACAGTACGTTTTGTTTTATTTTCACTTCATCGTCACGGTATGTTTTGTTTTATTTTCACTTCATCGTCCCAGTACGTTTTGTTTTATTTTTACTTCATCGTTACAGTATGTTTTGTTTCATTTTCGACTTCACGGCATAAGGCAAATTATATAATATATTATAAACACTAGTTGATTGATCACATAGTGCAGATGTTGTCAACTATGTTATAGGTATTGTGCCAACCAGTGATACACATATGTCGAGAGCATTCTGTAAACTCCACTCAACATAGTTGGAATAGTTGGTTGCTTGATGACTAAACAATAACAATTGATATCGTTACGTGGGTCTGAAAATATAAAAACCCAAAAAATTGCCATAGATTAAATTATTTTCAAGAAAACTTCATCAAGTCTCCAATAGAGAACTATTTCCGTTGGCTTCAGCTATTCTGGTGCTGTGAGATCTGTGTCAATTTTTTTTATAACATTCTTTGCGGTTTTTAATCTTCCCTTTGTTGTGGTTTGGCTATTTATCAAAATCGTACCTTCAAAGACATTGCTACTCTAAGAAGCAAGATATAAAAATTATTAATTTGTCATAATTATTTTTCTTTTTTGTGACCCACTTCAGATGTTCGAAGGCCAACTTAATAAATGATAAAAATCTGCAGAAGTTTTTTTTCTTACTCTCAACATTACATTAATTTCCCCTGTTACATAATGTGGGTCTTATTTATTGTAATCAATATGAATCAATGTGGGTGCTGGAGGGATCTTGGGGGTATAGGGGCGTCGCTAGTCCCATAGATAGTAGGGGGCGTTGAGGAGTTTACAATTTTTTTCAACTCAAAGGACAATCTTATTTTAACTGTTCAGAGAGCAAACTCTCCTCAATTGCGCTCTTCCTGGTCTGGAACCCACAATTAATGAACAAATCACATCTAGCAGCTATAGCGGCACCCGAGTGAATTACACTTTCTTTATATACAGTAAAACCTTAATTTTACAAACCAAATTTTTACTTTTACAATCTCTACTCTTTCCGATTCTGGACTATGCGAACGTATGTTACTTGGATGTTACAGAGGAACAGCTGGACAAATTACAGCGTCTTCAAAATGTGTGTCTAAGATTCATTTTCAACCTACGTAAGTACGATCATATAACTTCATACCAGAAAGCATTGAACTGGTTGAATGTTAGAAATAGACGGCCAAATTCACATACTGTATCTATTGTATAATATTCTTCACTGTCCCGCCGCACCCTCTTATCTCGCCGAAAATTTTCAGCGTCTTTCCAATCATGGATTAGCGCTACGCTCAAACAGAGATTGTCTATTGGCCTTTTCAGTTCACCGCTCCTCTTTCTTTACGTCGTCCTTTACTGTCCATGCAGTGAAACTCTGGAATCAGTTACAAACCAATATAAGACTAGCTCCGTCCATGGCATGCTTTAAGAAGCGACTGAAAAAACTCTTAATTTCTAGTCAGTAAAATAACGTGTTTCATTCCTGATTTTTCTTTTCCTTTCCTCTCCACCATCCCTTCCTTTCCTTTTGATTGATGATATCTCACTTTATATGAAAAAGATTGTTCGGGTGATTATCCGTCTTTGTGGGATTCGTGGGCATGTGCTCACGTATATGTTTATGGATTTCGTGGGGATGGATAGTCATTTGAATGATTTATGCGACCACGTAACTTGCTTAATTTACTTTTGTCTGGTTGGTTGGAAGAGATTGCCGCCTGGCAATAATCCCGGCAGATTGTATTGCAATAAAAGTGTTAAATAAACCTTGTGAGATAAATGCCATGTGATAATTTTTTTCAATCAACTATGATGTTTATGAGGCCTTAAGTGAAAGCCAGACTGAAAAACGCAAATCTATGGTATGGTATTAAATATCTATGGTATGGTATAAAAAACGCAAATCTATGGTATGGTATTAAGTATGGTATTGAATCACTGGGGTGGTATATAAAGTTGTAATGAAGTTCAAAAGTGACAGCTTATTTGATAAATTTGTATAATAACGATATAAAAACGAAGGCAGTAATTTTTTGCGTTTATGTCAAAACAAATTTTGCACAAACGCAATTTAGGACCCAAAGAATTTTGCCAGTTTCCGAATATTTTCTCAATGGAAAAATGCTACGAGAACGTTTCGGTTTATTGTCAACATTTAAAAAGCACTCCATAACGATTTTAACAATTAATTTGAAGATATTATTTAAACGAAGATTCCCGATTGGGCTTTAGACCCTTTTTCAAATGTTTGCAGAATTAATTGAATTATCGACAAACGAATAATTGATATTGAAATTCAAAAGCGGTTACCAAAAGTTCTGTTTGAAAAAGCAATGTTTACACTGTATCCTGGATTAATGGCTGTGATAAGTATTTTTTTATTTACATTTACACCGGCATTCTTTTAAGAAACGTGGATTTAGTGCAGTCATAATTCTTTTAAGTAGAAAGAGACTGCAAATAGTTGATTGCGGAGATTTAAGGATGCTGCTGACATATGCAGAACTTTTTTTTAACCTGGCTAGTTTATTGCTATGTGGCAATCTCTTCCAACCAACCAGAAATATGTTTTTATAGGCCCTGGGTGTTGCTTCTAATAACCATCAATATCTCTATAAATATAATAAATACAAGGTTAAGATTTTAGGTATTCCTCCATAATATATTTACGCATTGATTTAAAAAATAATATTAATAATAATCAGAATTTATCGACTACATCGAGGTGTTTTGTAAAGATCGAAAACAAATTCGCATTTAAACGCTGCGAGTGCCTTGTCTTGACGATAGGTGAATAGTATGCGGGAAGCGCGACACTATATTCGAATCTCACTCTTGCATACTAGACTGAATTGCGAGGAGCTGAATTGTCTCAACGTCGCAAGCATAAGTGTAAGCGCCGGGGTATACGACTGACGTTCCGCGCCACTAGTAGCTTCTAAGCTTGCAAATAGGTGAGACGTACGCCCGTTCCGTGAGCGTTGCCAGATGGTTTTTTAATGTTTTCAGCAAATAAATCTCAATTATTATAATTTTTAACTTCAATTATAATTAATTAAGGGGATTATCTATGAATGTTTTTATTTTTCCGATTTAAAATCGCTAATTTTTTATTGCGTACTCACTACCCAACACCGGAGCACGCGTATTATTTTTATCACCGTAAGGGAAGGTTTAACCACACTGGAATCATATTTAAAAAAATCTGGGTTCAAGCGGGGATCGAAGCCGCAACCTCCGGATCGGCAGACAAGTGACTTACCACCAGGTCACGGAGGTCGTCAAAATAGTCGTCGTCCTTTATATAGGCAAAAAGTACAACAGCTAGCACATTATGGTCATTAGTGATTATTTTCAATTTTACTGATTAAATTGATAAAAATTTCTAATAATAGTCCGTTATCTCGTGTGTTTATGTGCTGTTTTTTTTTTTAAGTGAAACTTCTATAGGCGCTGTACGGCAAATTTGCCTGAACGTCACGAAAAGTGAAACGGTGTATTATATTATTATTATTAAATTAACATTCATTATTATTGAATATTTTATTTATCAATAAATTATTATTAATTATTTTAATATTAATAATGATGTATTATCATTAATAATTATTACTATTATTTTAATATTATTAAGTGTATTATATTATTATTAAAATTATTATTAAAATTATTATTATTAAGTATTAAAAAAATATATATATTGTATATATTTTTCTTACATATTATTTTTATACTAATATATTTAATAATTATTAATTTTATTTTATATGAAATTATTTTATTTAATATTTATTTAATATATAATTAATATTTAATATATAAATATAATAATATATACGTTATTATAATGTTAATAATTATATTATTATTATATTATAAATAATTAATAATATAATATAATAATATTATTTATAATATAATAAAAATAATATAATAATAAATAAATAACTAAATATTTATTATAAAATTATTAATTTTATAATTAATAATAACATAAAAATATTAATATATTTAATGTTAAAAAATATAAATTTAAGGTTTTTAAGTGTATTATACTATTATTAAAATTATTATTCATTATTAAAAATTTTATGATTTATTATTAAAAATAAAAATAATATTTTTTTATTTAATTAAATGGGATTTCCTTGAATTAAATTCCACACAATATTTTGTTATTCAATTAAGAGAGATTTTCTTGAATTAAATTCCCCATAACAATTTCCTAATCCTAAAAAAAAAATCGTTAACAAATGCAAAAAAAGCAATGCATAAAATCAACTTTTCCTAGGAGCTAAGAAGTTTCACTTCTACCGCGCGAGAATCACACGCATCTTTTTTTTTGTTATATAATTAGAATTTTTGTTCCGAATTTTCTCCAAATTAGATTTTGGAAATTCCAAGCAAACACAACTACATTCATAAAGTAGTTAGGTTAGGTAAGTTAAAGACAGAACAACATATGTATACTTTTTTTTATTAGTACAGGTAGACATAAGGTACAGTTATGTTATTCCGAGGAGGACACTGAACAAAAATATTTTTTGATAAATGGACGGTCAGCCAAAAAAGTTACGGAAGGTGTATTAGACGGCGCTGAGAATAAAATCAAATTAATCGTAAAAATCAGTTTTTTTCGTTTATTTAATAATAATAATGGATTTATATAAACTTAAGGCTATGCCTTTGAATAAACTTAATGTTCTAAAAAAATTAATATCAGTTCTATGTTTGCATTAACAAAAGATTCATTAATTCAAAAAGTAAAAAAATATATAACGTCATTAAAAGTCTGGGGAGAGAAAAGAATTGGGAGAAAAAAAGGGGAAGGAAACGGGATACAATACACCATTATCTCAATTAACCTGCACAGCTCCTACCCTATTCCCTATTTTCATTAATACAAAAAATAAAAAAGTTAAAAATTATATAATGTCATTAAAGGTTTGGGGAGAGAAAAGAATCGGGAGGAAAAAAGGGGAAGGAAATGGGATACAATACACAATTATCTCAATTAACCTGCACAGCTCCTACCCTATTACCTATTTTCCTTCAAATTGATATTTTAATTTAATTTTAGGCATTTTTTCTTAAATATTATTTGCATGTATTAAATTTAAGATAGACTCGTGAATACCGATATCAGTTATTTAATTTGCTTAATTCCGTGTCCTCAAAAATTAAATAAAGCATACTGTGGCCGTGAAGGGAAAACGAAACAAAACATATATACATAAGCTACATCGTAACGTGAATATTCCAATTTTAAAACGCACGCTATCGAAGTTGCAATAATAAGGACATTTATTTTTGGATGGGAATTTTAACTGGTTAATAAAAAAAAACGTTGGTTGATTGAACAAAATTTTTTTAAGCATCATACGACAGGTGTATTTGCTTGAAAGTTTTAAATCAAATATATACATTTGTTATTTACAGTTAAGACATTAATTTACGGTGTGGAGGTTTAAAGACATTGTTATATGTTTTATCAAACACTGTTTATTCCACTTTATGTAACGGTATAACCCTACCGGTTTCAAGATATTCACCTCATCATCAGCCATGTCTTGTTTGTGTTCTCCTGATGTTTGATAAAACAAATTACAATTTATTTTATTTATTTATTATTACACATGACAAGAAATATACACAATTTGAGAAAAACAACAGATAATTTGATTTGGACATACAATTTTAATGGATCTGGGTTTGTTGCCTTTCATTTGTCGTATCCCCAGCAAACTAGGCTTTTGCCTGTATCTCACTGAGGATATTTAGCATGAAAAAAATAAATCGATACTTCTTTCCGAGTTTTGATTACACAAAAACAAAACCCCGTTGCACGCTCTCATCAACCTGACAAACAGTGACACTCAACTACAACTGGAAACATCTTGCGAAACTCAACTCCTCACACATCATCACTCCAGAAAGACCAAAAATATTCATCCCACACTATACCGCACACAATCACAAATCTCACATAAATCCCTTCCACTCGTCATTCATCCTGAAAGCCCAAGTACTCAAAATCCTGTCGCAATAACAACCACGCTCCGATCGACTGTCTAAATGGTTTTCCTACCTTTACCTTTATTGAAATATTAATATAATATATACATTTGAAAAACTCTGATTGAAAACAATTTTTTCGTTTGCCATTGTGCGAAAGTTTCATTTCTCCAAAAAAAAAAAATATTAAATTCCTTTTCTACTTTATTCACTCACAGAAATGTTTTCACTTTGCTCCCCGTTTTCTTTGATTTCTTTTCTTTCTTCCCTGTGTTTAAATGTTTGAATCAATTGGACATACACATTCATAAAGGTTACAATTTAGGTAAAAAAAAAACATTAAAGAGAGTAAATTCTTTAAGCGAGTGCCCCAAGTTCGATTCCTAGTGGATTTAATTTTGAACTGTTTTTAGTCGTATTGATAATATAATATATTTGATCTAGGTAGAAGAAGATTTTTCTGATTTTTCTTTTCCTTTCCTCTCCACCATCCCTTCCTTTCCTTTTGATTGATGATATCTCACTTTATATGAAAAATAATGTTCGGGTAATTGTCCGTCTTTGCGGGGCTCGTGGGCATGTGCTCACGCAGGTGGATTTCATGGGGGTGGATAGTCATTTGAATGATTTATGCGACCATGTAACTTGCTTCATTTACTTTTGTCTGGTTGGTTGGAAGAGATTGCCGCCTGGCAATAAACCCGCCAGATTGTATTGCAATGAAAATGTTAAATAAATAAGAAGGATTAGGGTAATATTAATGTTGTGGAGATGCGTGCATTAAGGAAATTACGTGGAGTGTCAATGTTTGAAAGAAGGTGCAATGAAGAAATCAGAAATTAATGCATGGCTGAAATATATGTTTTCAGTAAGATGAAGGAAGGATCTTTAATCTTTCTCTTCCGGTGGTAAAAAAATTCGCGCGTTATGGTGCTGTGTATTCAATACATATCAATTCACATGTAAAAATGAGCGATTTAAAATCGGAAAAATATGAATATTCATAGCCAATCGCTTAAATTAATTAAATTTGAAGTCAAAAGTGATAGCAATTCAAATGTAATTGCTGAAAACATGAAAAAAACATCGGCCTACATTAACAAAACGGGCGCAGAGATCACCTGAATGCCCGCGAGCTACTGAGACGGGACTCGGATCACTAACACTGTATATATTATCCCTCGAAGGAAAAAAAACTGCGAACAGAGATTCTATTGTTTGCGTTCCCATATACCGAAGTAGAGTGAGAATGAGACGGGAATAACGTCGCTTCCTCAACCATAGCGGTTTTTAGAATGAATAAATAACTACGACACACACTGGAACATGTTTGATTGGATTGGTGAATTTATTCCCGATTTTCATAAAATATCTCTGATGTGGCCGACAAGTGCTAATTATTATTAATATTATTTTTTTATTCAATGCGTAAATGTATTACACAGGAATATGGTACCTAAAATCTGAACCCAGTATTTATTATATTTATAGAGATATTAAAGTGTTTAGAAGCAATGTGTACTAGTTACACATCACAGGGAAGGAAGGGTTAAGATGGTTCGGACTTGTGGAGAGAATGAATGATGCACGAATGACTAAGCGAGTATACAAGTCAGATGTGCAAGATGTACCTGAAGAGGTTAACCGACGAAAATGTGACTAGAACAATTGAACTAGATTTTGAGTTAAAAGTGACATTTTAATAAGGGTGGCGACAGGGAACAAGGTAAACGGAACACTTAATATTATATTCAACAACCGTGTGATATCAACAGTTGTAAAAACGACAACACATAATAGTGTTTTATTTATAGGGGCGCACAAATAAGACTCTTGTTTGTGCTCTCCTGATGATGAGGTGAAAGTCTTGAAAACAGTAGGGTTATACCGTTACAAAAAGTGGAATAAACAGTGTTTGATAAAACAAATTACAATGTCTTTAAACCTCCACAACGTCAATGCCTTAACTATAAACGATAGATTTAAAATTTTATAAAAAAATGGATAAGTATTAAAAAGTGATGACTGCTGCCATTAGACTTATTTATGGAAGTCATCAAGGAATTTAAGGTGTGAACTGCCAAAACTGTGTGCTTGGTAAAAGTGACAGCTTTGCTAAAATTCATCAGCTAGCACAGAATTAAGTGCTATTAAACAATGTTGAAAGAGTAACATATTAAAAAAAAAGCCTAAATAAAGACTGCAGCAGATTTAATCTATTGGTCGTCTTAGAATTTTTATTTTCTTACAATCGGTAAATTGTGTTTGATCTGTCAAGATTGTCTCTTACTGAAGTGCAACAACATACACGCTTGTGTGTCTTCCACTCACAAGATGGTTGATAATTATACTCGATTACGACGAATTGCTTTTTTTTTTTCTTGTGGTGTTTTCTTTTCACATTAATGCACCAGTCACTCAGTATTGGTACAGTTCTGCCACTTTGCGGTGTTGGGAAGCCAGAAGAACAACGCGTCAACAATAAATAGAGAAAGAGAGATTGTTTACCATTGGGTTCGAGCGCATTATTCCAACCAGCGGAGACTTTACGAGTTTTGGCGCAAACGCCAAAAAAATACCGTTTCAAGTAGAGTTTAACGATTTCGCACATTTTCCCTCGAATAAATTTGCACGTTGTTGAAACGATTTTTATGGAGGAAACGTCAAAATTGATTGTTTAAATCAGTGCTTGAAGAACTTTTCCAGGAATCTTTTCTTAGACCTGGAATACTTTATGGTAACGTCTACTAACAATCAGAATTGAAAATCTATTTACGATTGCGTATACGTGCTTCCGTCTGTCGTATTTTTTAGTCGTATTATTTGAATACTTACTTCTACAATAAATATCTACTTCCGTTGCCAAGTTAGTAATACACTTGTATTTCAGTTCGGGGGTTGCGAGTTCGGTTCTTGTCGATACCCAGATTCTTTAAAAATAATTCCAGTTTGGTTTTCACTTGAGGCCTCTATAACATATTTTTGGTTGATTGAAAGAGATTGGCACACAACAATAAGCTCAATAGGTTGTGCTGTAATAATACAATACATAACGGTGCTAGAAGTCGTATAGTTTATGTGTTTGTTATATACTCGAGAGTCTTGGGTTCGATAACTGGTAGGTTTTTTCTCACGTTTTTCATTTGAACATTTGTTTATATGTGTCTTTTAAGATTACTGTCTTTTGATAATGAATAATAATAGTGCTTTGATAAAATAATGAGGTGCATATCTCTTTAGCTTAGTTGGCACTCGCCTGACTTTCAGCTCGAGGGTTGCGAAATCAATTCACCCTTGTGCCCATATTTTTGTAAGTGTTCTAATCTGGTTTTTATTTAACCTTTCCCTTCCTGTGCTAAAAAATCCGCGCGTTCCGGTGCTGTGCATTCAATACACATCAATACACATGTAAAAATGAGCGATTTAAAATCGGAATAATAAGAATATTCATAGCCAATCGCCTAAATTAATTAAATTTGAAGTCAAAAGTGATAATAATTGAAATTTAATTGCTGAAAACATGAAAAAAAAACATCAGCCGATGTTCACAAAACGGGCGAAACGACCACTTTCAACGACAGCCCACGAGTTACTGAAGCGAGCGTATTGAGATTCTATTTTTTGCGTTCCCATATACCGAAGTAGAGAGAGAGTGAGACGTGAATAGCGTCGCTTCCTCACCCATAGCGTTTTTTTTTAGAATGAATATACATACGTCACACACTGGCACACGTTTGATAGTGCTGGTGAATTTATTCCCGATTTTCACAAAATATCTCTAATGTCGCCGATAAATGCTAATTATTATTAATATTATTTTTTCATTCAATTCGTAAATATATTACGGAGGAATACCTAAAATCTGAACCGAGTATTTATCATAATTATAGAGATATTAAAGTTTTTAGAAGCAATGTGTACTAGTTACACATCACAGGGAAGGAAGGGTTAAGGCCCCTTAAAGTATTTCAAATTTTTTGTAAGCCATTGACACCCGGCAATAAACCGGTGTCAATGGTTTCAGTGCATAATTTATATATATATATATATATATATATATATATATATATATATATATATATATATATATATATATATATATATATATATATATATATATATATATATATATATATATATATATATATATATATATATATATATATATATATATATATATATATATATATATATATATATATATATATATATATATATATATATATATATATATATATATATATATATATATATATATATATATATATATATATATATATATATATATATATATATATATATATATATATATATATATATATATATATATATGTATATATATATATATATATATATATATATATATATATATATATATATATATATATATATATATATATATATATATATATATATATATATATATATATATATATATATATATATATATATATATATATATATATATATATATATATATATATATATATATATATATATATATATATATATATATATATATATATATATATATATATATATATATATATATATATATATATATATATATATATATATATATATATATATATATATATATATATATATATATATATATATATATATATATATATATATATATATATATATATATATATATATATATATATATATATATATATATATATATATATATATATATATATATATATATATATATATATATATATATATATATATATATATATATATATATATATATATATATATATATATATATATATATATTTTTTAAATACATTGACGACTTTCGTATCCTAGTTGGTACGACTCCTATCTTCCAGCCTGCAGGTCGCGGGTTCGGTTCCTACTGGAATACCAATAAAAAAAAAAGGTTTTTTAGTCTGGTTTTCACTTAAGGGGCCTAATAAATATATTTCTGTTTGATATGGGGAGATTGTCATATGGCAATAACCCCGCAAGGTTTTACTGTTGACAAAGAAAGTGATATGCATGATTCGTTTAGTAATAATGGGTTCAACCCCCAAGTTAGAGCGCCCTTGAGGAGAGTTTGCTCTATAAACAGTGCTAACATATAATAAATTGTTCAAACACAGCTTCGTGTTTAAACACTAAACATAACCTTATATTAACATATACTGGCTTTATCGATAGAAGGGATAAAATTGAAATAAAGTAAAAACTAAATATTGAAGCCACCCCCTGTCCTCCAATATACAAGGTGATGAATATATTTACAGGCAAAGACTTTCGTTATACATACATGTATATAAGAATACATATGATCGAAAGACGCTTTAGGGCAGAGTTTACCAAACTTTTTGACTAGCCGTCCCATTTTTGAAAGATAATTTTTTTCAGAGCTCAGGAAAATTCTGTCTTTTATTTGTTAACACTTCATTGTAAATAATTATCTGGCGGACAATAATTCCTAGCGGCAATCTCTTACAACTAACCAAACAAAAGTAAATTAAGCAAGTTACATGGTCGCAAAACATATTCAAATGATTATTCATTTATCTCTAAATCAACTAAGAATAAAATCGTAAGTGTAGCTGTGTCTGTAATTTTTAAATTACACAATTTTTTTATGAAGCTTTATATGTAATTTTTATGAAGCTGTATATATAATTTTTATGAAGCTGTATATATAATTTTTATGAAGCTGTATATGTAATTTTTATGAAGCTGTATATATAATTTTTATGAAGCTGTATATGTAATTTTTATGAAGCTGTATATATAATTTTTATGAAGCTGTATATATAATTTTTATGAAGCTGTATATATAATTTTTATGAAGCTGTATATGTAATTTTTGTGAAGCTGTATATGTATAATATTTTTTATGAAGCGGTATATGTAATTTTTATGAAGCTGTGTGGGTAATTTTTATGAAGCTGTATATGTAATTTTTATGAAGCTGTATACGTAATTTTTATGAAGCTGTATATGTAATTTTTATAAAGCTGTATATGTAATTTTTATGAAGCTGTATATGTATTTTTTATGAAGCTGTATATCGTTGGTCCGGAAGAAAAACGACACAAGTAAAAAAACGTGTTTAGTCCTTTGTCCTTTGTCCTTGAAAAGTGTCACAGATCTAGTTCATGTCTTCGCCACCTGAGGGCATTAGTGTCGTTTTTCCATTGGAGCTAATTACATTTGCAGTTTTCAAGAAGATTGACTTCATCAGCCGCTCCTGACAAAACACGTTTTTTGACTTGTGTCGTTTTTCTTCCGAACCAGCGATATGTAATTTTTATGAAGCTGTGTAGGTAATTTTTATGAAGCTGTGTAGGTAATTTTTATGAAGCTGTATTTGTAATTTTTAAATATAAAAAAAACAATTTGGAAATAAAACAACTTGGAAGTGAAATTCTGAAGCTAACATATTTATTAAAATGAAATCGCACATAAACCAACTAAATGGCTTAGTAATTAATGTCAGTAAAATCAGTAATATAAAAAAATAATTCATAAAATAATCAGTAAAATCAATAATATAAAAAAAATAATCAAAAAAATAATCAGTTAAATCAGTAATATAAAAAAAAGAATCAATAAAATAATTAGTAATATAAAAAAAATAATCAATAAAATAATCAGTAAAATCAGTTATATAAAAAAAATAATCAAAAAAATAATCAGTAAAATCAGTAATATAAAAAAAAATCAATAAAAAGAAGGACGAGCCTGATATTGTGCTATCAATTTGTCTATATTAGGCTTTATATTTGTCAGCATCATCCTTAAATCTTGGCCGTCAACTTTTTGCAATCGGTTCCTCTTTCTTCTCAAAATAATAATGGTTGCACCAAATCTACATTCAACGAAATGCAATCAAACATTACGCGTCCGTTAGTCCAACATACGAGTACACGAACGATCGATAGATATGAGTCTTGCGATGATGCATGACTGTGAGCAACGCCCCCTCAGATCCCTCCAGCACCCACAGGGGGGTAGAAACGTCCACTTTGGGAAACAATGTTTTAGTGGATGCAGGGATGGAGTAATTACCCTTATTTCACTCATATATCATGTCATTGAAATATAGTAGAGTAAATTTAAGGTTCATTGATTTAAGCTGCATGCAATCAGAATGTTTAACAATATTTTTTTAAATTTATTTTACACCTGACAAGAAATACACATAATTTGCGAAAAAAAAAACAACTGGTAATTTAATTCGGACACACAATTTTAATGGATCTGGGTTTGTTTCCTTTCATTTGTTATGTCCCCAGTAAACTAGGCTTTTGCCTGTATCTGTATCTCACTGAGGACATGTACCATGAAAAAATAAATCGATACTTCTTTCCGATTTTGGATTATGTAAAATCCCGTTGCACATTCTCATCAACCTGACAAACAGTGACACTCAATTACATATGTATACATCACGCGAAACCAAACTCCCCAGATTTCATCACTACAGACAGACCAAAACATTAATCCCGCAATATACTGCACATAATCATAATGCAAAAAAAAACATTTATACAAAAATATAAATATAAAACAACCAAAATCACCACACTCAAGAGCTCACACAAACCTCTTCCACAAGTCATTACTCTTGCAAGCCCAAGTACTCAAACTCCTGTCGCAATAACAACCACGCTCCGATCGACTGCCTAAACTGTTTTTCTCTTACTTTGTTATTCCACTTATCTCCGCTACGCTTTGTCCCGAGACTCCCTTCAGGCGGAATGATACCGATTTGTTACGAGAACAGTACTTAAGTCAGACTAGTACTCGTATCATTTTACATCGGAAGTACCATAAGTGTGGTCTATTGACCCAAAGGAAAATTATAAAAAGGATTAAAACCTTTTTCATTCTTTGGTTACTCATTATTGTTTTGTGTTAGTTTATGGCTTTGTGTAACTCCAATATTATTTTGACCACCGGTGATATAAGTCGCCTGTTGCGCAGTTCTCTCGTGTTATTTTCATAACTTATTTCGAGTCTTCTTCCATTTGGTTTAGGTCGTATGACCTGTTTGTGACGGTGGGCTGTCCTGGGATGATGACGTCCAGCTGTCCTTCCACCTTTTCGACAACCTTCCTGGTAATCTCCTCCTGCTAGGGTTTTTAGTCTTAGCGATTCTTGCCAGTCTTATATCCTCCATACGGTCCACATGATCCCTCCAGAAGCGCCTTCTTCTTCTTCTCCACCTTACTATGTCTTCAACACCACATACAAACCTCATCGTCTCATTTCTAATCCGATCTCTAAGAATTCTGCCTGCAATGGAGCAAAGGGTTTTCATTTCTGCCACTCTGAGAAGGTTTTTTGTCCTGTTGGTATCGGCTCTCACTTCTATCCCGTATGTCATGATGGGGTGGACGCATGTCTTATATACCCTGCCCTTACTTTTGGTTAGTATGGGTTTGTTTCTCCATATAGTGTCCCGCAGGCAGCCAACCAAAGCTGTCGATTTATTATTTTGTGCTGTTTCGAGTAATTTTTCTCATATTGATTTTTTTTATATTTCATGCCATATTTTATATATACAATCTGGCCTGACCTGAGGTGCATGGCCGCGTGGTAACGCACTGGACTTCTTTGCGGAAGGTCGTCGGTTCGAACCTCGCGCTGCGCTACTCCCCTCGAACGACACAGACACTTTTCCGCCTAGTTTTCGAGGGTATAAGGATACCTACGACTTTCGTCATATCTATTTAAAAAAAAATATTTTACAGACCATTGAAAAAGGTTACGGTGAATATAAATACAACTTGTCACCAAAAATTATTAACATTTACATGAATCATAAATAAAAAAATATCGAAAAGCAGTACGCACATGCATACCATCCAATATACATAAAATACAAACTTAAGACAGGTCAAGACTCAGGTAATCAAAGGCCTTTAACATATAAAAGAAAGAAAATAATAACAAAAATATGGATACATACATATCATCATCATCATCATCAGCATTGTCAACCAGGTCGATCCACTGCTGGATGAAGGTCTCCCCAAGTTGACTCAAAATATGCCATGTGATTCTGCCATGCTTCCTGATTTCATCTATCCAGCGTACTTTCGGTCTTCTTCTGGGCCTCTTTACGCCTCTTGGGTACCATTGGATTATTTCAGATGTCCACACATATTCGTATATATACATATAATAAATCCACACACATTTTTTTCAGACAAATTTTCAGATATCACTAAAAGTATAAGAGAAACAAAGTCAACGAAAAGAAAGATCATTTTTTTAACAAGAGTAACGCCGTAGCGTCTGATTTATGGTTCAAATAAACAAAAACGTTTTCTAAGAGAGCTTTTCAATGTAATAGGATTGTTAACAAATATGCCCGAGACTGCAGCATAGCCATCAATCAGCCAATCGATGATCAATTGTGTTTTGAAAAGGAAAGACAATGTTGACCATAAAAAAAACCAGTACAAACCCTGTTTCTTTTTTTACATAATTTTTTTTAAACTACTCGAATACACACAATTTTATCATCGTTTTTTTCTATATTTAATATTTTATTCTAGCGTTTTACGATTGTTCTATTGCGTTACAATTCCATAAGACTTTTTTTAATCCACATTCTTAATAGTAAAAAATGTGAGTTTTTTTTTGCAAAATGCTTTAGGCCAAAGGGTCAAGTGCTATTATAAGAATATATAAAGATAATACTGGAAAAAAAAGTATTTATTTCAATCAACAGTTGGCGACATCTGTTCTGAGTTATGTGCGAGTATACATTCATTTTAAATTCAACAATAAACCAACGTACTCGATGTTTACATCTGTATTTTGAAAATAAATCATATGACGCAAATCTGAGAAAAAAAACTGTATTGGCTTTCTTTCTACCCGCGTGACCATTTCTTAGATTATCTTGGTAATAATATATTTTTGGCGATGACCATTACTAATTACTGAATCGTTATGCTGAACAATGTGCACATCGATGTGTTTCAACGAAATATCAAAGATTTCGGCGTTAACTTTGTTAAACTCTATATTAGAATATTGAATAATGTTTTTGAAGTGGAACTTTTATAGGCGCGGTAGGGCAAATTGGCCTGAACGTCACGAAAAGTGAAACGGTGTATTATATTATGATTTAATTATTATTGAATATTTTATTTATTAATTAAATATTAATAATTATTTATTGTCAATAATATTTTAATATTAATAAGCGTATTATATTATTATTAAAATTATTATTTATTATTAAAATTTATATTATTTCTTATTAAAATTTATATTATTTATTATTAAAAATAAAAGAATTTTTGTTTATTAATAATTATAATATAATTAATTAATAATATAATAATATTATTAATGATATATTTTTAATAATACGACAAAAATAATAAAATAATAAATAAATAATTAAATAATTATTTAAAATTTATTAATAATAACATAAAAATATTAATATATTTAATACTAAAAAATATAAATTTAATATTTTTAAGTATAGGTATTATATTATTATGAAAATTATTAATAAAATTATTATTATTAAAAAAAAAATCTATTTCATTAAGAGAGATTTTTTTGAATTAAATTCCACACAACCATTATTTATTTAATTAAGATAGATTTTTCTTGAATTAAATTCCACATAACCATGTTTTATTTAATTAAGACAAATTTTCTTGAATTAAATTTCACGCAGTCTCTCGACCCGGATGTGGAAATCAGGTGCAGAATTGAGGCAGCAAGAACTGCATTTAATAAAATGAAGTCGCTCTTCTGTGATGACAACTTAAATTTGAAACTCCGTCAGAGGATGATTAGATGCTATGTGTGGTCTGTTTTATTGTACGGTTGTAAAACATGGACCTTGAAAGTCCAGGCAATGAACAGACTGGAAGCATTTGAAATGTGGTTGCATCGTCGAATGCTCAAAATTACCTGGACAGACATGGTGACAAATACCGAAGTCCTGAGGCGAGCTAGAGCTGACAGGGAGTTGTTGTCCACTATAAAAGTTAGAAAGATTTCATATCTGGGTCACGTGCTGCGTGGAGAGATGTACCACTTGCTCCAGCTTATATTGAAGGGGAAAGTCGAGGGACACCGGGGGCCCGGAAGAAGACAGATGTCCTGGCTGCGGAATGTGAGGGAGTGGACCGGCATCCGGAGTGCAGAGGAACTGTTCCGGGCGGCTCAGGACCGAGACGGATTCGCCGAAGTGATCGCCAACGTTGGGGGGACCCGACAGGGCACTTAGAAGAAGAAGAAATTCCACATAACTATGTTTTATTTAAATAAAAGAGATTTTCTTGAATTAAATTCAACATAACCATTTCCTAATCCTAAAAAAATAATAAAAATCGTTAACAAATGAAAAAAAAGCAATGCATAAAATTAACTTTTCCTAGGAGCTAAGAAGTTCATTTTCTACCGCGCGAGAGTCTCACGCATTTGTTTTTTTTTTAATAGTACATATATATAAATATGGTACCATCACATTGTTTCCTTGTTGGGGTACACAGAGAGGAGAGAGCGCCAGACTTTCCTCTTGTGATAAATATTTTTCGTAAACACCTTCTAATACATACTCTATGGTTCCTCTGAATTTTTACCATTTCCTTCCTTCAGAAAATCATTAACTTGGGTCTTTCTTTATCACACCATCCATTCAATTTGCCCTATATACAATATATATTTGTTTTACTAGTCTTTCTTCATTCATTCGTTCCTCCTGCCCAAACCATTGCAGAAGACTCTTCTTCATCTTACTCAACACATCAGCCTTAAGTTCACACTCACCCTTAATTTTTATGAATGATAGTGAAAAGTGGACATGGAAAACTACTGTAACGAGCTAAAGAAATGCGTTCAATTAAAATATTACAGGGGGTGATAACTGATAACGTATAAACGCAAATTGAACGGTTTGTAACGATAGGAAATACGAGTAAAATTAACGGGGCACTTAAAAATATATTGTCAAACCGAACAGTATCCAAATCAGCCTAGGTTATATCCCACAACAGTGTTTTAGTACCAACTTTGATATACTCGTATATGAGTGAAATATTATCTAATGGCCGCAGCCACTAGTGTTATACCCTTCCACTCAACTTTATACTCGTATTTAATTTGTTAAATTTTAATTATGTCAGTATAAATGGGTTCAAGTCCCGAGTTAAGAGTACCCTTGATGATATTTTGTAATCTAAACGGCGCTAAATAAATTGCTCTTTTGTTATAATTATTATAAACGTGTATGTGTTAAAAAAAGGCGTGCGCTTAGAAGATAACATGAGGTGATAATAAATTATATAAAATGGAATAAGGCATGAACGTGAACTTAATATTGATTTATTGAGTAATAAAGAAGAACACTCTGAGATAGTTTGGACACGTGGAACGAATGACTGATGGAAGACCGACAAAATAAATATACAGTGCAAATCTAAGTGTGGGGTGTGAAAGCGAAAGACCATGAAGAGTATGGTTGAATCAAGTGAATGATATTTTCAAATAATAAAAAGAGATAATGAAATCGTTGTAACGTTAGAACCGAATAAGCACTATAGAAATGCGTACAATTAGAAGAATACCTAGGCGTGTCAATATATGACAGATATGCGTAGTATTTTCTTAGATAATGATATAGTTAAGAGGGATATCGAACGGCGTGCAGTGAAAGGAAATTCAATCAATTGATCACTAAGACATATACTCGAATCGGACACTGTCAAAATCTGTAATAGTAAAAGTCCATTATAGTATTTTGGTGCCAACTTTGATGTATGTGAGTGAAACGTAGACGTGGGAAACGACTGAGAAGAAACAAATAAATGTTGTAGAAATGCGTGCATTGAGAAGAATACACGGGGTGAGAATGTATGAAAGAAAACGGAATGAATTGATTAGGGGTGAATGAGTAATTAAGGCTGATTTGTTGAGTAGGATGAATAGGAGAACTTTAATTTTCTATACTATTAAGAAACTCACGGGTTTATATATGTGTTTTCTTTCCAGGCATCGTGAACCGCGGTGACTCGTTTCGTCGCCGACGTTCCCGTTCCAACAGTCTGGCTCCCACGTCCCCAGGAGCTCCGCCGACTCACGAACCTCACGGGGGTGAAGCTCTGGGCGGGGAAGATGCTCCTGAAGGAGCACGAAGAGGCCGAGGGCCCGCCTACAAGGTAGCCGTCATGGGGGCTCCAGGAGTGGGCAAAACAGCCTTGATCAGTCAGTTCCAAACTTCGGAGTGCATCAACGCTTACGATAGACAAGGGGGTAAGTCTATATTCACTCTATTAATTATACTTAGTGAAATCCAAAGGTTTTATCCACGTCGGCCACTCCCGGCACATGGTCAAGCGATGTTACTGTTAAAATTTGATACATATGCCTTCAGTATTATGCAGACTAGTAATGACAGTTTTTTATTGCCAATAATTTCTTTCAAGTTATTTTGTTGGTGTGGTTTAGCCACCATTTTGTGCTGTTAGGGAGCTTTGGGGTGGGGCGGGGGAATTGGGTGGACACTGGAACTTTACGATGCCTACCAGGGCCTCTGAAAAGTCTGTAGCGAAGTGCTCATCTTTATAAGTCGTGATGATTTTGATTTGTATTTATTTAAATATAAATACTCAGGAATGCGGATGAAAGCGAAAGTGAACAGCGGGCAATTAATAACAAGTCTT
Organism: Odontocerum albicorne; assembly: GCA_949825065.1. Lineage (NCBI taxonomy): Eukaryota > Metazoa > Arthropoda > Insecta > Trichoptera > Odontoceridae > Odontocerum > Odontocerum albicorne. Next base: position 3,705,549 of record OX463845.1, read on the forward strand.
GACAGTTGAATGAACAATAATAATATTTATTTCTCGGCGCGTGGGTAATTTATACAAATGAGTGAACCAGTTCGCGATACATATTCTGTCTTACTCTAGCGCGTGCATTGCCGGGTAGATATTTATTTTCTGGAGACAGACAAATACTATTTGTGAGTAAACATTGTTGACGTTTTAGTATGTGACAATTTGTACATAGTTCATCGGTCATTGACCCTGTATGTTTACAATTTTAACAATAAATTATGTTTAACAATTCACTTATTTATTTGGACAATTATTTATTTATTTAGGTAGGTATCCTACAAGTCTATTCATCCCTTTGGATATGTTCGCCAATAACATCTATGGCTGAATTCAACGATATATCGGGGGCAGAGGGGGAACCCATAAACAGCGTAAAGGGAAGACAACTACCGTATTGGCCCGACTATAGGGCGATCCTGATTATAAGGTGACCCCAATTTTTTAATCTGCGTTTTGGAGAAAAAAACATTTCCCTCATTACATGATAATTGTTGGTTGTTTCTGCAGCACGCACAACCATAACCTTACAATTGAAATCATAACTTCTGCGGATTCCTTGATTCACTTGATCTTTTCGGACTCCTCGTTTTTCAATATGGTCATTCATAATATTTTTTAGGTAGTAAAGCTGCAAAACGAAGTACAGTACAAAAACAAACACCTCAAAAACTCAGAAATTACTACGCACAGGCTATGTGTAAACAATTACGCCTTTTGAACGCTCTCATTACAATGTTTGTGACTCGAATATAAGGCGACCCCCCCCTATTTACGTGTCACTTTTTTAAATAAAAACCTCGCCTTATAGTCGGGCTAATACGGTACTCAAATATTTCCTCAGAGTATACATATATAAACACTCCACACAAAGATACACACAGACGATACAGTAGTGGAAAAGGTGATTCCTGAAATCACTGACATAAAAGACGTAACACGTGAGTTACTCGTTATTATTGCTTTAAATATAAATCTTAGAACTCTGTTGCTTGCTTGTTTGGTATTGACCAAGAGAAACAAAGATACAGAGAGATAGTGAGGGGGGGGGGGACTGTGGATCTTGTCAAATTTTGCATCACAGATTAATTACATAAATCACCACTACACATGTTTCTTCATCCTATCCCGAGGCTTTCTTCAGACGGAATAATTCCGGTTTGTTATTAGACTGATTCTTATATTCGTATATCAGATCTGCACTAATAAAAAAAAACACTATTAGTGTAATTAATGGAATAACAAAGTAATTTATTATTAACTACTCTAATTCGGAGTTCGACAAAGTTTAAGCCGAAATCATAAATTTATCTGTATTTATTAAACGAGTAAAAGTACAATTTAATTCTGTTAGGGTAGGCAGAGCGGACATAGCGACAAACTTTCCAACGTACATACATCCTTAGCCTATTCTACATTCATTCACCTTCTCGTACAACTTGTATGATTTCTTTGTCTTTCAACATTTCCTTCTTTTAAAATATCATTCCATTGATCCAATCACAATTCTTTTGGTCTTTCTCTCACACGTCTTTCAGTCAAATTTGCACAATATACTTGTTTTATTAGTTTTTAGCGGAATGCTTTATTGATATGTCGTGATGATTATGATTTGTTTTGTATTTAAAATAAAATACGTCGATTCAGGAATGCAGGAAGTGAGAGTGAATAATCAATAAATAGTAAACAACGATGAATGGTCAAGTGAATAATAATAATAAGTGATCTTTATTTGTCGATAAGTAGGTATGTATACAATTTCAGAACGGGGCGCGTGAATGCGTCCGCAGTATATCTTGATCTCACTCCTGTGCGTGCCGAGGTGGTCGCAGACGTTGCCAATGATATAGTGGGTAGAATATTTATTGCCGAAACGGTGAGACAACGCGATGCGTTCTCTTTCTACCGTGGAATGCGACGTAAATATTATTTGCGTGTAAACAATATTGACGTTCTGGTATGTGATCTTTGAACATATCTAAAGGTTGATTCATCGGTCGTTGACCGTGCGTGTTGACAATATTTAGGGACGTCGGTATTCCCTACAAGTTTTTCAGCTTTTATTCGTTCTACACGCCCAAACCATCTCTGCGTGTTCTTCTTTTTCTTACTCAACAGATCAACCATAAGTTCACATTTATTCCTTACCACTTCATTCTGTATTCTGTGAAAAATTCTCACATCATGTATTCTTCTCAAGGCACATATTTCTGTTAAATGTGTGTCTAAGATTTATTTTCAACCTACGAAAGTACGATCATATAACTTCATACCAGAAGGCATTGAACTGGTTGAATGCTAGAAATAGACGCCAAATTTACATACTGTCTATTGTATAATATTCTAAACTGTCCCGCCACCCCCTCTTATCTCGCCGAAAATTTTCAGCGTCTTTCTAATCATGGATTAGCTCTACGCTCAAACAAAGATTGTCTATTGGCCATTCCAGTTCACAGCTCCTCTTTTTTTACGTCGTCATTTACTGTCCATGCAGTGAGACTCTGGAATCAGTTACAAACCAATATAAGACTCGCTCCATCCTTGGCATGCTTTAAGAAGCGACTGAAAAAAACTCTTAATTTCTAGTCAGTAAAATAACGTGTTTCATTCCTGGTTTTTCTTTTCCTTTCCTCTCCACCGTCCCTTCATTTCCTTTTGATTGATGATATCTCACTTTACATGAAAAATAATGTTCGGCTGTTTGTCCGTCTTTGTGGGGTTTGTGAGTATATGCTCATGTATGTGTTTATGGATTTCGTGGGGATGGATAGTCGTTTGAATGATTTATGCGACCAAGTAACTTGCTTCATTTACTTTTGTCTGGTTGGTTGGAAGAGATTGCCACCTGGCTATACTCCCGCCAAATTATATTTGCAATAAAAGTGTTAAATAAATAAATAAATACTACCTTGATCAAAAGGTGTTAGGACCGGCCACCGTGTGGCGCTGTCAGTCACCCGATTGGAATTCTTTTTCACGTTACCACATCTATCATTGACACTTCCCGCAAAATTTCAGTCATAGCTTGACATTTGTAAAAATTACGCTGTACTGAGTACATCTACCGTTGTGCTTGTTTTCGATTTTTTACAAGTTTGAAAATGGCATCAACTGTGCATCAACGAGTTTGCATTAAATTTTGTGTGAAAAACGGATTTAACGGTCCGCAGACCTTGGAAATGTTGGAGAAGGGTTTTTCGGTGGCACACACGCTTCAGAAGTGGTCGTGAGTTGGTCGAGGATGACGAACGCAGTGGCAGTCGAAAACCGATGATAACATCGATAAAATCAAAGAAATGTTGGCCAAAAACCACAAATTGATCATCAGAGAGCTGGCAGAGGACTTGAACATCGCTTATGGATTCGCTCAAGACATTTTAGTTAGTGATTTGGGCCTCAGACGTGTCGCTGCAAAACTGGTGCCGAAAGACCTCAATTTCATGCAAAAAAAGGACCGCGTTGAAATCGCGAAAGACATGGTTTCCATGAGTTTTTGACCAAAAACAACACGACTACTATTCAGCAGCCTTCGAATTCCCCTTATCTGGCTCCCTGCGACTTTTCCCTGTTCAACCGACTTAAAAAAACCGCTTCGCGGAACGCGTTACAGCACCCGAGAGGATGTCATGAAAAAATCGAAAACGGCTCTGATGGACATACCGAAAATTGAGTACCAGCGGTGTTTCGAGGATCGGATCAAGCGCTGGCGTAAGTGCGTTGCAGTCGACGGGGAGTACTTTGAAGGGGGCCATATCGATTTTGATGAATCAACTTGTATTTTCGATTTTATGAATAAAGTCCTAAAACTTTTTGATCAAGGTAGTTTTTCTACAGCATTTATTCGACTTCTATCAGTCATTCAAGCACGTTTTTAATATTAGTTTTATTTACACGAAAATTCATATAACTAAATATTTCTCCAGAATATAAAACATATATTATTGTTAATGTCTTCCATTAAGGCTGTGTAAAATAACGAAAAAGAATAATCTAACAGCGCGAAAGCCTTTGTTGACTTCTGCTAAACAGAACCGCTCCATTCCAGTCATGAGGTCCCAATTATTCCAGAATCTTGCGGGAACAAAGAGCTTTTGTATCCATTTTCTGTCTAAATCTAGTCCGTTTGGTAGACTATGGAGATGTCAAAGGAAATCCAGCTTTTTACGCGTTCAACTGTTGTGTTTCAATTAGTAAAAGGGATCTCTCATTAATGTCGCGAGGGGATTTGGACAAAGCTTTTGGAAATAAAACGATTGCGAGATATTCCATTGCTTTTACTAATTTAAGATTACATACAAATGTACCATAGACTACCATCACTTAATGAATGTGCCTTTTGAGTTAGGCAGGAAACATAAACCTCGACACTTTTGTATTGTTTTTCATTTTTGTTAAATACAGTATTCACTGTTACAATCTTTTCCAACCAAACAGAGAATTTTTATACAATCTTTTCCAACCAAACGTTCGAGGAGTTGTGAGCTGTCCAGCATTACTACAAAGATTAGTGTTACATGTTCCTAACAATTACAAGTACACTAGACTGCGCCGGATATTGACATATTTCGTATCACATTACCAAAAGCAAAAGTAAATTTTCTTCTTAGATTGAGCGCGTTAGAAAGCACTCATCAACGTACTTACAGTATCCGGCGGTAAGTAATACACATCGGGCTTAACGGCTAACTTCGGATTTGTAGAGCGTCGTCTCTGTCTACACGTGTTCCGTCGCGATTTGTCAGTCGTTGTAAATCGGACTGTTAGCGCATCGTGCGACAGAGACGACGCTCTACTAAGCCGAAGTAAGCCGATTATGGCCGACAGTCTCTTTCTTAAGCCCGATGCGTATTACTTATCGCCGAGAACTGTAAATGATTTTGAATATATGTGTATGTGTGTGTGTGTGTATGTATGCATAAACATTCTTTTTTATTTTATGTTATACAATTTTTCTTTATTTTTAATGTTAACATTTCTTGTATTTTTCAAAGTAATTGGGCTAAGCCTGTTTTGAGAAAATAAAAAAAATATTTATCTCAACAATGTCATAATGTCGACATACCTGGGTTTGAAAAGCGTCGACACATGTATCTCCTATAAATCAACGAGACTGAAAATTTAAAAAAAAATAGATGAATATATCTTATTTTTTTCATAAAAATGTTCAAACTTCAAGTAACATACATTTAATTCAATATCTCTTGATATATCTCCACGTATTTTAGCGCTATAAATTGTAAAAACGTCAATGATATCTTGTGTGTAATATATTTCCAACAGCGCCTCACGATTCCCACGAGAATTGGAAACTTTCTAAAGAAAATTTGCTTCAAGCATGTTCTCACGTGTCAATATAGATATGTTATATTAAGAATTCCTACTGTTTCCACCACAATTTCCTCGATTAAGATCCTGTATGTGGGTTACCCGTATAATGTAACAGAATAAAATAATTGTAAAATGATGTATTTAAAAAAAGACGTTAACGTTTCACCTTAGAATACATTTTGACTTTTACAGTTTACCGCAAATATTTTTTACGGCTTTTAACTGTCCCCAATGTTAAGAGTTTGGAATTAGCTATACTTGAGAAAATGTAGCATGGTCCCTGTGACAGTTCACAATTTTGCCCCAATACAGCCTTGTAACGACGTTCAGTAATTTAAATTATTTTATCAACTTTAATATAAGCCTCGATTCTAATAAATAGCAAGTTATTTAGGTAAATACATTATATAAAACTAACAATCTCAATGGCGCTAAAATTGGCAAAAATAATTATCGGAGAAAATGTAGCATTGTCCCTGTGACAGTTCACAAATTTGCCCCAATACAACCTTATAACGACGTTCAGTAATTTTAATTATTTTATCAACTTTAATATAAACCTCAATTCTAATAAATAGCAAGTTATTTAGGTAAATACATTATATAAAACTAACAATAATGACAAATTAATACATCTTGTTACAAATTATCTAAAATGTGGCAGTTTGTTAAAATCAAATAATATTTGGTGACGTTTGTCAAAAGTCACTACGTTAGTCTGCATTGGCTAGGGTAACATATACGATAATTGGATTTTCGATTTTTTATATCTAAAATTAAATGTTCGTAATTAGCATTAATTCATAGTGGATCTTGTCCTATTTAAAGATAGATACAAATTATACAATACATAAGAAAGTCCGTTTAATGAAAATTAGGAATTAAAACGTCAGTTTAGAGAAAACAATTTTTCGATTTATAAAAAAAACGATTCGATTTGTAAAAAAAAACGATTTCACCTCATCCCTTTGAGACATGACATTTCAAATGTCACAGGACCATCCTACATTTTCTCAAGTATAATATGAAACTTGGTCCATCATTAATGTACTTCAAAAAGCGAATTGCAAAGGACTTCCATGCGGAAGGTCATTTGTTCGAACCCCGTGCCGTGCTACTTCCCTCGAATAATACAGGCATTTTTTTTCGACTAATTTTTGGAGGCTTAAGGATACTTATGGCCATATATATTCTTTCAAAAAGAGAAAAAAAAAACATATCGGAGTTCTTCGATAGTCTCAATTCGGTTTGTCATCGGATCTAGTACAGCGGTGGCCCGGTGTGTTTGCCAGTGTGTTACAACTCACTCACTTAAAAAAATTCACTGCGAAGCTTCGCTTTCTAACTGAATTGACGTGGAATTGCTAGGGTATCCTTGACTCGAAGACCCAACCTCACCAAGTGTTGTTTGTGGATAGTCATATGAATGTTTTTTTGGCGTCCATGTAACTTGCTACATTTACTTTTGTCTGGTTGGCTGGAAGAGATTACCGCCTGGCAATAAACCCACCATATTGTATTAGCGATAAAAGTGTTGAATAAATAAATAAATAAATAAATATGTATGTCTATTGGTATGTACTCGTATATACGTCCTCAGTAAGATACAGGCAAAAGCCTAGTTTACTGGTGACACGACAAACGAAAGGCAACAAACCCAGAACCATTATAATTAAATTACCTGCTGTTTTTTCGCAAATTATGTATTAATAGGTTTCTTGTCATGTGTAAATAAAAAAAATTTACAATACTTCTCTCAATAAACAACTTAAATAAGTTATCTAAACATTGTTTTTTTTTGAACAGTAATATCAAGTCTTTGTTATACTCGTATTATTGTATCTAAACATTGTTTTTTGAACATTAATAATCAGTCTACTGTTTATTCTATTCAGTCGAATCTAAAGATCATACAGATCTTCACCAGGGTAGTTATATAATTACCGTATTCTATCTATTTCATTGGTTAACATCCCATTTTCCTTTATCATTTTTGATCAATTCTGGATAAAGGTTTGGTAAAACATTGAGTTTGCTTCATTTCTATTATCATCTGAAAGGTATTTGATGTATGGTATATTATCTGTAATTATGCCATACTTTTCTCATCTAGTAATGGTTTTTTTGTTATCATCCATCATTGTTGGAGTTGGTGACTTTTTGTTCAGTCCAGGTATACATAATATATTATATATAGAATGTTCAAAAAAATGTAAACACATTTTTACGCCGTGCCGTTAACTTGAACTTCCTGCAGGAATTTGTCATAACACGCATTCGTGGGTAGTTTAGGGATGGGGACTTTTATTTCTAGCAAGATAGTGCGCCTTCCTACTACCATCATAATGTTAGGGCCTATATTGATACAAATTTGCCTAAGATGGATTGAATATAGATGTAGTATTGAATACCTTCCGCGCTCCCCAGATCTCATTTAAATGAATTTTTTTATGGGGGCTCGTCAAAGGTAAAGTTTATAGCTCAGAACCGGCAACCGTTTATAAATTATAACAGGTATTGAAAGAAAATGCGCCCGAATACCAAAATAAACCAAACCTAACCTCCCGCCCTCCCCAGATCCTACTCAAATGAACTTTTTTATGGGGCTCATCAAAGGTAAAGTTTATAGCTCAGAATTGGCAACAGTTAATGAATTATAATAGCCGTTGAAAGAAAATGCGTCCAAATACCAAAATAAACTAAACCTAACCTCCCGCCCTCCCCAGATCTCACTCAAATGAACTTTTTTATGGGGCTCATCTAAGGTAAAGTTTATAGCTCAGAACCGGCAGCAGTTAATGAATTATAACAGCCATTAAATAAAATGCGTCCAAATACCAAACTAAACCTAACCTAACCTCCCGCCCTGCCCAGGTCTCACTCAAATGAACTTTTTTTATGGGGGCTCATCAAAGGTAAAGTTTATAGCTCAGAACCGGCAAAAATTTATGAATTGTAACAGCCATTGAAATAAAATGCGTCCAAATACCAAACTAAACCTAACCTAACCTCCCGCCCTGCCCAGGTCTCACTCAAATGAACTTTTTTATGGGGGCTCATCAAAGGTAAAGTTTATAGCTCAAAACCGGCAAAAGTTAATGAATTATAACAGCCATAGAAATAAAATGCGCCCAAATACCAAACCTAGCCCCCCCGCTCTCGCCAGATATCACGTCAATGAACTTTTTTATGGGGATCATCAAAGATAAACTTTATGTCACAAAACCGGTGAGATTTAATGAATTATAGCAGCAATTGAAAGAAAATGCGCCCAAATACCAAAACAAACCTACCCTAACCTCCCGCTTTCCCCAAATATCACATCAATGAACTTTTTTATGAGAGCTCATCTTCAAAGTTTATGTCACAGAACCGGTAACAGTTAATGAATTGAGAGCAACCATTGAAAGAGAATGCGCCTAAATACTAAAACAAATTGTTCGTGATATTTGTAATCCCACGTAATCGGTAGTGCATGGAACATAATGACCCACAATTTGAGCACTTGCAATAACTAAAAATAATCTACGCATCTCTTCTTTAATTTGAAGTTTCAATTTAGATATACCTTAATAAACACTGAATTTATAATTATTAAATTTGTGTATGCATTTTTTTGCCACCCTGTACTTTTATTAGCGCCGCATGTCGAGAGAATCGTGTTTTTCGTTTTGGTCTTCGAGTTCCACACAAGTTTGTTTAATCAAATTTTGTTAGCAAATTAATTATACAAGTCAAATCTTATTAAACAAATATCAAATACCATATACACGATTTTTTTTTTGTTGAATTTAATGTACGTACATAAAAGAACATGTTTAACGAATTCCGTTTCAACGAAATAAAAATATCAGTATTATGAATATTTTTCGGCTGAAAACGCAACAGCGTTTTCAGCCGAAAAGGGGATCCAAACCAATGGGCTTGGATGACACAAGCAACAATTAACGAATGGCTAGTGAATACGGACGTTCAAATGATAAAACCTACTGTTAGTTTAATTGATTTATATGTATTTGGTGTTAATATAAGTTGTGTCCGTTTTTTTCCAATTAAAAAATGAGCACCAAAAGTAAAACAAAATGATAAAAGTTATACGTCATTCGAAAGAAAATTTCTGCTCTATAAGATATGTAGTGTTTGCTTTTACGTTACATATATTATTTTATTTGATTACAAGCCTTCAAAATAGAATGTCAAGTAGACGAAAGTGAGCATTTTCGACACCCCTTTCTGTTCGCGTTCAATCGAAGGAATAAAGCTGCCAAAGCTGCTCGCGATATTTGTGAAGTGTACTGTGGAGATGCTATGAATGAAATGACAGCTCGTCGATGGTTTTTGCGTTTCAAAGACGGTAATTTCGACCTAAAAGACATGGAGCGTTCCGGACGACCAGTGGACTTCGATGAGGACCGCTTAAACCATGGCTGAACAGATGAATTGTAGCCCATGAGATATTGGTAAGACCTCTCAAAAAGGTCCATCCTCAAGCGCCTCCTAGTGCTGAATATCCACCCGCATATCAATCAAGGTAATAATGCCACATCTGTATATGTTTAGATAACTATCATACATTTGGCCTGAAAAACACAGAAAACTTAATTCTTGGATAAAACACAGATGGCGTCGCGAACTTGCCTGGGTCTTATGACATTTGAGAAGTGTAATGTATGGCATTTATAAAAATGGAGTCGTATACAATATAACAACGCGTTCAAATTGAGAATTATTGTATCTATTGTATTCTCCGGAAACGGTGATGTTAATTGGCCACCAAGATCATGTGATCTGACACCGTTGGATTATTTTCTCTAGGGTTACGTAAAAATCCAGGTCTATAGGAATGACCCCCAATCAATTCCTGAGCTGAAGGACAAAATTATTCGCGTTATTGGTGAGTTAGAACCGCAATTGCGCCAAAATGTCATCGAAAATTTTGACAAAAGAGTTGACATTCATGGAGCTGCAAGAGGTGGACATTTGGCAGATATTGTTTATTGTGTTTAAATGGCATACATTATACTTTAATGACCAATAAAAAGTTTTTTTTAAATCAAAGAAAATTGTGTGTTTTATTCAAGAGTTAAAAAAAAATTATTAAAAAAACCGCTCAATTTGAAAGACCCTTTATAAACATACATTTTGTTTAAACCTCCCAAAAAGGGTTGAATTTAAGTGTTTCCGTATTCGTATTTCTAAGACTTAGAGGCAGTCGGCAAAAACACTGCATTTACGGCAAAAATACTGCATTAACGACAAAAACACTGCATTAACGGTAAAAATACTGCATTAATGACAAAAGCATTGCATTAACGGCAAAAATACTGCATTAACTACAAAAACACTTAATTAATGACAAAAACACTACTTTAACGGCAAAAATACTGCATTAACGACAAAAACACTGCATTAACGGCAAAAATACTGCATTAACGACAAAAAATACTGCATTAACGACAAAAACACTGCATTAAAAGTAAAAACACTTTCATAATATCCCGCACCATTTAATAGTCTCGTAATAATCAATTTATTCAATGAAAACGAAATCGACCTTACATCATAGTTTGTCTCCTTTGCGGAGGAACACATCTCAAATACAGATTCGAAAGACACAATGGAGACGTCCCATTAAAAGACTTGAAGAGATAAATTTTGATATCAATTCGTTCCTGACACTTGACATTTAAAAGATTTAACCTTTTAGAAACTTGAAAGATTGATGATATCTCACTTTTAATTGGAATGGTGTTCATGAATTTTGTATAAATTCATAATTTACTTTTGTGAGTTAAAGGGACATTGAAAGAATAAAATGTTATATACTCGTACAACAATCGCGCAATACCAACAGTAGCAAAAATGTAAATATATAATAATGTTTTGGTGCCTACCTAGGTGTATGATAGTAAAACTTGGACTTGGCAGATTAAGAGTAAAAGTAAGATTAATTTTTTGGAGATTCGTGCGATAGGGAAAATTTGTGGAGTGTCAATGTTTGAAAAAAAGCGGAACGAATAAGTTTTTTTTTGTAAGTAAGATGAAAAAGGAACTGTAGTGACTATACGTGCGGTCACTGAACCCACGAGGCGACCTTTGTCCGCCCGGTCATCAAACTCGCATGCTTCACAATGCGAGACAAACATTGGGCAAAGTTCACACGGTCGGTCATTAACTCACTACTAGCGGAGACCGCATTCCACGAAGAAAGGAGAGAGCAACATATCTTCCGCGCTGTCAGTCAAAACAACGAATACCCTATGTGACGACAATAAACATATTGTAAGGCAAAGACGAGACAGCGATATATCTCTTGCGCATTCCCGCACACATTCCAAATATTATAAATACCGACGTTTATCAATAAAATATCTCTTTGCATATTCCTATTTCGAAAGAGTTTTATTTATCAATAATCATCCACATCATCTCTCCTTTAAGGAACAACTGTTCCTAAAGTGGTGACCCCGACGTGATGATGGTTTGGACATGTGGAGAGAATGAATGATGAAAGAATGACTAAGAGAGTATACACGACAGAAGTGCAAGGTGTGTATGGAAGAGGTAGACTAAGGAAAACATGGCTGGACCAAATGTAACAAATTTCGAAATAAGGGAAAGTAAAAAGTATTAATGATAGATGATTGTGCATGACGAGATGTGTGAATGGGAAGGAGGCGAAAGTTGTATTGTATTATATTTATTTATTTATTTATTTAACACTTTTATTGCAAATATAATCTGGCGTGCTTATTACCAGGCGGCAATCTTTTCCAACCAACCAGATAAAAGTAAATGAAGCAAGTTACGTGTTCGCATAAATCATTCAAAGGACTATTCATCCCCACGAAATCCATAAACACAAACGTGAGCATATGCCCACGAACCCCACGAAGACGGGCAATCACCCGAACATTCTTTTTCATATATTTTAACAAAAAAAAATAAGCCATTATCTGATAGAGAATTTGTAAAGGATGTTTTTTTAGAAATAACAATGTGTTATGTGTCAAGTTGTTATAGATAGATCGCGATTATTTTTTTTAACAATAAGTCAATTTTTACGCAACAAAAAGTTGACCACATCTGATTTAGAACATAGTTAGATTTCTACAAAATAATGTACATTTTGAAGAACATCTTATTAAATATTTTTTTAATGCGGACTTATCAGGTTTCAGCCAACTTAATGGGGCCTTCCAACATGAAAAGGTTTCCCACCCCTAGTCTAAATATTAAACACATAACGTTTATACTCGTTACATTTTTTTTTATGTTAATTAAAAATTCAGAATAGCAATTTAAAAAATATATATAATTATGTTAAATTGAGATGCTGTCGTTGAATCTTCTTCTCCCTGGCTCCATCCCAACTCACTGTCTACGAAGACTGTTGAGGTCAGCTCTCCTCGTCCTCAGGTTGTATGCTCTTCTGTCCCGGACTACGTCCCCCAGGCCGTGCCTCTACATCAGGTTATCTTTTTGCACCACCCACGAATTCTTTGGTCTTCCCCTGGTTGTTATTCGAGGAAGATCCATGGAGATTGCCTGGTTCACAATGTGATAAGGTGCTCTGCGTCCAACATACCCACACCATCTCAATCCATCCGCCTCTCCTCCATCCTACTGTTGATCTCTGTAACACTTAGGCTTCCTGTCTCTTAGGGACACGCCAGCTGACCATCTTAGCATGCGCATTTCAGCAGTTTCTAGTTGCCTAGAGTAAGAGTTATACATCGTCCAGCATTCGGAGCCATAGAGGAGTGCGGGTCTGACAATCGTTTGGTATACTTTTCCTTTTAACTTTACTGACATTTTCGGATCACATAGAACTCCCGTCATTGATCTAAACTTCATATATCCCACACTAATTCTATGTGTTACATCTGCTGCACATCCTCCATCGCTATGGATGAGTGACCCAAGATACTTAAAGGAGTCACAATTTGGTAATGTTTCTCCATCCATTTGCATTACGGGAGTGACAGCATTTGTGTTCTCGAATAGTAGGTACAGATACTCTGTTTTCTTTCTGCTCATCTTGATACGTCGTGATGATTTTGATATGTATTTAAAATAAATATAAAACTCAGGAATGCGGATAAAAGTGAAAGTGAACAGTCAATGAACGGTCGAGTTAATAATAATCTTTATTTGTCTACAAGTAGGTATTTTTATAGTAGTGAGTGAATGTGCTCGCAATATATACTCTGTCTTACTCCTGCGCGTGCACTAGTGTAGCGGGTAGTATATTTATTTGCCGAGACGGCGAGACAGAACGTAAATACTATTTGTGAGTAAACATTGTTGACGTTTCTAGTATGTGACAATTGTAAATAGTTCAGAGTTTGATTCATCGGTCGTTGACCCTGTATGTTTAACAATTATTTATTTATTTATTTACAAATTATGCTTGACAATTATTTATTTATTTAGGTATGTAGGTACGCTACAGTCTCAATCCATTGCCCTCCAAGATTCTTCTCCACCTTTCCAGACTATTTTGCAGGTCTTCATGTTTTTCACTTATTAATACGATATCGTCTGCAAATAGTAGGTTTTTCCTTGAATGTAAATCAATAATTAAGGCTTTCGTGGAAGTCTCAGTGAATGTATCTGAATTGATTTTGTATCTATAATTTTCATATCATAATCGTCGACATCAAACATTTACTAAAATAGAAATTCTTTGAGGGTAATTTCTCTCCGACTCATAATTCCATTTAATTCGCGAATTAATTCTCAAAGAAATCCCTTTCCGATTACAAACAAAAAAAAATCTTATAATTTAATTCTCAACGACAATTCCAGTTATCCTCAAAATGTGTTACGATTATTTTTTTAATTATTCATTATATCGTTGATCGCATTGATGCAATGACTTAATTTTTTATATTGTAATTTGTAAACTTCAAATTGCAGATTCTAATAAATTAGTTAGACTATGATATTTTGTTGAAAGGGATGATACATACAACCTTATCAGATGGAACAAAGATATTTGACCTAACATCATTATTTACGATCGTCAGCTCGTATTTCAATAGTCCGGAGCTAATGCAGCTTCTCATGTTACACGTTCCTTGAAGGCCCACTCGGGAAAATGTTTTGTTCCATAGTGAAGTGGTTATAAGAAATTATTAGTACAATTCTTACATAAAAAAGCTGCACAAATTGGGTAGTCAATATGGGGATTGTATGGATTTTCTTTTGTTTATTTACAGTAGTAAATTGAAGAAGTTGTTCTTGTCGGGATGAATTGATTGAATTTGGTTTGTTATGTGGTTCGACTTGTTTTGCAATTTCCTACTGTATAACACTGCTTAAATGTTATTATTGTTATTTTTTTTATAATTTGTATCAAAAAGATCATTTGACCGTTGAAATAAGTAAATAAATAAATTTCCATACTCCAACTAGAAACACACGAAACATTTTACAATTTTAATGTGTCAATAGCAATTTGATAACGACAGTTGTATTCTGTAATTCATCTGTCGGGCGAATACAACACTTAGGTAAATCTATATCTGGGTTAGTGTATATGTTAAACCACTTCAGACCTGCCGTCCATTAAACTGGACATAAAGTTTGTAAACAACTTTGTGGCATATTTCTGTTTTTAGATAAATTAAGTGTAGGGTACTGTGTTATTCACTTTTTGGGTGCCATCTATCGACGACATATCGTTGCATTTACCATAATGTAAATAATACATAGATAGATAAATCCATATCGGGGGTTGGTGGATATGTTAAACCACTTCAGACCTGCCGTCCATTAAACTGGACATAAAGTTTGTAAACAACTTTGTAGCATATTTCTGTTTTCAGATAACAAATTAAGTGTAGGGTACTGTGTTATCCACTTTTTGGGTGCCATCTATCGACGACATATCGTTGCATTTTACATAATGTAAATAATACATAGATAGATAAATCCATATCGGGGGTTGATGGATATGTTAAACCACTTCAGACCTGCCGTCCATTAAACTGGACATAAAGTTTGTAAACAACTTTGTAGCATATTTCTGTTTTCAGATAACAAATTAAGTGTATGGTACTGTGTTATCCACTTTTTGGGTGACATCTATCGACGACATATCGTTGCATTTACCATAATGTAAATAATACATACAATAGATAGATAAATCCATATCGGGGGTAGATGGATATGTTAAACCACTTCAGACCTGCCGTCCATTAAACTGGACATAAAGTTTGTAAACAACTTTGTGGCATATTTCTGTTTTCAGATAACAAATTAAGTGTAGGGTACTGTGTTATCCACTTTTTGGGTGCCATCTATCGACGACATATCGTTGCATTTTACATAATGTAAATAATACATAGATAGATAAATCCATATCGGGGGTTGGTGGATATGTTAAACCACTTCAGACCTGCCGTCCATTAAACTGGACATAAATTTTGTAAACAACTTCGTGGCATATTTCTGTTTTCAGATAACAAATTAAGTGTAGGGTACTGGGTTATCGACTTTTTGGGTGCCATCTATCGACGACATATCGTTGCATTTACCATAATGTAAATAATACATATGTAGCGAGTTGCTTATCTTTATACGTCGTGATGATCTTGATTTGTATTTATTTTAAATATAAAAACTCAGGAATGCGGATGAAAACGAAAGTGAATAGCGGGTAAATAATAACAAGTCTTGACAGTTGAATGAACAATAATAATATTTATTTCTCGGCGAGTGGGTAATTTATACTAGTGAGTGAACCAGTTCGCGATACATATTCTGTCTTACTCTAGCGCGTGCACTGATTGACGGGTAGATATTTAATTGTATTCGGAGACGGCGAGACAGAACGCAAATACTATTTGTGAGTAAACATTGTTGACGTTCCTGGCATGTGACAATTTGTAAATAGTTCATCGGTCATTGACCCTGTATGTTTACAATTTTAACAATAAAATTATGTTTAACAATTCACTTATTTATTTGACAATTGTTTATTTATTTAGGTAGGTATCCTACACATATATAGATAAATCCATATCGGGGGTTGGTGGATATGTGAGACCACTTCAGACCTGCCGTCCATTAAACTGGACATAAAGTTTGTAAACAACTTTGTGGCATATTTCTGTTTTCAGATAACAAATTAAGTGTAGGGTACTGTGTTATCGACTTTTTGGGTGCCATCTATCGACGACATATCGTTGCATTTACCATAATGTAAATAATACATTTACAAGCAAGAATACTTGAAAACCTTAGGATTAGTTAAGGTCTGAATAGGTTTATGTAGATAAGTTAAGGAGGGTCCTTCTCTAGCACTTTCTCAATCTTAGGTCTTAACTGAAGGACTGATAATTCTCGTAATTTGCCATATAGTTTAAATAATTATTGAGAGAGATTTTATTTTCTATTCCTCAAGTATTTTTTTATAACTTAATAAACAACACCTTCTGAGAAAAACCCACAAGAACATATTTACAGATCATATTTTTTCTGATAAAAAATTGGATAAATCCAAGAAAAACTTGAAAAATGACGTCAAGACTTAACATATACAACGCATACCAGATACGGACATTGGAACGACCAAACTTCAATTTTACTTAGGACAAATGTATTCAAATATCTTGCTTCAAACATTACAATAGATAGGGAGGTGCTCCAAGACGTAAAAAAAAAACAGAATAAAAATTGGCTGAAACGAATGGAAAGAAACAACGAGAGTTATGTGCAACAGAAGACTATCTACCAATTAAGATTAATAACAAAATCTACAAGACAGTATACTCCCGCTATACTACATGGAGTGTTAATATGACCAGGTGGCTCAGCAGGGTCCACATGTCTGTGGCATTTGCGGGAGGGAGTATTGGGAGTATGATCGGGCTGTTTTCTCACAGAAGATCACATGATTGACGTGAGAGAACGGTTCAAGATTGACGTTGGAGTGGCGAGGGTATCCTCGACTACGAGGCCCGGCAACGACAACGACGACTACATGGAGTCGAGTGTTGGCCTCTGAAGAATAATAGGAACACGTGCTTCATGTCGTAGAGATGCGTATGCTACGGTGGTCACTGGACGTCACTAAATTGGATAAGATCCGAAATGTACGAATTCGTGGAAAAATCAAAATAGCGCCAGAAGTAGATAAACCACGGAAGCATTACTACGATGGTATAAGCACGTGCAACGGCGAGATGAAAGGTCTAACTGAAGACAGCCACGAATTGGGAACTCCCAAATAGACGCAGAGAAAGACCCAATAAGAGCGTTATATCGGACATATGCGTCACCCTAAAATATGATAGATATAAATTCTTGTTATATTTGATATAATTTGATCTGTAAATTATTGATATATTTGTTTGGTTTTTGTATGTATATTTATGTTTGTTTGGGTCCATGCGTTGTCGCGTGTAGACTTATGGACGGGCGTCGAGACTAGATTGCTGGCCAGTCGGCCTCTGCATTGCGCAAAACTCCCGAAAATTGTGATATTTCGCGAGGTGTGAGTGCTTGCGATTGCTCGTTCATAAGAAGGGTCCCTTTAAAAATAAACTATATTACCTACCTATTCTCAGTACACTGTGTTTTACTTGAGACCTGCTATAACATGCCATAAGATGAATGTCTTCACCCCGCTACCTTATCTCATCGATCTACGCCTTTGGAATTGTACCCGTGCCGTACAAGCGTATATAAGAAAGTGGAACGTGATGAAACTCGGACTATCCCAAAGTTATTGGCGGGATCGAGAGAAACGGAGGGAAAATGTGTGAACAGCTGACTCCAAATGGATAAGATAAGACAAAGAAAAAAAAAGAAGACTATAAACAATCCATAGCAACCAAAAAGTTTAGAGAATGTTTTTTGATCCATTGTGCGTTATCTCTAACGCGCTCAGAGTAATAAACAAGATTTCGCTATTAGGGCAAAATAACACAATAGAAAGCTCCTCGCTATACGAGTACATATATGTATCGCATGAAGCTCTTTTGAATAAGCTCTTTTTGCTCGTGGGTCTTATTTTGAAATCCCTTTATACCCTGCAAATAAAATTGTCTATTGAGTCTATTTTTTTCGTTTTAATAGAATATATATGCCCAAAGTTATAGGTATCATTATGCATCCAAATACTAGGTGAAAAAAAAGTTTGTGTCATTCGAAGGGAGTATAGTATCATAGTGCGGGTTTCAAACCGGCGATCTTTTGCACGGAAGTTCTGTGCGTTACTGCGTGGCCATGCACCTCAAATTATATCGTAACACTGACATTCCTTATCATTTTGAGGAATATGTTGTATTATGACATACTTTCGTTCAAGCAGTACAACTTGGCGGGATTATTGCCTTTTAACCTGTTCACCGCGTTAAAAATCAAATTCCACGAATCCTGTGCGCGGCACAATTTCAGCGTTTTTAAATTTCTAAGTTTAAACACATATTTTGTTTAGAACCACTGATATTTGATTACAACACCAAGTAAACATGACACTTAAGTAATTTTTTGATAATAAATAATAGTCATTACTCTTAAGGAGACTCCTTAAATAAAGGAGATAAACTTAACATTACGTAAAATAAACAAAGGAATGCTACGATCAAATCAATGCTTCATGACACTCACCCAATCAAATGCATATAGCACTAGTAATGTTTATTTACGTAAGAGAGACTTAGTAATGTTTATTTACGTAAGAGAGACTCATCGCAGGACTCGATCCGCGCGACGGGTCGTTAATGCTGGAAATATTGAGAAACCAAAAAAATTCGGCGCTCTGTTTATTCAACAATATCTCATAAACTAATATATTATTTGACAAGGTTTTCAGAGATGTCGCTAGAATAAAGATTATTTTAAATTTTAGTTTAATTTTTATTCCGGTTTTGTGTCATTTTTTTTAAGTATTTGTGATTTGAAACTTGGATTGTCGTCAGATCACAGGCGTTTGTGCTCCGCGCGGGGAACACGTTAATAATCTCTTCTAACCAACCAGAAAAATGTTAAAGAAGGAAAAGTGACAGAAATCGTAGGAGCTGTATGGGAATGTTTATGATTGTGGAACATTTGAAATATGTGTAGCGAGATAGGAAAGCCTGGTGATCTGTCATCTCTGCCTACTCGAGCAGAGAAACGGCGTCATGATATGTTTATAAATATTCTGTGCAGCTGTTAAGTTGGATATTGTTATATTACTCAGCTTTTAAAAGTCTATATTTGTTCAAGTATCGCGAAGGGATTGATTTTAAACTTTGTCTTTTTGTAATTAAATCCCTTAATGGGATGTCTTCAGTTTAACTCTGAGGTTTGTGTCTGAAAGATTTTATTTCAGAGAGGAGTAGAACTTTGCGGTTGATTCAGGAGTAGAACTTTCCTACTCACTTCATCTAGTAAATTAATTATTCTGAATCGATCTAATCGATCTAACAGAGTTTAATAAAAGCAGTTTTACTATTTCAGTAATGTTCGGAGTTCATCGTCACTGCTATTTCAGTAGTGTTCGGAGTTCATCGTCACTACTATTTCAGTAGTGTTCGGAGTTCATTATAACTACTATTTCAGTAATGTTCGGAGTTCATCGTCACTACTATTTCAGTAGTGCTCGGAGTTCATCGTCACTACTATTTGAGTAGTGTTCGGAGATCATCGTCACTACTATTTCAGTAGTGTTCGGAGTTCATCGTCACTACTATTTCAGTAGTGTTTGGAGTTCATCGTCACTAATATTTCAGTAGTGTTCGGAGTTCATCGTCACTACTATTTCAGTAGTGTTCGGAGTTCATCGTCACTACTATTTCAGTAGTGTTCGGAGTTCATGGTCACTACTATTTCAGTAGTGTTCGGAGTTTATCGTCACTACTATTTCAGTAATGTTCGGAGTTCATCGTCACTACTATTTGAGTAGTGTTCGGAGTTCATCGTCACTACTATTTCAGTAATGTACGGAGTTTATCATCACTACTATTTCTTTCACACTCAGGTGTGTCACTACCGGAGGGAGTACCTTTAGACAGTTCCTTCTTCGTCACTACTTGAAGTTGCGGTCATAAAAAAAAACAAAGAAGTTTTCGACCCTTTAGTGTAGATCGCGCTGGATGGGGACTTATTTTGTCTCCCATAACGGCGTGGGGGAAGTTGGAATCGAACTGAACTGAACAGCCGAGTAAGAGCGCCCTTGAGTAGTCTGTTATTTAAAGGGCGCTTTACAAATTGTTATTTTATTAATGCTATGTCTCTACTTGCCTGCCAAATTTTCTTTGATTCAATCAGAAATAAATACTTCAAATACCCGTATTAGATCCAATAAGCTATTATTTTTTCTCTATCAATAATTTAGTCGACGGTTGTAAACAATTTTGAGATAAACGATGATCAAGGAATATTACCGCAAAACGAATAATTAAACTCACGTTTCTGCGAGTTGGCTCGTCTATCTTCAATGACAGTTACGGAGTAAGTGAGGTGCGGGTAAATTGTTTTAACCCTTGTCAGTCGGAAGCCGAAATTATTTACAAGTTTTTCGAGAGACGTTTGTAGATGTAAAAAAATATTTCCGTTTTCAACTTTCTGAAATTGACTTTTGCAAAATAAGGAAAATTGAAATGTCTTCCTTGATGTTTTTTTCTCTCTAGAAGCTAAAGTATGAGAAAAATATGTTTTTTAAAATTTGTTTTACCATAAATACCAAAATCAGAAAAAAATCTAACTATCCAGCTGGCCTATTTATTATTCTTTATGCATTTGAAATGTGGTGCTGGAGAAATATCTTATGAATTCTATGGACAAGGCGAACTAACGTCTTTATTCTCAAAGAACTGATAATCACAGATCAATTGTCAAAAATATTCCTTCGGCGAGTTCTCAGATGCTAAAGGCAGGTAAACTTCCCACTTGACCACAGAGGTCGTCGATTTTATAAGTGGAATATTGTAATTAAGTAAAAAAAATATACTTTTTTAATTGCGTTATTTCCCGGCTATTAAGAACATTTCAAGAGTGCTTTATAACTAGCTCAACCTGTTTACACAGATAAGATGTACAGAAGACTAGCGACTTTTCAAGTTTACCGAAAATTTTGCCAATTCGGAGATTTGCCTCAGGTAGGACGAAAAACTGTTCCTTAGAAAGATCGCGTTACCTGTAACCTTTTGACGAAATGTTTGAGTTGTGCCAACTCAAAGCCTAAGACGAGATTTTGAGATATCATCCCATATAAAACAATCCTGGAAATATCGAGGAACCTGATTGTTGATCGCCGTGAACACATCAACTACATCCTTAACCCTTCCCTTACGGTGATAAAAATAATAAGCGTGCTCCGGTGTTGGGTAGTGAGTACGCAATAAAAAATTAGCGATTTTAAATCGGAAAAATAAGAACATTTATAGATAATCCCCTTAATTAATTATAATTGAAGTTAAAAATTATAATAATTGAGATTTATTTGCTGAAAACATTAAAAAACCATCTGAAAACATTAAAAAACGCTCACGGAACGGGCGTACGTCTAACCTATTTGCAAGCCTAGAAGCTACTAGTGGCGCGGAACGTCAGTCGCATACCCCGGCGCTTACGCTTATGCTTGCGACGTTGAGACAATTCAGCTCCTCGCAATTCAGTCTATAGTAGTATGCAAGAGTGAGATGCGAATATAGTGTCGCGCTTCCCGCATACTATTCATCTATCGTCAAGACGAGGCACCCGCAGCGTTTAAATGCGAATTTGTTTTCGATCTTTACAAAACACCTCGATGTAGTCGATAAATTCTGATTATTATTAATATTATTTTTTAAATCAATGCGTAAATATATTATGGAGGAATACCTAAAATCTTAACCTTGTATTTATTATATTTATAGAGATATTGATGGTTATTAGAAGCAACGTGTAGAAGATACCCAACACAGGGAAGGAAAGGTTAAGTTGAATTCTATGTTTAACTATCCTTTTTTTTTTATTAAACAAAGTAATATATTGTACAAATATTTGTCGAGGCTTCACCTATATACACATTTATTACTTAACTTTGTCAAGGCTATAACTATATACACATTTATTACTTAACTAATCTTAATTATGTGTTATAATTTATAAACTTACTTAATCTTATTTTCCTACATATTATTTTATTTTTATGTTTTACAATCTTAATATATGATTTCTTAGAAATAATTAACACCTACATGCTACTTATAACTAGATAACAATTCTTACCACTAATTATTTAGCAAGAACAAGTCCACTCGTTCAGGCTACTTGTATTCCATCACATTCACTCAGATCTTGGTCGTCCCAGCTAATAATGTAGGTAGACTAGTCAGGCAACAGATAATGCTTCGGGAGCTTGTGCTTATAACGGAAGGGTAGGTCAGATTTACTCTCGTAAGCCCCCAGGGCAGCGACTAAGGGATTGCTGTGGTTTTGTTGACTTTTATAGAACTTCACGGTCCAAGCAAGGATGTGGTGTTGTAGGGTTTCTTCTCGCTGCAAGGTTTGTTCTGGGATAGGTGTTAAAAGATATCTTGAATGCCTTGTTCTGCACTCTCTGGAGTTTCAGGTGACCCGTGTTGCTCACACTAACCCAAACGGGTGCAGCATAGGTCAAGATAGGACGAATAAGGGTTTTATAGAGGAGGAGCTTATTTTTGGGTGAAAAGAAGCTGCGTCGATGAAATATCGAATTGATAGAGTTTAAGTTTTAAGTATGTGACACTTTATTTGAGTGAATTTTAGGAAAAACATAATTTTTGCCCCAGTATTATATATTTTATCAATAGATTTTATCAATATTTTTTGATAAAATATATGAAACTCGGGCAAAAATGAATAGTATTTGATTTATGGGTGACGATTATAATATTGCTTTTCTCATTATCTAACAGGTTATTTGGAGTTGTCTGAGTAATGAACTGGACGATCGATATTTCAAGGCAATGGAAAAATAAAACATTAGAGAAAGAAGCTATCAAATGGTCCAGGCTCATCAAACAATTTTTCCCTATTCGATACACACAACCATCAAAAGAGTGCGAATCCAGCCGCGAGAACATCTATAGTTTATCAGCCCACACCCTTGTAGACATAAATATAAGGTTTAAAAAATAACTAATACTTAATAAACAGTTAATACAATTATAAATTTAATAAAAATATATGAAAATTGGTAAAAATATAAATGCACACTCATAAACATACACACATATACACTCATACACACTCACATACACTAACACACACATACACATTCACTCTCATATACACTCACATGTACTCACACACGCACAAAATTCCAGATTCACCACAGCGTAATGAAATAATATAAAATATTAGTGTAATTTTAACAAAACAGAATTAAACTAGAGAGTTATTTTTCGAACAATGTTTGCGTGTTTCAATTTGCATGGTTGTTTCGTATTTTCAATGTAAACTATTTATAAATTTCAGAATTCGTATAATTTACAAAAGATCCAGCATCCTTCCGTTTATCCTTTATAAAATCCGGTTAAAATACTCTTAACCTGCAAAACACAAAGCGAAAGCTCTCGTATCGGCCTCTCATCAGACCGGCGTTTAAAGGAAAGTCTATTCAAAAAGGATTTCAAAACAATGCAACGAAGAAAAAAGCTCTTTGCAGATTTACTTTTACACTTTTTCATTTATTCTCTAACGGAAGTTTAAATACTTGAAATATATTCGCGCTTTGAGAGAATTGCGGACCAGTGAAGCATATTGCATACAAAGTACTTTTGTTAGGTTACCACATCTATCATTGACACTTCCCTCCAAATTTCAGTGTCACAGCTTGACATTTGTAAAAGTTACGCTGTACTGAGTACTTCTACCTTTGTGCGTGTTTTCGATTTTTTACAAGTTTGAAAATGGCATCAACTGTGCATTAACGAGTTTGCATTAAATTTTGTGTGAAAAACGGATTTAACGGTCCGCAGACCTTGGAAATGTTGGAG
Source organism: Odontocerum albicorne (assembly GCA_949825065.1). Taxonomy (NCBI): domain Eukaryota; kingdom Metazoa; phylum Arthropoda; class Insecta; order Trichoptera; family Odontoceridae; genus Odontocerum; species Odontocerum albicorne. Next base: position 3,729,863 of record OX463845.1, read on the forward strand.
AAGGGTTTTTTGGTGGCACGAACGCTTCAGAAGTGGTCGTCGTGAGTCGGTCGAGGATGACGAACGCAGTGGCAGTCGAAAACCGATGAAAACATCGATAAAATCAAAGAAATGTTAGCCGAAAACCGCAAATTGACCATCAGAGAACTGGCAGAGAACTTGAACATCGCTTATGAATCCGCTCAAGACATTTTGGTTAGTGATTTGGGCCTCAGACGTGTCGCTGCAAAACTGGTGCCGAAAGACCTCAATTTCATGCAAAAAAAGGACCGCGTTGAAATCGCAAAAGACATGATTTCCATGAGTTTTTGACCAAAAACAACACGATCACTATCCAGCAGCCTTTGAATTCAACTGATCTGGCTCCCTGCGACTTTTTCCTGTTCAACCGACTTAAAAACCCGCTTCGCGGAACACGTTACAGCACCCGAGAGGATGTCATAAAAAAATCGAGAACGGCTCTGATGGACATACCGAAAATTGAGTACCAGCGGTGTTTCGAGGATTGGATCAAGCGCTGGCGTTAGTGCGTTGCAGTCGATGGGGAGTACTTTGAAGGGGACCATATCGATTTTCACGAATAAACTTGTATTTTCGATTTTATGAATAAAGTCCTAAAACTTTTTGATCAAGGTAGTATACTGAGAAATACTACACGTCTTACAGATGAGAAGAAATAAAGTGAAGGGTTGTTGTATCATTTACGAGTATATATCAGGTGGCAACATATGAAAGGTTGTCGTTTTTCTACATGAAAATATAAACTTTTGAAAATTTTAATATTTTTAATCGAAATAAACTCCACCTTGCAACTATTGTTTATTTCCAACGTCCAATAAACAACGCCTACATCCCATTTGAATACAAACCTTAATTTTTAGAAGCTATTAATTTATTTAATTAACGACACAGCGACACATTATCCTCAATTCTTTTTTATTTAACGTATTATCGGGTCTTCCTTGGTGTTCATTTTTTAGATCGAAATTTCGAGAACGGAAATTTCGAAACCATCACTGCACTGTATATTTTATCTGCAAGGGCTGCAGTGTGTTCAAACTTGACTCCATACAAATTAATTATCTGTACTTCACTGGACGACACCATTGCTTAGGTTGAGGGTAAAACTTGATGAATTATACACCACCTTGGTTAATTGTTAATTTCAAAACACATAATACTCAACCATTTAACAATAGTAAATATAAATTAAGGCACGCAACGTAACTTTTCTCTATGAAGAACAGAAATATTCGGACAAAATACGTTATGCAGTAGGTTTCTATAAAAGTTATTTCACACAGTAAGGTCAAATCCAAAAGCAAATAAGCACTAAATGTTCGTATACTGTGGTTTTAAATATTTTCAGTGTCTTAGCGATCACTTTGCTGTATCATCATCATCATTGTCAACCAGGGTCGATCCACTGCTGCATGAAGGTCTCTCTAAGTTGACTCCAAATAGTTCGGTTTTTTTATCGTTGATGCCATGTGATGCTGCCATGCTTCCTGATTTCATCTATCCAGCGTACCTTTTGTCTTCTTCTGGGCCTGTTTATGCCTCATGGGTACCATTGGATTATTTCGGATGTCCATCGGGAGTCTGACATTCTGGCTACGTGTCCGGCCCATTGCCACTTCATTCTTTTGCACACCTTTATAACGTCTTCTACCTTTGTTATATTAGACTTTGTTGTATATTTTGTGTTATATCTGTATACCCAATGTATCTTTAAATCGTATTTATTTATTTAACACTTTTATGGCAAATACAATCTGGCGGGCTTATTGCTATGTGTCAATATCTTCCAGCCAACCAGGCAAAAGTAAATTAATCAAGTAACATAGTCGCAAAAAACATTCAAATGACTATCCATCTCCACGAAATCCATAAACACATACGTGAGCATACATATGTCCACAAAGACGGACAATAACTCGAACATTTCTTTACATATAAAGTGAGACATCATTAATCAAAGGAAAAGTAAGGGATGGTGGACAAGTAAGGGAAACAAATCTTCCTGATTGGCTAGACTAGAAGATATTGCTAAATAGCAATAAACCTGCTAGTTTGCAATGTATACAGCGAAAAAGTTTTTACAATGTGTTTCAGAGGCAAATCCAAAATTTCTCGTAAATCTTAATAAAACTTACGGAAAGTTCCTCAAGTCCTTTTTAAAGTACTTTATTTGTAATATAACGACGTAGCGATTCTCCTATCGCTGGAGTTTTGTTTCGAATCTCCTACGGTTATATTTTTCTGAATTTCTACCACTTATTTTAAGTATATCCCCTAACGGTTCTCGGGATAAAGTAAGGCGAAGAAAAAGTTCTAAGAGCCCTACCCAAAATTAGATAATGGTCAAAGAAAAGCACCTGCTACCTCCTGTTGCGCTTCTTTTCGCTACCTACTTTGTCCCCCCTACTTGATTAGGGGAGGCTTTCGAGGTCTTCTTTTATTTGACACTCCCTCAAAGTCATTCGGGATATCCCGGTTTCATATTTTGACACTGTAAGTCCAGGCACTGTAGGTCCAGGCATTTTGACAGTGTAGGACTTCTGGACTTTACCAGATATACTACATTAGCTTTCCAGGACCTTCTACTTAGCTCCATATTTATACACATATAAATTCTTGCTCGCTTTGTTTTATAGTTCAAGTATTTAATCTTTCCTTCTCTGTGTTGGGTATCTTCTACACGTTGCTTCTAATAACCATCAATATCTCTATAAATATAATAAATACAAGGTTAAGATTTTAGGTATTCCTCCATAATATATTTACGCATTGATTTAAAAAATAATATTAATAATAATCAGAATTTATCGACTACATCGAGGTGTTTTGTAAAGATCGAAAACAAATTCGCATTTAAACGCTGCGAGTGCCTCGTCTTGACGATAGGTGAATAGTATGCGGGAAGCGCGACACTATATTCGCATCTCACTCTTGCATACTAGACTGAATTGCGAGGAGCTGAATTGTCTCAACGTCGCAAGCAAAGGCGTAAGCGCCGGGGTATGCGACTGACGTTCCGCGTCACTAGTAGCTTCTAGGCTTGCAAATAGGTTAGACGTACGCCCGTTCCGTGAGCGTTTTTTAATGTTTTCAGATGGTTTTTTAATGTTTTCAGCTCACTACCCAACACCGGAGCACGCGTATTATTTTTATCACCGTAAGGGAAGGGTCAACGAAGCACCCCATTTTTATGTGCATGCATATCATCGTGATGATTATGAAGTGCATGATTGCGCGGTTACGTACTCGAATTTCGTGCGGAAGTTCCCCGGTTCGAATTCCGCGAACGAGATCTCGAGGAAGACCCCAACCAGATGGAATGGCTTGATCAGGATTGTGATGGAGTCTTTAATATCGGAAGCTCTCCGATCGGCCGGGACAGATCTAGATGGAATGATACCATTAAAAGGATCACCGGTGGCTTCTGCCATACTCAGACATGAGGGACAAGACTACGGAGAGTTGGCAACTGTCAATCCATTTGCACAGGTGTTGCTTTATACTTTATGGGTTAGAGAAAAAATCTATTTATCTTGCTCAGACAAATGATATAGACTTGATGGGACATAATATAAGAAGCTTTAACCTTTCCTTCCCTGTGTTGGGTATCTTCTACACGTTGCTTCTAATAACCATCAATATCTCTATAAATATAATAAATACAAGGTTAAGATTTTAGGTATTCTTCCATAATATATTAACGCATTGATTTAAAAAATAATATTAATAATAATCAGAATTTATCCACTACATCGAGGGTATTTTGTGAAGATATCGGAAACAAATTCGCATTTAAACACTGTGAGTGCCTCGACCTTGTGTCTTGACGATAGGTGAATAGTATGCGGGAAGCGCGACACTATATTCGCATCTCACTCTTGCATACTCCACTGAATTGCGAGGAGCTGAATTGTCTCAACGTCGCAAGCATAAGCGTAAGCGCCGGGGTATGCGGCTGACGTTCCGCGCCACAGTAGCTTCTAGGCTTGCAAATAGGTTAGACGTACACCCGTTCCGTGAGCGTTGCCTGATGGTTTTTTAATGTTTTCAGCAAATAAATCTCAATTATCATAATTTTTAACTTCAATTATAATTAATTGAGGGGATTATCTATGAATGTTCTTATTTTTCCGATTTAAAATCGCTAATTTTTGATCGCGTACTCACTACCCAACACCGGAGCACGCGTTTCAATTTTAACACCGTAAGGGAAGGGTTAACAAGTATTTAGTAATAGTGTTCGCACATCATTGGATGGACTTTTCAGCTAGTGTATTTATAAAAGATATACCTGTTTCTCTTAAGATAACGCATTACTTGTGTAAATATAATACAGGCTATATATATATACCGATTTCTATTACGCACCGATGCTCGCTTGGATGAAGTGGTCCACACAAATATTTACTTACAATCCGACATTTTCCGCGTCCCGAGCACGCTGGAACAGAAACAGCGACTCGTGACCCGTCCAGAAATATCATTGTGCCACGTACTGAGTGACCAGGTGTGCCCATTTATTCGGTACATTTCAATTTTTCAAAATTTCATAAAATGACGAATTCAATAACGCTATTTAGAAAGCGAAGCCTTCTTTCCAGTACTTTATATTTGTGATATTTAAAGGTAATTCAACCAGAGATTATAATGAAGAAGTAATTAGATCATGGTGTCAATATACAAATGCGAACTTTTATATTTTTTGTTGATTTGTTGACCAATAACGTACATCATAATGTTGTTGATTTTAAAAAAAAGCATCCAATAACGTACATCATAATGTTGTTGATTTAAAAAAAAGAATCCAATAACGTACATCATAATGTTGTTGATTTAAAAAAAAGCATCCAATAACGTACATCATAATGTTGTTGATTTAAAAAAAGCATCCAATAACGTACATCATAATGTTGTTGATTTAAAAAAAAGCATCCAATAACGTACATCATAATGTTGTTGATTTAAAAAAAAGCATCCAATAACGTACATCATAATGTTGTTGATTTAAAAAAAAGCATCCAATAACGTACATCATAATGTTGTTGATTTTAAAAAAAAGCATCCAATAACGTACATCATAATGTTGTTGATTTAAAAAAAAACATTGAATAACGTACATCATAATGTTGTTGATATAAAAAAAAGCATCGAATAACGTACATCATAATGTTGTTGATTTAAAAAAAAGCATCGAATAACGTACATCATAATGTTGTTGATTTAAAAAAAAGCATCGAATAACGTACATCATAATGTTGTTGATTTAAAAAAAAACATCGAATAACGTACATCATAATGTTGTTGATATAAAAAAAAGCATCGAATAACGTACATCATAATGTTGTTGATTTAAAAAAAAGCATCGAATAACGTACATCATAATGTTGTTGATTTAAAAAAAAGCATCCAATAACGTATATCATAATTTTGTTGATTTAAAAAAAAACATCCAATAACGTACATCATAATGTTGTTGATTTAAAAAAAAGCATCCAATAACGTACATCATAATGTTGTTGATTTAAAAAAAAACATCCAATAACGTACATCATAATGTTGTTGATTTAAAAAAAAGCATCCAATAACGTACATCATAATGTTGTTGATTTAAAAAAAAGCATCCAATAACGTACATCATAATGTTGTTGATTTTAAAAAAAAGCATCCAATAACGTACATCATAATGTTGTTGATTTTAAAAAAAAGCATCCAATAACGTACATCATAATGTTGTTGATTTAAAAAAAAGAATCCAATAACGTACATCATAATGTTGTTGATTTAAAAAAAAGCATCCAATAACGTACATCATAATGTTGTTGATTTAAAAAAAGCATCCAATAACGTACATCATAATGTTGTTGATTTAAAAAAAAGCATCCAATAACGTACATCATAATGTTGTTGATTTAAAAAAAAGAATCCAATAACGTACATCATAATGTTGTTGATTTAAAAAAAAGCATCCAATAACGTACATCATAATGTTGTTGATTTAAAAAAAGCATCCAATAACGTACATCATAATGTTGTTGATTTAAAAAAAAGCATCCAATAACGTACATCATAATGTTGTTGATTTAAAAAAAGCATCCAATAACGTACATCATAATGTTGTTGATTTAAAAAAAAGCATCCAATAACGTACATCATAATGTTGTTGATTTAAAAAAAAGCATCCAATAACGTACATCATAATGTTGTTGATTTAAAAAAAAACATCAAATAACGTACATCATAATGTTGTTGATTTAAAAAAAAACATCCAATAACGTACATCATAATGTTGTTGATTTAAAAAAAAGCATCCAATAACGTACATCATAATGTTGTTGATTTAAAAAAAAGCATCCAATAACGAAACGTCGGCATTATAAGCCAAACCCAGCGGTACAACGCCCCAAAAGTTTTTATCCAACTAATGCTAAAAGTAAGTAAATAAAAACATATACTGTTTATAGTTTATACATACAATGGGGTACCGAATTCAACAAAGGTAAAAGGGGGAAAACAATTTAGGCAGTCGATCGGAGCGTGGTTGTTATTGCGACAGGAGTTTGAGTACTTGGGCTTGCAAGAGGAATGACTTGTGGAAGAGGTTCGTGTGAGCTCTTGAGTTTGGTGTTTTTTGTTGTTTTATATTTATATTTTTATGTGTACTTACATATATTTTTTTTGTTTTATGGTTATGTGCGGTATATTGCGGGATGAATGTTTTGGTCTGTCTGTAGTGATGAAGTGAGTTTGATTTCGCGTGATGTAAACATATGTAATTGAGTGTGACTGTTTGTCAGGTTGATGAGAATGTGTAACGGGATTTTATATAATCCAAAATCGAAAAGAAGTATCGATTTGTTTTTTCATGATATATGTCCTCAGTGAGAAACAGGCAAAAGCCTAGTTTACTAGGTTTAGGAACACGACAAATGAAAGGCAACAAACCCAGATCCATTAAAATTATGTGTCCAAATCAAATTACCTGATGATTTTTTTTGCAAATGATGTATATTTTTTGTCATGTGTAAAATAAATAAAAAATAAAATAAAATGAAGGCATTGACATTGTCGAGGTTTAAAGACATTGTTTTATAGGTTTAGAGGAGTACAAACAAAACTTGTTTGTGCTCCCTTTGTCTTGTTTGTGCTTCTCTGATGATGAGGGGAAAACCTGGAAATCGGTAGAGTTATACCGTTACATAAAGTGGAATAAACATTGTTTTGATAAAACAAATTGCAATAAATGAAAATAAATTTATTTTAAAAAACGTAGAAATTTCACGCTGATATTTTTCTGCAACAAGTCAGTTCTTCTCAAATAAACCTGTATGTATTAAAAGCATTTACTTCAAAACGCCAAGTGTATCTCAGATTACGGGAAATATGGTATAATTTCATTGTCGGTCCATTTGTTACACCTCTTTTTTTCTTAGTAGCGCCTACCAAGAAAGCTATTGTAATATTGCATTTATTTTGCAGTTCGCATCTTTACTTGTAAAACTTGCGAGATATATACATAATGATGTATTACGACCATTTATATTTTGAACAGTTTAAATTTCACAAAAAAAGTGTTGAATATTATAATCTAAAATTCATGGTGATTAAAAAAAATCTTGATTCTTCGTAATGTCTTCCGCGGGCTTTAGTAGTTTATTCGCAGCCATGTTGTCAAAATACAGCAACCACATAGTTTCTTGTTACGTTTTTCAAGTCACCTCGGTGTCTGGAGTCTGAGATAAGGGAAGCCGTCAGACAAAGGATCCAATAAGGAATTATTTCAGGCCCCACACGGTATGAATTTGTCAACCGATTTTAGGACGCCTGTTGACGAATGTTTTATTGTTAAAAAGGATTTGATGGCTTTTATATTTATTGTTTTACACTTTCGTTATATACAGTATAATTTGATATGCTTATTGCCATGTGGGAATCTCTTGCAACTAATCAGAATATTATTAAAAAGGCATTAAGCAAAAATTAAATTGAAGTATTTCAAAAACATTTATTCTCCAATGGGAATTAAACCCGCAACTTACGGGCTAGGAGACAAGAATCTTATCAACAGAGATCATCATAATCGAAGTTGTAAAAAATTTATCTAGAAAATGGTTTCGTTTTAAGTGAGAATTTTGGGATATTACTTAAAACGAAGCCATTTTCAAGATAAATTGTTAACAACTTCGAGCATGATGATCTCCATCGATAAGATTATTGTCTCCTAGCCCGTAAGTTGCGGGTTTAATTCCCATTGGAGAACAAATGTTTTTGAAAGACTTCAGTTTAATTTTTGCTTAATGCCTTTTTTACAATATTCTGATTAGTTGTAAGAGATTTCCACATGGCAATAAGCATATCAAATTATACTGTATATAACGAAAGTGTAAAATAATAAATATAAAAGCCATCAAATCTTTTTTAACGATAGAACATTCGTCAACAGGCGTGCTAAAATCGGTTGACAAATTCATACCGTGTGGGGCCTGAGATAATTCCTTATTGGATCCTTTGTCTGACGGCTTCCCTTATCTCAGACTCCAGACACCGAGGTGACTTGAAAAACGTAACCAGAAACTATGTGGTTGCTGTATTTTGACAACATGGCTGCGAATAAACTACTAAAGCCCGCAAATATACACGAGAGAAAGGATATATACGAGTATGTTACATATTAATATACATTTATTTTTATATGTCACATGCTTTTGTATATATATACGGAGAGAAAGGATACCGAAATATACATAGATATTTTATATTATAAGTGTGACTTAATAGATACGTATTTACTTCAATAGATAAATACAGGGGATCAATAATATATACACAAATACACATGAGAGAAAGGATACACAAATATAGATATTTTATATTATAATAAGTGTGACTTAATAAGATACATATTAATTTGAATAGATAAATACAGTTTATTTATTTCAATAGATTTCATATTTATTTCAATAGATAAATACGGGATTAATCAGAGATACACAAACACACACGAGAGAAAGGATACACAAATATATATATTTTATATTATTATAAGTGTGACTTAATAAGATACATAATTATTTCAATAGATAAATACAGTTTATTTATTTCAATAGATTTCATATTTATTTCAATAGATAAATACGGGATTAATCAGAGATACACAAACACACACGAGAGAAAGGATACACAAATATATATTTTTTATATTATTATAAGTGTGACTTAATACGATATGTATTTATTTCAATAGATAAATACAGCGAATCAATCAGAGATACACAAATATACACGAGAGAAAAGATACACAGATTTAGATATTTTATATTATGTTATAATAAGTGTGACTTAATAAGGTATATATTTATTTCAATAAATAAGTACAGGGATTAATCAATGGATAAATACAGGTTTAATAGATAAATACAGATTTTGTAATATTGAGTCATATGGCTCAAACCATCCTCGTGTGGGTGGATTGCCTTGTAATGAAACAAAATATTAATACTCTTGCAAAAATAATTGAAATTATACTAAAATACACTCTGAAAAAGAAAAGTTTGTACCAAGATTATGTAATACAGTGGTTAAATTCTAAGTATAAACAATCCATATGTAAGCCTAGAATAAATTTTATACATCTAAAAAAAGCCTTCGCCATTTTAATGTTAATTGAAGGTATAAAGAGATATTCCTGAAAAGGGATCAAATATTTACCCAACCAAAAAGGAAGGGATGCTATGTCTGTAATTCTGTGTGTACGCGCTAATCTTGAGTACCACTCGAATGGTTTTGACCCAATTGCTATAATTGAAAAGGTATTTTTTAATAAACGTTAACCTTTCTTGATAAAGGTTTAAGTTTGTAGAAATATTTATCTGCCTCTTAAGGATTCTGAGTACCAAAGATAATTGTAATGTTACTTATCGGGTTTTGAAACGGACGTGAGATATTTACTGGAGATTCGAATGGGGCGGGGCTGTGAGGTCAAAAACATATTGGAAGAGAATTTTACATAAATTATTGTTTGTTTTGATTTTTATTCTTATGATTGTGTGCGGTATATTGTGGGATGAATATTTTTGGTCTTTCTGGAGTGATAATGTGAGAGGAGTTGAGTTTCGCAAGATGTTTCCAGTTGTAGTTGAGTGTCACTGTTTGTCAGGTTGATGAGAGCGTGCAACGAGGTTTTTTTGTGTTATCAAAAATCGGAAAGAAGTATCGATTTATTTTTTCATGTTAAATATCCTCAGTGAGATACAGGCAAAAGCCTAGTTTACTGGGGATACGACGAATGAAAGGCAACAAACCCAGATCCATTAAAATTATATGTCCAAATCAAATTACATGTTGTTTTTTCTCAAATTGTGTATATTTCTTGTCATGTGTAATAATAAAAATAATAAAAAAAATGATCGAAAAATGCGTTTTACTGTTACCTTTCATGACAATATGCATTTAACACACTTGCAATGAAGTTAGTAACGATAATGTTTTCCTAACGATATATATTTGAGAAATAGGAATCTGATTTCAAGACAGTACAATATTTAATACAGTACAATATACCAGAAGGCATTGAACTGGTGGAATGTTAGAAATAGACGCCAAATTCACATACTGTCTCTATTGTATAATATTCTTAACTGTTAATCCGCCCCCTCTTATCTCGCCGAAATTTTTCAGCATCTTTCTAATAATGGATTAGTGCTACGCTCAAACAGAGATTGTTTATTGGCCTTTCCAGTTCACCGCTCCTCTTTCTTTACGTCGTCCTTTACTGTCCATGCAGTGAGACTCTGGAATCAATTACAAACCGATATAAGACTCGTTCCGTCCTTGGCATACTTTAAGAAGCGACTGAAAAAACTCTTCATTTCTGTTCAGTAAAATAACGTGTTTCATTCCCGATTTTTTTTCCTTTCCTCTACACCATCCCTTCCTTTTATTTTGATTGATATCACATTTTATATGAAAAATAATGTTCGGGTGATTGTAATGTCTTTGTGGGGTTCGTGGGCATATGCTCACGTATGTATTTATGGATTTCGTGGGGATGGATAGTAATTTGAATGATTTATGCAACTATGTAACTTGCTTCATTTACTTTTGTCCGGTTGGTTGGAAGAGATTACCGCCTTGCAATAAGCCCGCCAGATTATATTTGCTATAAAAGGGATAAATAAATAAATATTAATTGTGTATGACATTTAAACACTGTTGATGATTTTGCTCGGTATCGGTCCGATTTAAGGACACCTTACTGCTTCGAATCGCGATATTTGGTGGCGTTTTGGCTGAGGTTTTGATGAGAAAAATATGGTAGAGACGAAAGGATATAATTTTACACATTTTCATGTTATAATGACCGAAAACATGCGCTTTACTATTACCTTTCCTAATGAAAAAAAAAAAAAACCATTTAGAAACAGATCTTTGAAAGCCCTCTTTCAACTCTTGGGCAGACCCAGTGGGATGTCACCTCGTAACAAGTTGAACTTGTACATCATACGTCCTCAGATAATGTACACCATCCCGGTCTGGGGCCACATGGCCATAACCCACATGCCCAAATTTCAGAAGGAGTAAAGTGTTCCAAAGTCGAACCGATACTCCGAGCACAAATCATGTATATTTGTGCGCTTTGCACAATTCGGCGCCTACCGTTGTGTACCAGGGTACGTGGGGCAACAAGATTAATGTTCGCGTCGTAGTCTGAGAGTGAGCTTATAACATGCGAGTGTGTTATTTTATTTTATTGAGTTGCGGTTCGAGGCGGAGATTTTAAAATAAGATTGTCCCATTATTTTTCTATTGGAGTTGTCAATGTCTTCTTGGATTGTTAATGTGTTTGGAAGTAATCTCTTAGATGGAATATAGCTGTCTATATTCCATCTAAGAGATTACTTGAGCCTAGTGAGACAGCTGATATGAATTTTTTTATCTTATGTATAGGAAGAACAGTTTTAAAAATTTAAATAAATATATAAAAATATTGTCTCCTACGCACGGTATTGGATTATTGGTATTGTATATTACAATTTCGTTATACACAGTACAAGCTGGTGAGCTAATTGCTATGTGGTAATATATTCCAACAAACCAGAAATACGTTAAATAGGCCTTTTGTGAAAATTAGACTGGAATCCTTTAGAAAAAAATCTGGGTTCCAACAGGCATCGAATCCGCCAACCCCGGGTTGTGGGACAGATGTCTTACAACTAGGCCAAGAAGGTCATCAATAGTATACTACCTTGATCAAAAAGTTTTAGGACTTTATTCATAAAATCGAAAATACAAGTTTATTCATCAAAATCGATATGGTCCCCCTCAAAGTACTCCCCATCGACTGCAACGCACTTACGCCACCGCTTCATCCAATCCTCGAAACACCGCTGGTACTCAATTTTCGGTATGTCCATCAGATCCGTCTTCGATTTTTTCATGACACCCTCTCGGGTGCTGTAACGCGTTCCGCGAAGCGGTTTCTTAAGTCGGTTGAACAGGAAAAAGTCGCAGGGAGCCAGATCAGGTGAATTCGAAGGCTGCTGGATAGTATTCGTGATGTTTTTGGTCAAAAACTCATGGAAATCATGTCTTTCGCGATTTCCACGCCGGTCCTTTTTTTGCATGAAATTGAGGTCTTTCGGCACCAGTTTTGCAGCGACACGTCTGAGGCCCAAATCATTAACCAAAATGTCTTGAGCGGATCCATAAGCGATGTTCAAGTCCTCTGCCAGCTCTCTGATGGTCAATTTGCGGTTTTCGACCAACATTTCTTTGATTTTATCAATGTTTTCATCGGTTTTCGACTGCCACTGCGTTCGTCATCCTCGACAGACTCACGACCACTTCTGAAGCGTTCGTGCCACCGAAAAACACTTCTCCAACATTTCCAAGGTCTGCAAACCGTTAAATCCGTTTTTCACACAAAAATTAATGCAAACTTGTTGATGCTGAGTTGATGCCATTTTCAAACTTCTTAAAAATCGAAAACACGCACAAAGGTAGATGTACTCAGTACAGCGTAACTTTTACAAATGTCAAGCTATGACGCTGAAATTTGGAGGGAAGTGTCAATGATAGATGTGGTAACCTAACAAAAAAAAAGAATTTCAATCGGGTGACTGACAGCGCCACACGGTGGCCGGTCCTGAAGCTTTTTGATCAAGGTAGTATACGGATGAGTATTGTATTATATTATGTTTTTGTTGTATGTATACAATACAACCAAATGGGTGCCCTTATGCATTTCACCAGTTCGATATTCTACCGATGCAGCTTCTTTTCGCCCAGAACTAACATGAGCTTCTCATTTATAAAACCCTTACCCATCCCATCTTGACCTATGCTGCACCCGTTTGGGGTAGTTTGAGCAACGCGGATCACGTGAAGTTTCAACGAGTACAGAACAAGGCATTCATGATCATCAGTTCTTGCGCTCTCTTCATGAAACTATTCCTGGATTTCATTGTGGATATAGCTGGCTGGTAATTACTACCTTGATCAAAAAGTTTTAGGACCGGCCACCGTGTGGCGCTATCAGTCACCCGATTGAAATTCTTTTTTTTTGTTAGGTTACCACATGTATCATTGACACTTCCATTCAAATTTCAGCGTCATAGCTTGACATTTGTAAAAGTTACGCTGTACTGAGTACATTTACCTTTGTGCGTGTTTTCGATTTTTTACAAGTTTGAAAATGGCATCAACTGTGCATCAACGAGTTTGCATTAAATTTTGCGTGAAAAACGGATTTAACGGTCCGCAGACCATGGAAATGTTGGAGAAGTGTTTTTCGGTGGCACAAACGCTTCAGAAGTGGTCGTGAGTCGGTTGACGATGACGAACGCAGTGGCAGTCGAAAACTGATGAAAACATCGATAAAATCAAAGAAATGTTGGCCGAAAACCGCAAATTGATCATTAGAGAGCTGGCAGAGGACTTGAACATCGCTTATGGATCCGCTCAAGCCATTTTGGTTAGTGATTTGGGCCTCAGACGTGTCTCAGACAGCACCCGAGAGGATGTCATGAAAAAATCGAAGACGGCTCTGATGACCATACCGAAAATTGAGTACCAGCAGTGTTTCGAGGATTGGATCAAGCGCTGACGTAAGTGCGTTGCAGTTGATGGGGAGTACTTTGAAGGGGGCCATATCGATTTTGATGAATAAACTTGTATTTTCGATTTTATGAATACAGTCCTAAAACTTTTTGATCAAGGTAGTATATGAGGCCGAGATTTGCAAACTTATTTGTCTTACCACTCCTTTTTCATAAAAAAATACTCAACATCTTCCTGGAAATTTACTTTCTTTAAGCAAACAAACAGTACGATGCAGTGACAAATTTGCGTTATTTTCTGTATCAATCAACTATATTCACATTCGCATTATACACTTTTTAAATCAATCATTGTGACATTCGCACTACACACAATTTAAAATCAACCATTGTGACATTCGCATTATACACAATTTAAATTCAACCATAGTGACATTCGCATTATACACAATTTAAAATCAACCATAGTGACATTCGAATTATACAATACACAATTTAAAATCAACCATTGTGACATTCGCATTGTACACAATTTAAAATTAAACGTACTGACATTCGTATTATACACTTTTTAAATCAACCATGGTGACAGTCACATTATCCACAATTTAAAATCCACCATTGTGACATTCGCATTATACACAATTTAAAATTAAACGTACTGAAATTCGCATTATACACTTTTTAAATCAACCATTGTGACATTCGCCTTATACACAATTTAAAATTAAACGTACTGACATTCGCATTATACACTTTTTAAATCAACCATAGTGACATTCGCATTATACACAATTTAAAATCAACCATTGTGACATTCGCATTATACATAATTTAAAATTAAACGTACTGACATTCGCATTATACACTTTTTAAATCAATCATAATGACATTCGCATTATACACAGGGAATTAAGATAACGAAGGGTAATACTACAATAAAAATAAAAAATAATATTAAAAATAATGCTTATTTGAAGGGTAAACCTGTTGCTCTGCAATCAATTTTAAAATGTTCAAATTTTTTTGTTAGCTGCATTCTTAAACTACCGAGATAAGCTATTTGCAGTCGGCTTCTTTTTCTTAGTTAGATTTGTGACCGTACTGAACCACGTTCCACTAAATATTATGAAGAAAATGCAATTAAAAACTGTTTTACTATAGCCCATAATCCAGGATAAGATTTAGGTATATTTTTACTATCCCATAATCCAGGATAAAATATAGGTATATTTTTACTATAGCCTATAATCCAGGATAAAATATAGATATCTTTTTACTATAGCCCTTAATCCAGGATAAAATACGAGTATATGTTAGGTATCTTTTTACTTTAGCTCATAATCCAGGATAAAATATAGGTATCTTTTTGTGCAGCCAGATCTTTTCGTTACAAAAGCCATCTTTACATTTGAATTCCTCATTTGTTGTTACTTCTATCAATTCTTCTTGTAATTTCGGAGAATATTCAGTCTTTGATTTCTCGGCAATGCGCGACACACTCGCCCGCCAACACTCGCTTGTTAAAACTTGTCGACGAAATTAACCATTGATCGGTTATAACTTGCATTTTGTGTGTTTATTTGGAAAATAAAGTAATCATTACGAATTGAACTCTATGTTACACAACATGTACAACACAACACAGCATGCTCTTTTTCCATTATGCTTACACTACCCCCTTATTTTTATTCAACATCCCTTCATTGCACCTAAGATTACTACCGCCCCTTAAGATCATTCCAACGCCCCCCAAATGACGGATCGTTCCAACGCCCTCCCCCCCTTTGGGAAACACTGATATACGTAAATGGTGTCTTGGTCAGTAATGGGATATAAAAGTTACATAAATATTACCCTATTTTACGAGAGAGAAAAACAATAGAATACGCGTAAAATATAATTGTCTTCAACTTACAAGAAGAATTATTAAAACGCGAAGCTTTTTCCTTCATAAAATATGGTCACTGAAAGTATACGAGTATATCATCGATTGTAAACAGGGCAGTTTTCAGGAAGCTATTTGCGGAATGTTTGTTGCGATTTCGTTCGATAACTTCGCGAATATATACGAAAGTCATCGTCTCTATTTATTTACTTTCAATTATAAAAGAATATTTTTTCATCGGTGCGTAAACTCGAGTTCAATATGTTGAAATAATGTTTCATGATGAATTCGCGATGGCAATTCACGATTCACTTTGAAATATTTCAGTAAACTTCTTGTCCATGAAATATTTAAATCCAGTTTTGATCAAAATATTTACATTTGGTTTTTAATTCACATATATAAATTCGGTTTTTGATCAATATTATATTTGGTTTTTGATTAAAATAAATACATTTTATATATTGTTTATAGTTAAGGCATTAATGTTGTGGAAGTTTAAATATTGTAATTTATTTTATCAAACACTGTTTGTTCCATTTTTTTGTAACGGTATAACCCAACCTAGCAGTTTCAAAGCTTTCACCTCATATTTAGGGGAGCAGTCTTGTTTGTGCTCCCCTGAAGATGAGGTGAAAGCCTTGAAACCGGTAGGGTTATACCGTTACAAAAAGTGGAATAAACAGTGTTTGATAAAATAAATTACAAATACATTTTAATTTTTTATCAATATATGCGTATACTTTTGTTACTTTTGTTTGGTTGATTGGAATACTGGAATATCCGTACTGGCGTTTAATATATTATTTATAGTTTAGGCATTAACATTATGGAGGTTTAAAGACATTGTTATTTGTTTTATCAAACACTGTTTATTCCACTTTTTGTTTCTAGTTAAAATATATTTTGAGAGACACCATTCTATCTTTAAGTTTGAACTTTTTACATACGAGTATTTTTGCCTTTTTTTCGTACTGGCGTTTAATATATTATTTATAGTTAATGCATTAACATTATGGAGGTTTAAAGACATTGTTATTTGTTTTATTAAACACTTTTTATTCCACTTTTTGTTTTTGGTTAAAATATATTTTGAGAGACACCATTCTATCTTAAGGTTTGAACTTTTTATATACGAGTATTTTTGCCCTTTTTTGCCGTACTGGCGTTTGATGTATTATTTAAAGTTAAGGCATTAACATTGTGGAATCAAAAGTATTTGATAAAACAAATTACAAAATAAATATACGTTTGTTTTTGATTAAAAGATTTACGTGTTGCAGATCTTAAACGTTATCTTCAATATATAAAGAAAAATCCCACCACTTAACGTATATACACTAAAAAACTTTCAATGCAATTTTATCGTTCAATTCTCTATTAGTAGAATTGAACGATAAATTTAGTTATTTATCTAGAAATGTGAATATTCAAATTCCCTCGATTGAACGCGAACAGAAGGAGGTGTCGAAAATGCTCACTTTCGTATATTTGACTTTCCATTTTGGAGGCTTGTAATCAAATAAAATAATATATGTAACGTAAAAGCCTACACAATATATTGTAGAGCAGAAAATTTTCTTTCGAATGACGTATAACCTTTACCATTTTGTTTTACTTTTGGTGCTCATTTTTAAATTGAAAATAAAAAAACGGACACAACTTATGTTAACACCAAATATATTCAAATTTGAGTAAGTACCTAGTCTATGGCTGCAGTCACTATCGCAATATAAATTGTTTTTTTTTTTTACGATAAGCAAGGATCTAATTTGAACATTAAAAATGATTTTTAAATTAATTTTTGTAGCTAAACACGTGTCTCACCCTGTACCATAGCTTCACTTAAAAACCGTTTATTCTCTTATATGCCACCTTTTGCTATTGACTACCGGGTGTTCCAAATTATTACTGAACAGTGAACACATTGCTCAAGACTCTAGGGATGATTTTCATCCTAATTTGATGGGTCGTGAAAGCTTTTCTCTAATATTTTTATTGCACGAAGCGATGACCTTTTCGTAAATGGCAATTCAGCGCCATCATTATCGCGGGTGAATGAGGAGTGTCCCCTTATATAGAAGTTAACCACTCTGTCACACTTACAACAGCTGGTGACGCCATTTTGAAACAACCCTCTTTTATTTACTGTCAGTGTGTTTTTTTTTTCATTTCCGTCGAAAGCACATTTTTAATATTGAAATATTTACGTCGAATAAATGCCGTAGAAAATTATTTTGAGGGATATCGAACGGAGTGCAGCGATAGGAAACAAAGTTAATGGCCCACTAAAATATATTCAATTGAGCTGGACAGTATCAAAATCTGCTAAAATAATAGTCCACGGTAGTATTTTAGTTCCAACTTTCATGGATGGAAGTGAAACGGGGACGTGGTAAAAGACTGACATTAGCTGAGTAAATGCTGTAGAAATGCGTGCACTGAGAATATGGAATGAAGTGATTACGTATGAGTGTGAACTGAGTTTATGCTGTAGAAATGCGTGCACTGAGAATATGGAATGAAGTGATTACGTATGAGTGTGAACTGAGTTTATGCTGTAGAAATGCGTGCACTGAGAATATGGAATGAAGTGATTACGTATGAGTGTGAACTGAGTTTATGCTGTAGAAATGCGTGCACTGAGAATATGGAATGAAGTGATTACGTCTGAGTGTGAACTGAGTTAATGCTGTAGAAATGCGTGCACTGAGAATATGGAAAAAGGGATTACGTATGAGTGTGAACTGAGTAAATGCTGTAGAAACGCGTGCACTGAGAATATGGAATAAAGTGATTACGTCTGAGTGTGAACTGAGTAAATGCTGTAGAAATGCGTGCACTGAGAATATGGAATAAAGTGATTACGTCTGAGTGTGAACTGAGTAAATGCTGTAAAAACGCGTGCACTGAGAATATGGAATAAAGTGATTACGTATGAGTGTGAACTGAGTAAATGCTGTAGAAACGCGTGCACTGAGAATATGGAATAAAGTGATTACGTCTGAGTGTGAACTGAGTAAATGCTGTAGAAATGCGTGCACTGAGAATATGGAATAAAGTGATTACGTCTGAGTGTGAACTGAGTAAATGCTGTAGAAACGCGTGCACTGAGAATATGGAATAAAGTGATTACGTATGAGTGTGAACTGAGTTAATGCTGTAGAAATTCGTGCACTGAGAATATGGAATAAAGTGATTACGTCTGAGTGTGAACTGAGTAAATGCTGTAGAAATGCGTGCACTGAGAATATGGAATAAAGTGATTACGTATGAGTGTGAACTGAGTTAATGCTGTAGAAATTCGTGCACTGAGAATATGGAATAAAGTGATTACGTCTGAGTGTGAACTGAGTAAATGCTGTAGAAATGCGTGCACTGAGAATATGGAATGAAGTCTGAGTATGAACTGAGTAAATGCTGTAGAAATGCGTGCACTGAGAATATGAAATGAAGTGATTACGTGTGAGTGTGAACTGAGTTAATGCTGTAGAAATTCGTGCACTGAGAATATGGAATAAAGTGATTACGTCTGAGTGTGAACTGAGTAAATGCTGTAGAAATGCGTGCACTGAGAATATGGAATAAAGTGATTACGTATGAGTGTGAACTGAGTAAATGCTGTAGAAATGCGTGCACCGAGAATATGGAATGAAGTCTGAGTATGAACTGAGTAAATGCTGTAGAAATGCGTGCACTGAGAATATGAAATGAAGTGATTACGTGTGAGTGTGAACTGAGTTTATGCTGTAGAAATGCGTGCACTGAGAATATGGAATTAAGTGGTTACGTATGAGTGTGAACTGAGTTAATGCTGTAGAAATGCGTGCACTGAGAATGTGAAATGAAGTGATTACGTATGAGTGTGAACTTAAGGTTAATATGTTGATTTAAATTAAAAAGAAAATTCTGAGATGAATGAATAAGATTAATAAAATAAATATACGAAAGACGTAGTAGTGGAAGACCAAAGAAAGTATGGTTGGATCAAGTAAATGTTATTTTGAAAGAAAGAAACGTTAAAAGCAAGATAAATCATATGATTTCTATTAGAAAATGTATGGATGTAGTAGTGGCGAAGGATGTATATCGAGATAGGAAATTCTGGCGTTATGCCCTCTTTGCCTACACCAACAGGGAAATAGCGTGCTGATATGTATGTTTGAAACATTTTAAATCCCATGTGAAAAAAAAAGATGCAGGGAGTAACCTAATCGAATGGCCGACCGCAGCTGCCACTTTCCTATCCTTTCACACAACTTATAACATAGGGTGTGATCTACTTTCGTAGCCTTCAAGTTCAATTCCCGTTACTATCCAACTTTATTAGAAAAGGTTCCAGCCTGAGTTCCGTTTAGGACCTCTTTTCAATAATTAATGTTTTGATATAATTATTTTTATAAATGTAGCATTGGTAAGGCGTTGTTTCGGAAAACTTAATTCATTGGATCCGAACTTTGACACTTTTTCATAAACTGAATTAATTCTGTAAAACAACCCTTTCAGCTGTCAAAAGCAGCAATTTGATATTTATTACCTGAGAGAGTTTTAATCTTCTATAAGTAATTCCTGTCCTGTTCAGCATCCCTCACTTTTCCTTTTGAATGTTAAAATCTCACTTTGATCGTTGTTGTTTATTACATTGTTCATAAATTTTGTACCCGTTAATAATGATTGGATGATTTTTTTGATCATGTAACTACTTTGAGAGCTCTTATCTACAATGAAAAAAACCCTTACATACCATAATATGAAGAAATATTGCTGTCTAGGTCGTATTCTGGAAGGAGAAAAATACCTTCTTTCTTCTTCTTCTTGGCACTGTCCTAATTCATTGCCTAGGTAGGCTCTTGGGGTTGACTCTTCTCGTTCTCAGGCTGTATATTCTTCGGTTCTGGGTGTCGCTTTCATCTAGGCTGTTTCTCTGCAGGATTTTGGAGCATTGAGTCATCCAGGAGTTCTTTGGTCTTCTTCTGGACGGCTGTCGAAGTAGATCCACATATATTGCCTGATTTACAGTATGGTCTGATGGTCTCTGTCTTATGTGCCCGTACCATCTCAGTTGTCGCTCTTCCCGCTTACTATATATGTCAGTGACTCCCAGGCTACCACGAATGCGTGAGTTCTTAATTTTATCTTTCAGTGATACTCCTGCCGACCACCTAAGCATTCGCTTTTCTGTTGTTTCAAGTTGCCCAGAGTATGAGCTGTAGGACATAGTCCAGCATTCTGAGCCATACATAATTGCGGGTCTAACGATAGTCTGGTATACCTTTCCTTTCAGTTTTATAGGCATTTTTGGGTCACACAAGACTCCTGTTACCGATCTGAATTTCATCCATCCCACATTTATTCTATGGTCAACATCCGCGGCGCACCCTCCGTCTTTGTGAATGAGTGAGCCCAGATACTTACGGATGCTGGAGAAGACTGTGAAGAAGGCGCAAAGACGCAAAGAGGCGAGGCTTCATGAGCTTTCTTAGTTCTTTATCTTTTACTTCTCTACCGTCTGAGGGACTGTAGACTGATGACCGTAGGGATACCGAAACTCTGTCTATCATGTTTTTGAATGACTCATCACACACATCACGCGGAACGAAAGCGGAACGAATTCAGTTCGACGGGCGTCCGCGATAAGTTCGTACGTGTCGATAGATTTTCGCAGTTTCGCTCGTGTTTTCAAATCCAAAATCAATTTAAAATGGATAATTTAACAGAAAAATTGATTTTAGCTGTAAGAAAACGAGCATTTATATACGATATGAGTCACAGTGACTATAAGAATAATTTTAGCTTATAGGTTCTCTCTAGTTTGGTATGCTGTTTTGTTTATTTATTTAACACTTTTATTGCAAATACAATCTGGTGGGATTATTGAGAGGAGGCAATCTCTTCCAACCAACCAGACAAAAGTAAATGAAGCAAGTTATGTGGTCGCAATCATTCAAATGACTATCCATCCCCACGAACTCCATAAACACATACGTGAGCACATGCCCACGAACCGAACAAAGACGGACGATCACCCGAACATTATTTTTTATATAAAGTGAGATATCATCAATCAAAAGGAAAGGAAGGTGGTGGGGAAAGGAAAAGAAAAATTAGTAATGAAACACGTTATTTTACTGACTAGAAATTAAGAGTTTTTTCAGTCACTTCTTAAAGCAAGGGACGGAGCGAGTCTTATATTGGTTTGTAACTGATTCCAGAGTCTCACTGCATAAACAGTAAAAGACGACGTAAAGAAAGAGGAGCGGTGAACTGGAAAGGCCAATAAACAATCTCTGTTTGAGCGTAGCGCTAATCTATTATTGAAAAGACGCTGAAAATTTTCGGCGTGATAAGAAGGGGTGGGGGAGGGGACAGTTAAGGATATTATACAATAGATACAGTATGTGAATTTGGCGTCTATTTCTAGCATTCAACCAGTTCAATGCCTTCTGGTATGAAGTTATATGATCGTACTTACGTAGGTTGAAAATGAATCTTAGACACACATTTTGAAGACACACATTTGTTATATACGGTTCTAATAATCCATGTAGTTTTTCAAAAATATGAACATTTATTCGAAAATATCCATAAAATCTGTCATCGTAGCACATCAATTCTGTATATAAATTTGCGTATTCCCCATGAGTTTTTCTTTTTATGTTGATGTCATGAACCCAAACGCTATGTTTTCTTTTCAATGCTAGGCTCAATAACAAAATTTCTTCTTCGGTATCACTATCAGTATCACTTTCACTACCGGTTTAAAGAAGTATCTCCTTCGATATTAGAGTTATTGTCACTGCTGGATAACAAAGTTTCATCTTCGGCATGTTCTTCAGTATCAGAACCATTGTCACTACACATGATGTGTTATTTTATATTATAAATCGGCTAGATTTAAGCTAAGAGACAAAATAAAAAGCTTTCGAAAGTTTAGAATGTACTTTGTTATAACTTAAAGTTTTCTAGAATTTAGTATCACTCCATCCACTATTATTTTAAAACTTAATTATTTGGCATTGTAATTGTGATACATTAATATGTTAAATAATCTTACATTCATTTTATTTTTATGTGCTAGTCTAATTAAAGCTGACGAACATTTTTACTTTATAATACTTGTACTTATATTTATTTTTAATCATGAAAAATTTCATTATTGTTATTTAATGTTTCCTAGAATCTGCCATGCTTAAACAATTTATATGTTAAATAAACTTACTTTCATTTTATTTTTATGATTATTACAATTTAAGCTGACAGCATTTTTAATTTACAAAGCGTGTGTGTTCATTTCAATGTTTGAATATAAAATATTATTTTATATTTTTTTGCTTTTTCACTTAATTAAAAAAATAAAGTGATAAGTTTTTGTGAACAAACTGTTTCTCACACTATTGCAAAATGAGTCTTCTGGCTGAATTATCTTTACATGTATATTATAAAATTACTTATACGATTGGAAATGGAAGGCAATGGAACATATGCATTTAAGAGAAAAGCAACTAAAAGGTCTAGGTTTATATCATAACATTATCTTAGATGAGATATACTCCCATCTATAGAGAGCGTCATGTAAAAATGTAACAAAACATTATGTGACAGTGAAGTGAAAATGAAACGCAAAACATGTATGTAGAAACAGGGTTCGAAATTTCAAATACATTACGCTGTCAAATGAAACAGATTTACAAAACAAATGAAAAGTGATTTGCTGTCATCGTTAAAATTGATGTTTGCAATTAATATTAACGATTTTTATAATAAAATCGCAGGATGCTTGGATGACGTTTTTGCTAAAGTTTTAAAGATGCTTTTTTTCGTGTTATGTGGTTGAGTTCTTCTTTTAAAGAAGCACCGATCGTGTCTTCTCACTGGATGATGTTATTGTTACAGCAGAAAGAAGTTATTTACTGCGATGTGCAAGGAGTTTTTATATTTTCTCTTCGTAATGGAAAAAATACGACCCTGGCAATAAGAATTATATTTTCAAGCCATAAATTAATATTTGTAAAATAATAATTACAATTAACAAGTCTCTAGGACAGACTTTGAATAAAGTTGACATGTAATAACTGCACCAGTATTTAGCCATAGACAACTATCCCAAGGTTAAATGTTTGTTCGTTTAGTTTAATTTTTTCCTTGTTGCCAGGTTAATACTTTTCTCCTAACACGGAGAGAGTTTATTTCTTTGCGTAAGATGGCTACGAGTCCTCTTGGAGGGAAAACAACGTCTCTATGACAACTACAAAAATCCTTGCTCGTTGTACTAGCTAACTTCTTCCAGGAAAATTTCTGAAAGAATCCGAATCCTCAAAAATATTTTATTTAAAGAATTAGGGAAAATTTTAATATTTTAAATCCAGATTGTTGCATTTGTAATATAACAATAAAGAAGTATTTACGAGTAATTAGTTTTCGCACGTTCTTAGACGGGCTTTCCAGTTAAATTTAATATTTACAGTTAAAATTCCAAGACAAGCAGTTAATCCTATTGTAAACTCAATAAATATGTATAATTGAGGCGTAATTTTGTGGATATCCATAATTAATGGATATTAAAAGAAAACAATTTACGTTGTTTTCATTTATTATGAGCTAGAAATAGCTTTGTGCTTTCCTTTATCAATAAGTTAGAAATAGCTGCTTACTTTGTGCTTTCCTTTATCAATATAAATGGCTTAATATGATATAATTATTGGATTATTAAAAGAAAACAATTTACGTTGTTCTCATTTATTATAAGTTAGAAATAGCTACTAACGTTGTGCTTTCCTTAATCAATATAAACGGCTTAATATAATATAATTTATGGATTATTAAAATAAAACAATTTACGTTGTTTTCATTTATTATAAGTAAGAAATAGCTACTAACTTTGTGCTTTACGTTATTTTCATTTATTATAAGTTAGAAATGGCTACTAACTTTATGCTTTCCTTAATCAATATAAATGGCTTAATATAATATAATTAATGGATTTTTAAAAGAAAACAATTTCCGTTGTTTTTATTTATTAAAAGTTAAAAAATAGCTATTAACTTTGTGCTTTCCTTAATCTATATAAATGGCTTAATATAATATAATTAATGGATTATTGAGAGAAAACAATTGACTTTGATTTTATTTATTATAAGCTAGAAATAGCTACTAATTTTGTGCTTACCTTTATCAATATAAATGGCTTAATATTATATAATATAATTAATGGATTATTAAAAGAAAACAATTTACGTTGTTTTCATTTATTATAAGTTAGAAATAGCTACTAACTTTGTGTTTTACTTTGATTTAATTTATTATAAGTTAGAAATGGCTACTAACTTTGTGCTTTCCTTTATCAATATAAATGGCTTAATATAAAATAATTAATGAATAATTAATTTTTTTATTTATTTCCTAATTTTCAATCACTAACGTTCAATGTTTAGTGTTTTAAAGGGTCTTTCAAATTGAGCGTTTTTTTTCAATTATAATTTAAAAATTCTTGAATAAAACAAACAATTTGCTTTGATTTCAAAACTCTGTTTATTGGTCATTGAAGTATAATGTATGACATTCAAATACAAAAAAACAATATCCACCTCTTGCAGCTCCACATATGTCCACTCTTTTGTCAACATTTTCGATGACATTTTGGCATAATTGCGGTTCTAACTCACCAATAACGCAAATAATACCGTTCTTCAGCTCAGAAATTGATTGGGGGTTATTCTTATTGACCTGGATTTTCACGTAACCCCAGAGAAAATAGTCCAACGGTGTCAGATCACATGATCTTGTTGGGCAATTAACATCACCGTTTCCAGAAATTACAATACATAAAATAATTCAACAATTTGAACGCGTTGTTGTATTGTATACGACTCAATTTTTATAAAAGTCATACATTACACTTCTCAAATATCAGAAGACCCAGGCAAGTTCGTGATGCCATCTGTGTTTTATCCAAGAATTTAAAAAAACTCTCAATTTGAAAGACCCTATAGTAATGCATTTCTTCGTCCAAGATGTATTTCTGAACGGGCTCGGAATTGTTTGACATCTCACATCTGAATTTATGTAGAGCTTTCCTTCCGAGCGATTTTCTTTCAAACCGATCGAGAAGTTGCTGTCTCCTCTGAGTTCCCTTCCTCTCTCTAAGATCTTGAGCCTGAGTTCATGCTGCAAGTTGCCTGAAAGCCTTCGGCCTGTCAAATGGCTTCCTCCTGTGAAGTATTGAAATAACTTATCTGCTTGAGTTATTGAATTATAACATATATCACGATTCTTATTTCGTTTTATTAAAATATATATACAAACAAACATTTAAAAATAAATTATATTATAAAACTGAAGTGTACTTAAAAATGGCTAAACTATGGTTTTTAATATTTATGAAGAAATCCTCCACTTCTCGTGTAGTGTAATTATGAAGTTCCCACTATAGCATCTCATATTTTTGAGTACATTTTAGCAATCAATTATTATGTATTATAAATATATACATATATACTAAGTTTTTTAAAACTTAAGATAGTTTTATCGTGCACGTATCTAAGATTTTTTAAATTAATATATAAGCAATTTTATAAAAAAACATAATTTGTGAAAAAACTACACCTTGTTTGATTAGGAAAATTTTTATGGTTCTGAGTTTGTTGCCTTTAATTTGTCGTATCCCCAGTAAACTAGGTAAATAAATATTTTGAGTTAAAAAATGGGTCTTTACTATCGATAAGGATATAGCATATCTGATTGAGCTTGAAAGATCGTTCCAAAGACGAGCCGAGTGTATCTCAAAATATGACGTGTGATGGGTTGGTATTCAGAAGCTATAGTCGTCACCAGATCGGTGTGATGCGTTGGTATACAGAAGTTACAATCGTCGCCAGATCGGTGTGATGCGTTGGTATACAGACGTTACAGTCCTCACGAGATCGGTGTAATGCTTGGTATACAGACGTTACAGTCGTCACCAGATCGGTGTGATACGTTGGTATACAGAAGTTACAATCGTCACCAGATCGGTGTGATCCGTTGGTATACAGAAGTTACAATCGTCACCAGATCAGTGGACACTGAGAACAGCTAGGATTGTTCTACACTTCAAAGAAGGTTGAAAGAACGTGGAGATTGTTTTTGTTTAATTCTTTATCAATTGGGGTCTAGTACGATATTCGTGGGTCTTCCCTACAAAAGTATCTCTAACACTTCAAGCGTTTCCACCGCATTAAGTCGAATCCTTTCATTCGTTTGCCATTGACTCCCAAACATCAATAGTTTTATTTAATTATACTACAATATTTATTTATTATTGATTTACATATAACAAAAAAAAACGTTATAAATACATAATTTGTAAAAAAATAACAGGTAATTTAATTCGGCTATACAATTTTAATAGATCTGGGTTTGTTGCCTTTCATGTGTCGTGTCCCCAGTAAACTAGGCTTTTTCCTGTATCTTACTGAAGACATATTATATGGAAAAATACTAGGTCAGGGGAATGCGCGGGATGGTTCAGGACATCCCATTTAAACGAGGCGAGCAGTTCCTTCGTGGCGTTGGCCGTGTGTGGTCTGGCATTGTTGTGCAGCAGGCAGACTCCCTTTGTCAGCATGCCTCTCCTCTTGTTCTGAATCGACCTCCGCAATTTTTTTAGGGTCTCACAGTATCTTGCAGAGTTGATGGTCTCCCCTTGAGGCATATATTCAATTAAAATTATGCCTTGAAAGTCCCAAAACAATTTCGTTAATTTCGTCAGTCACAATTGAAGGTCTTCCGCTCATCTGATCATCATGCACAGACGTACGACCGTTTTTAAACTCGCGAAACCACTTTTACACACTCGTACGATTCATAGCTTTATCACCATATGCAGTTTTCACCTCATTATAAACCTCAACCGGAGGTTTTCCATTCCAAACGAGATAACGGATGACGCCACGTATTTCACACTTGGCGGGAGATTGGATTTACATTTTTCACGAAACGTATTGTCACATCGACACTTCTCAACGTACTGACCTCAAACCGGTCTCGTTGCGGAGGGGAAGGGTCAGGCTACACGGAAGTGTAGCCAACATGTCGAAAATAAAATTCATCCGGTCGTGAGAGCCTCAGTACACTTACTTTCTGGATACGCCTCGTACGAGTATATATCACGAGAATCAAACTCCTCACACTTCATCCCTCAAGACAGACCAAAAAATGCATCTCATAATGTGCCCATAATCACTAAATAAAAATACACCACACTCAAGAGTTTACACAAACCTTTGTTACAAGTCATTAAAACCTCCTACAAGCTCAAGTACAACCTGCAAGTTCAAACCCCTGTCGCAATAACATCCACGCTCCGATCGATTTTCTAATTTTTTGCTCTCTTTTGCCTTTTTTTAATTCGGCCCCCATTGTACGAGTGTCATAGGCATATTGCCTTTGGCCAAACAACGTTCTAACTCTAGGGATGGTGAACATTTGATCAATTGCAATGCGTGTCATGTGTAATGTCAAGTTATAGGCATGGGATGGCAACACATTTCTTCAAGAATATGTTCAATTCTTTAAAAAAATATCTTAAAATACCAAACTAAAATATGTTTGTACACAATAAGGTTTATTGTTAATATACCAAAAAGAAAAGGCACCACATGTTTTTTTTTTCATTAACAACTCAGTGAGATTTTTATGTTGTTTATCTGATGTCATTAACTAATTCGCCGTTTAAAGTTGGAGATTTTTAATCCTATGTTACATATGCAGGCAATCAAATCTTCACCAACGCAATTTTTCACGTTCGATTCGATAAAATTCATCGACGAAAATAATTATTCACAAATATACGTTGACCAAACATCATCAAAATAGCGGTTGCTAATTATTTTATTGGCTTGTTATATACCGGAAACCGAGTTCCATTAACTCAAAATTATATTTTCCAATAATATTAGGTGTTAACATAAGTTGTGTCCGCTTTTTTTCCAACTTAGAAAATGGGCACCAAAAGTAAAACAAAATGGTAAATGTTATACGTCATTCGAAAGAAAATTTTCTGCTCTACAAGATATTGTGTTTGCTTTTACGTTACATATATTATTTTGTTTGATTACAAGCCTTCAAAATAGAATGGTCAAGTAGACGAAAGTGAGCATTTTCGACACCTCCTTCTGTTCGCGTTCAATCGAGGGAATAAAGCTGCTAAAGCTGCTCGCGATATTTGCGAAGTGTACGGTGAATATGCTACGAGTATAAATAAAAGGACAGCTCGTCGATGGTTTTTGCGTTTCAAAGACGATAATTTCGACCTGAAAGACATGGAGCGTTCCGGATGACCAGTGGACTTCGATGAGGACCGCTTAAACCATATTATTCATGAAGATTCCCTTCAAACCACCGTAGAATTGGCTGAGCAGATGAATTGTAGTCACATGACTGTATACCGCCATCTTATGGGAAAAGTTCAGAAGCTCGGCGCTTGGGATCCACATGTTTTGAGTGAAATTAACAAAAATCAACGTTCGACAATTTCTGCTGGTTTGCTCATGCATCATCGAGCTAAGCATGGCCACAAGCAAAGGTTCCTTTACCACATCATTACTGGTGATGAAAAATGGTGCCTTTATGTGAATATGAAGAAACAGAAAGAATGGGTGAGTAATGGTCAACAACCAACGCCCATAGCGAAACAAGGTTTACATCCGCGCAAGACGATGATTTGCATCTGGTGGGATTAGCAAGGCGTCATCCACTTAGAGATATTTGAACGCAATCAGACAGTCAACGCGGAGCTATACAATTCAACAAAAAAGGCCGGATTGGCAATATGGCGTTATTCTGCAACACGATAACGCCGTCCCTCATATCGCCAACATTACGAAAAATGCCATTCAAACGCTTGGTTGGGAAGTTTTGCCGCACCCTCCATATTCTCCAGACCTCGCGCCGTCGGATTTTCACCTTTTCCGGTCGCTTTTGAAAAATTTGCGCGGCGTTTCCTTCAATAATGACATCGAATTGCGGACATGGTTGGACGAATTTTTCGAGACAAGACCGGATGGTTTTTATCGCACAGGCGTTGAAAAACTTGTAGAACATTGTCAAAAAATTGTAAATAATGAAGTAGAATACATTATTGACTAATTTGTTGTAATTTTTTTTATTGTGTCCTCTTGTTCTCTTCATTTGAAAAAAAAAACGGACACAACTTATGTTAACACCCAATATAAAGTTGCAGCGCTCTTTAACATTTCGGAAAAATGGTTTCTATATTTAAGTTAATATGCATAAATTTATTTTTCCATACGAAATTATTTTGAAGTTCTACTTACTCCATTTCCAAGTCTGACAATACACAGGCACCCCCTCTACTTCAAGTTTGGCCGAAATCTTTCTCGCTCACTCACATATCATATAGGTAAAGTGACGGGCGTTCATGATACATAAGGGACCGCTTATGCGTATTGTCATCCAAACCATACTCGCATTTCGGATTCATCATCCAAACCATACTCGCATCCCGGATTCTCTACACTACCCATTATGTAAATGTGATTAGCCACCATGCAGTGGCTCATCTGCAAACGACACATGACAGACATTTCCATCTTGTTCATTCTTATTATATTAAACCATGGTTTTAAAGGGATAGGTTGTTGGATTGATTTAAATCTAGAGCGTTTATTATTTACACCAGTTATATCTCAATCCAAAACTCCCATCGGTGTCAAGTATCATGTTTAATTTTATTTAAAAGATTAGTTACCGACTAAAAATTAAGTAGGGACAATCGGTGGAACATGCTTCCTTTACCAAGGAATCAATACATTCATTACCAGTGATACCAACAAGTGAAGGAATCCAAACTAAAGAAACATCTATGTTTATTGACATCAATTGGAATAACTTGGATTTGTTTGAGCAAATAATTTCTTTGTACGAGTTACTCAAACAATTGCCTGAATTTTAATGAACTGCGTTTTTTAAATATTTACCCGTTCTTTTACCCGTTCTTTCGTAACTTAAGAGTGACGAGCAAGTTTAAAAAGTACTGTTGTGTCTGGTTTCGGGATATACATGTATACTGCAACCCCCAAAGTATCAGATCCCTTCATTAGGGGCCCGTCTGTATGAATATGCAAAAAAATCAGGTAAGTTTCTATTCAAAATAGTGTTGAAAAACCGTTTGCCATGGCAAACTGTTAAATGTATAAAAATGTGCAATAGTTCCATATTGATGTGAGTCTGTGGATTTAGTAGACGATAATATCACTATAGAACTTTATCTTGGAAAACTCTTAATTCAGTCTTTATTCAATTGCATTTTCGAAAGATAATTCAAAATGGCGTCAAATTGTTTTCTTTTAGACACACTTTTAAGCGCGCTGTCATCGAGTGAAAAACGCGGGAAAAGTGATTTTTCCACACGAGTAGATATCCGCCTCATGCAGGATACCCGATACAATGTGTAGACGAATTTGAAAAAAGATCCGAGTGAATACGGGTCATCTCTTCACTTAGCTAGAAATACTGTAGTGGAAACTAAATAAAAAAACACTCGGTTCATTCAGTGCGGTTATCTGATATGTCGAGTTAATTTATCTGAGCGAAAAACGTTTGATCGAACTTATGGAATTTAATAGAACAATATTATCTTTGGATCATATCATAGACAATCTTAAAACGGAGGCAATATTATCATTTTTTTTTCAACATCTAAAAAAACAACATTAACTATTTATGTATACCGTTTTAGCAAAAAGGCGAACCGTAGAGCACAAGTTCGATACATATTGTGGATATTGATAACCGGGTCTTCCAGCCGCTATGCCTGTTGGAAGGGCCTTAACTCTTCTGAACGGGACTGCTTCGGATATTGACATATTTCATATCACATTACCAAAAGCAAAAGTAAATTTTCTTCTTAGATTGAGCGCGTTAGAAAGCACTCATCAACATACTTAAGTGACTGTGAATATATGTGTATCATATGTTTGTGTGTATATACTCGTTTGTATGCATATGCATTATTTTTTATTTTATATAATTTTTTTATTTGTTTCTATGTATTTTTTCTTCTTTTCTAATGTCCTGTATTTTTCAAAGTAATTGGGCTAAGCCTGTTTTGAAAAAATAAATAAATAAATTTCACAAGGCAAGGCCTGTAGCGAAGTGATATATTCATTTATCACATATTTCCATATTTTTATCCTAAATACTAAAAACTCTGCAACATTTTATCGCATTACACTTTCGTTGCGTGCAGTTCAACATGACGGGATTATTACCACGTGACAATCTCTTCCAACCAACCAGAAATATGTTCAAAGGACTTTTAGTGAAAACATGCCTGGAACCTTTTTTATTTAAAAAAAACAGATGCGTGAGACTCTCGCGCGGTAGAAGTAAAACTTCTTTGCTCCTAATTATTAATAATATAATAATTAATTATACTTATTCATAATTAATTATAATTATTAATTACTTATTATTACTCATAATAATCTAATTATTTATAATAATTATTATTATATTAATTATAATATTAATTCATTAATTATAATATTATTATAATATTAATAATTAATTAATTAATAGTAATAAAATAATAATTAATTAATAAAATTATATTATTGTATAATAATTAATATAACAAATAAGAAAATTATATTATATTAATATAATATTAATTAATAATGTGAGAAGAGAAACAGAGAAGCATTTCACTTTTCGTGAGGTTCAGGCCAATTCACCCTACCGCGCCTATGGAAGTTTCACTTCAAAAAATACTTTATTCCAACGGGGATTGAACCCGCAGCCCCCGGGTCGGGAGATATCGTCTAACTAACTAGACCACGGAGTAAATTCGCACTCTGTATTCCCATCCTTACAGATAAATTGTTTCTAAGCTGTCATATACACAATTCCAATCGATTCATAGTATCCATAACCTTGCCAAATCATGTCCAACAGCACACGCTCTACATGTTAGAGATATGGGTGACGTGTGCGGCTTTAGGAAGTGCTTAAAGACAACCCTTTTTGGGAGATCTTATCAAAGTTTACATCTTATATATGAACGTACACACATATGTATACTACATTATTGTATTGTAAAGCAACTTGCTGAGTTGTTTGAACTCCAAGTCTTAAGTCACTTGATAAGTATAGGGTAGATGTCCCAAATATCGCCTACCCTAACTATTCCTCTGTATCCAGCCTCCTGGATTAGGAAATCAAGCTGGAAACTAAATGAATATCTCTAGGAACTATCCTCACTTGGTTTCCAGTATTCAAATCGCTTCTCAACCTATGTAAGTTTATGTTAACAAGTAAATTTTCGAAAAAAATCCCTAGCGAATTTTCCAAGATTGGATTCATAATGCAGAGAAGAAGGTTCTAGAACGAACACGTATCCAGAATGGCGGAATCAAGAGCCGTAAGAATGACCAGGGACAGTATCCCCCAAGCAAGCAGACCTCCAGGACGACCTCCCAAAAGTTGAAAAGACAGCTGGCAGTCGACGTCGCAAGAGGCAAACAATGATGCAGGACCATAACAGGCCAACAGGCCTAAAATAAGATGAAGAAGAAGAAAACGAAGGGTTCATAATATCGCCTACCCCTTTTACTAATACTGAAATTAGGAGCACCTGTTAAAAACGAGTTGTTAGTAGAGCACACATACCTTTTGTAAACGAATTTCAAACTTTTCCTGAAATCATATACCAATTTGGTCAAATTACGATATAATTTATTTCTAATTGCACTGAGAAATTCTACTTTTTTACCACTTATGTTATGAATTCAGTGTTATAAATATATTTCAAATTATCCAGAATAATAATGCGAAGCAACCTATTTTTTTTTTAACTCATTGCACAGGTTTCTATAATGCAAAATACATGCATTTTCCACAGGTTTCTATAATGCAAAATACTGGTAGTGGAGATTAATGTAATTAGTGGAATTACAAAGTAATTAATTGTTTAATATTCTGATATGGAGTTCCACTAAGTTAAAGCTGAAACCTTTGTATAAGTGGTGGGTATTTTATAAGTGGAAAAGTTCCACGAAGAAATAAGAAATGCAACATTCATCGGTCACGGTTAATATGTATATGGCTTTTAGTAAATCAACTCTTGTCTCGTAAAGGTTGTCCTTAAAGTACATGATCTATAGTTTCATCATCCAAACCATACTCACAGCCCACATTCTCTACAATACCCATTATGTAAAGGTAACTAGCCACCATGCAGTGGCTCGTCTGCAAACGACACATGACAGATATTTCCATCTTGTTCATTCTTATTATATTAAACCAAACTTTTTCTGAAAAAAAAAGACTTAAATTAAAAACAAGAACAAAAACAAATGCTTCATAATTTATAAGAAAGAAAAAAAAACGTTCAAGACAGCCTCAAACAGCCGAAGTAATATTATTTTTGCTGTCACTTATAGAAAGCTTGCCGCTGGCGCTACGCGTGGCAAAACTCTAAACCATCAAGGTAACTACACAAACTCATAGATGGTGCATATAGTAGCTTATAAACACGAGTAGGCGATATTAGGCACAGGGGCGATATTTGGGACACCTAACCATATTCATTTTCCTTCTCGTGATGTGATGTCAGACCTTAAGTCCGACGTCACAATCATTCTTTTCACACTCGGATCTGTCGCCAGCGAAGAATGAGTCCCTTTGGCATGTGTCTTTTTTGTCAGTAAAAGTCAGTCAATAAAAAAAATAAAGAAGATTTTAGAATAGATCGCGCTGAATGGGGACTTATTTTGTCCCTCATAACAACGTGAGTGGAGGTGAGATCGAACTGAATCGTATTGTATTATATTACAATCTGGCGGGCGTATTATAATATGTAGCAATCTCTTCCAACCAACCTGAAAGATGTTAAAGAGGTCTTAAATGTGAAACATGTTCTTTTTCAAAAACCTGTTCCAAAAAAAATGTGAAACATGTTCTTTTTCAGTTCTTTTTAAAAAAACCTGTGTTTCAGCGGGATTTGAACCCGCAATCTCCGGTCTAGGATACAGGTGTGTTAACAACTATGCCACGGAGATTGTAAATTACACTTAAAGCCGAATATGTTACTATCATATATCGAAAGATTTACAAATATTTCTTTGTTGTTCGACTTAATTTGTAAAAAAATTTGCGGTTTTCTTACCAATCATGTTTTCTTAACCCATTCAGAAATGGGGAAGAACCTTATCTAATGGTGGCAGTCACCACTTTCCAAGTATTATACATACGTGGTCTTTATTTTTAATTTAATTTAATTTTGACTTAACTGTATCCTTTAAATAAGCGGAAAAAGATAACATGTATGCAAACGATCTCTGCCAGAGAAGTTATTCAATGTATTACCAAAAGCCATAAGAGATAAAATATGAAAAATATAAAACTGGAAATAAAAAGTGGCTGGTAGAATTCAGACCAGATTTAATAAGAGATAATGTCAGAGATAATGGGCCATTTTTATGTTATTTTTTTATCCACTTTGCACGGATTTCTCCAGTTACACAAAGAGGGTCTACATCTAGCGTTAGCTTATTCGTTAGGAAGAATATCAGCCAGGATTCTTCTCATACTGCTAGACGGTACCGAGAATATATCAACAGTGTCATTCAGTTGGTTCAATATCTCTATACCACGCGTGACTGAGTGTTTAGCTATGATATTCGTCCTGTAAGTTGGTATGTAGAACAGAGGGTGATTCCTTGCACGGCTATATTTATTGGGTACATATAAACTTAGTGATTCTAGAATCGCGGGACAGTTAAAGCAACCTTGAAAAACCTTAAGTAGAAATATCTCAACGGATTCTTGCCTTCTTGTTTCGAGGCTTCTATAGTTACACACCGTGAGAAGTTTGACATAGTGAGCATATTTTGGGTAATCCCCATTTGTTCTGTGCCATAGATATCTGAGGAATTCAACTATTTTACCATGTCTTTGAAATGAGCGATTGAAAAATAAATGTTTCTAATTTATGTCAAATACTCTTATATTAGCATAATGAGATTGTGGTGGGATTTTTTATACTTATAATTTTTTACACAATATTATTATACTTATAATTTTTGATACTCATATTTTTTTTAAACTCGTCATTTTTAAAACTTATAATTTTTTATCCTTAATATATATTTGTTAAATTTTTATTTTTTGTTTTATGTGAACTATCTGCTATAGACGGGAATACGCCTAGTAAGGCAGGAGGGTGCTTTGCATATCTAATTGTAAAAATTTAAATTTTTAAATAAATTAGCAAAAATTATCAAGCCACTCCAATAACATACAGTGGTTCCTATTACAAAACTTTCAGGAATTCCGAAAATGCGAAACTTACCCGAAAACGCTGTGTTTGCATCAAATTTTTTTGATCGAATTTGTAAAGCATTTTTATTTAGAAGCTAATGAAATTTCCTTCGTAGCCTAGTTGTTAAAATTTGATTTGTACAGGTGGTTTTGGGTTCAATTCCGAATGTTTTTTGAAAAAAATCGGTCCAACAATTCTTAGAAGCTCTAGATGTTGACTAATGATGTAGCTTTTTTACGTTTTGGATATTATTACCGACACTTGCGATGATGAACCGCGAGTGCCGTGCGTACTCGAGTGATTATAATTTTGATACTCGATAAATAAAAACGAATACAGTTTTTTTATTCCGGCCACACACTTCAATGTATCTAAATTACCAATTGACATATGTCAAATGATACTAACTGAGTCAATAAAATATTTCAAAGTCAATGATACATAAATAATATGAATATGGAAGGATTATTAAATATTTCAGTATTTCCCTTTTGATACACCATCCATTATTAATATCCTATTGGGAAAGTATTTATTAAAAAGTTTCAGGAATTTCAAATGAAACCTTTGTTGAAATGGAACAAATTTGCTGTTAATATAAACAGAATCGAGTTATTAAATTCATTGACTCAAAACACATTTTACTTCTGGGAAACAGCTTTGTGTTTCAATAACAACTTTTCATTTAATATTGGCAATACGTTTGTGCGATTACAAAATGTGAGTTTCGTGTCTACTCAAGTAGTTCTATGTCAGTCCTAAAGCTTCATGAATACTAATGTTATCTCCCGGCCACGCACTATAATAAAACTGAATCATTAATTCGGATGTGATATATACCATATACATAAATATTGGTCCACTTCTAAAAAGTCTAGATTGATTTAAAAAATTGTCTTTTTGTATTCAAGTCCCTTAATGGGATGTATCCATTGTATATTTCAAATCTGTGTTTGAGAGATGTTCTTTTAGAGAGAAATAGAACTTCGAAGTCGATTTTTTTCTCTCTAATAAATTATTTGTTCGAAATCAATCCAATGGAATGGGGTATTGTGATAAGTTTTTACCATTGCTGATTTTGTGGTGTGGGAGAATGGTCTGCCTCAAAGTGTCAGAGATATGAGTGGCATGTATAGGTCAAGGAAACAATTAAATGTAATCCTTTTCGGGAGATCTTGAGAATATTTATGAGTGGGTTCGACTCTTGAGTTAGAGCGCCTATGAGGAGAGTTTGCTCTGTAAACGGCGCTTTACAAATTGTCGCGTTGATATTTAAAATTTATTCGTCTACAAAGTGTAATAGGTCAATGACAATTGCCGGCCCACATCTCACACCACAGCATCTGCAACAGGCAATGTGTTACGTTGTTGTTACGTTTCCTTTAGCGCCGGCAGATTGAGTGCCAAAAGATACAAAACGTAAGCCAATAAATTACAAGCTTCGCTTTGAACATTACTTTCGTCTTTCATAAATACGGACATTACTTGCCACTACTCGTATGATTTATTCCAGAGTTTTACGGAATAAATAATAACTCGTCTTTATTTCATTGATATTTTTTTCATGTTTTTTTCTTACACTGAATTTTTAACTCTTTAAGACCCGATCACTATCTAGACAACATTTTCCAGTGCTCGGCTTGTTTTTCAGGAATTCTGAATTTTGTGAAAGGTTTACTAAAATTGCTATTTATTTATATAAGTTAACGGTACAACGTACCTTATGACGAAAAATTAAAAAAAATACAGAGTTTCTACATAAATGTGTAAAAAAAATTTAATAATTTTACACAATCACGATAAAAACAATTGGAAAGGAACATGTATCAAATGGTAGGAAATTTTATGTTACTAACACGGAGCCGTTCACAGGCGCACACCGCTGTACTGAATTTGGTGGCACACGGAGGTGAAACGATCATAGTACACTGAAATGTTTTTTGATGTTTTTTTTTTAAGAATAGATATGACCGAGGTCATAGGTTACCTTGGAAAACTGGGCGGAAAAAATGCCTAATTCAACGATAGTAGCACAGCTAATACAGGTTTCGAACCGGCGACTTTCCGCACGAAGGTCCAGTGCGTTTCCGCGGGGCTGTGTTTCTCTATATAGTAACATACATTGTACGGTTGATAACAATAAATAAACAGGCGGTATATAAAAATCACGATTTATATCATGTGTGAAATAAATTGAAACTGAAGTAGAAATAGACTGATGAAAGAATGAAAGGTAATTATAGGCGATTTTGATATTAAAAATATAACAAAAGCTGCTCACACCAAAAGCGAAATCTTAAAAAAGTACCTACTGACGCAATAATATTTACTTCAAACATGCGGGCTTTTATCAATATTGGGCGTTAGGGACTCTTAATCCAGCCCTGGATTCAACCTTTTGGGGTGTAATCACCCTGCGTCAGCCCTTTCTGTTGCGTGCCTCCCCACCCTTAAGGGTTGATTGGAAGAAATCGTTACATATGAAAATAAATTTGTTACGAAAAAAATCTCTCGATCGGACGCTTCGAATCGGGTCGAGAGGTCTTTTGATCGTTTTGTAGAGATTTCCTTTATAAATAATTGCTTTTCTTTCCCAAGTAAATACTAGGATTCGATGTTCTCGTGATGGTTGAGATTCTCATACAAACTTATAAACACCGTTTTAATGCCAAGATTACCAAAGAGGATAGAGCGCCAGACTTTTCTTTCAGAACAGATATATTTCGCTTCCTCTATATCAATAGTTCCCAAATATTTTTCGGCCGCAGAACCCTTTACTTACCAAAAACTTTTAAAACCGTCGACCCCCTAGTCATTTACTTTACTTACTTAAATTAATAAGTTTATACAGTACTCGATAATAAACATTTCACTAGATATCAAACTTTTCATTTTAATCAATTGTAATTAAAAATTGAAAAAGATAAAAGGACTACGGATTATGCATTGCATTATCTTGTGCAACATTTAATATTGAAATCTGTGCTGACGAAAATTAAAGCAAAAGAGAAATACGAGCAGAATTTTTATTTTATTTTTGACATTTAAGAAATAAATATGTAAATTCAAAATAAGTACAAATATTGAAATTACGTTATTAAACATAAAAATGAAGTGAAAAAATCAACATACTCGTATTTAGACAGAATTAAACTCTTTTAATGCCACATTTTACCTTTTCGTTCACAAGTTTGGTATGTAATGTGTTTTTATCAAAAAGTGTTTTTTTTTATTATTTAACTTATTAATTAGGTACATATTGGAATCATAGATATTTTGAAGTAACAAACAAATAGCAGAATTAAGGGTGTCTATTTTTGCTGTCATCGACCCACAATTTTTTTAACTGAAACTATCGACCCCTAGAAAAATCAAATCGAACCCAGGGGGTCGATATCGACCACTTTAGGAACTCTTGCTCTATACCCACACATTGCTCTAACGTTTTTATTTTCCTTCGTTCAAAATATTAATAAATAAATACAGGTTTATTAATAGCAACATAGTATGTAAATAATACATTTAGATACATTTCAAGAACACATTAAAAAAACAATACATTAAAAAACAGAAGCTATCAAAAGGTCTGGGCTCATCTAATAACATCCCCCCGGCCAAGATACACCACACCAATATAGGGTGAGCCCAGCCACGACACCAATATAGGGTGAGCCCAGCCCAGGACACCAGATGTTTTTCAGCACACACCCTTGATCAGTCACTTGATCCAACAATACTTTTCTTGGTCTTTTTCTTCTATAAATTATGTTCGTATTTGCTTTATATATATATTTTTAACCTTCTTTGATATCATATATTCATTAGTTCAGCATGTGAAACCATCTCACAGTGCTTTTTTTATCATACTTAATTCATTGCCTAAACCAAAAATAACTTATACCTTAAATTTTTTCAGGTTTAGGCAATTTTCCAAGATCCAGGTTGTTTTTTTATAGTTAAGGCAATTCACTTGCTGAAAGTGCTTTGCACAGTCTTTAGTTCACCTATCACTTTATTCCGCACTTTTTCATACATTTTCCCTCCAACCCCCATGTAACGTTCTCAGTCCACACATTTCTGAAGCATTTTTTCGGACACATACAGTCTTTTGACATCCAAGTTATACTCCCGTACATCAAAGTTGGTACTAAAATAGTGTAAATGACTATCTTTTAGCATTCGATAATATTCGGTTTAATTATTTATGATTTAGTGCCCCATTGACTTTGATTCCTATCGCTACATAGCTTTCAACTCTTTGTAAAATATAGCAGAATTATCTAACTTAATCTAATATTTCATTACTCATCCAAATATCACATTTTCTTTTATGTAAAGTTTAATTTGCGAAACTTTTTGGTAGTTTGACATACTTTCTTTTATTTTCGATGTTGAAAAACTTTTTGAGACCTTTTTTATTTTTTCCTGCCTTATTTTGACAACCTCCGTAGTCTAATTGGTAAGACACTTGTCTCCCAGCCCGGAGGTTGTGGGTTCGATTAATTAAATGCCTGATTAATATTGGAAATTATATATTTCATTTGTCAGCTGATATTAAAAAAAACCTTTCAGTTTTCAGCTTTAAGCTAACGTAAAAGTCTCTACGGTTTATATATTTTCGGATTAAAACAAAAAGTTAAAATGATTTACATTAATGTCGGATATATCACGTTAATTATTTTTGTAGCCCAGTCATGCCCTAATTGGTAAGTCACCTGTCTTCTAGCCCTGATGTTGCAGATTCAAATCCCACTAGAACCCAGATTTTTTAAAAAGGTTACCTGTGTTATTTTCATTTTCACCAAGACCTCTTTAACATCTTTCCGGTTGGTTGGAAAATATTGCCACATAATAAGTCCACCAGGTTATACAGTATACAACGAAAGTGTAATACAAAAACAAACATTTAGTTTTTTGAAGAATATTAAATTTTTGATATTTTTTATATTGAGACGTCACCAAATTGTCCAGCGTAAAAAAACCCTAAACTGAAATGACCAACATAAAAACATACTGACGCAGAAACGTCTTCAGCGCTGAAACGAGTATTTCATTACGACTTTCATGATTATAAATCGTTGATATTAAAATAAAACTGATAAATAAAAAGATTGTCAACCCCTGAAACAATATTATTCCCGATTTTCCCACGTGTTTAATGATTCATTAGATTCATTGTATGCGTGGCATAAAAGTTCAAAGCCTAAGGCTTGGGCTTGGGGTAGAATTGTAAATTGGTCGTGATATATGATCTTGCTTTTTGCCATAAAAAAACTCTGATAAATGATGTCCTTATGCGAGCAAAACAATAAATCTAATAAATTATTTAAGTATCACTTTGAAAAATGTACGATATTTTAGAAGCATGTTTCATAGAAATTTATTTTCATAACAAAATACTCGTACAAGCAATTCATAAAGGGAACAAAAACGTAAAATTTTATGAACAATATTATTTTGAATTTTTTTATCACCCACTTTATTTTATATACTGTAAAATTCCCATCGTTTTAATGGGGATAAAAACCATAGAGGAAATTTGTTTTTATTTTTTATTTTTAACTTTGCACGGATTTCTTTTGTTATAAAAAGAGGCGCTGCTTCTGGTTAGCTTATTCCCAAGGGAGAAATATAAGCCATGACTCTTCTCATACTGTTAGGTGGTGCTGAGAATATATCCACAGTGTCACTCAGTTTGTTCAATACCTCTATACCACGCGTGACTGAGTCTTTAACAATAATATTGCTTCAGTAAGTTGGTATGTCATCATCATTGCTGGTCCTCGTAGTCGATGATCCCCTTACATCCGTCAATTCAATTGGAAAGCGATGCTGCGCCGCGGTGTTTTTTTTTTAAGTGAATAAACCGTTGCACACCAGCAAACTCACTGGCCACACTGCTATACTGGATCTGATGGCATATTGAAGTGAGACGATCGGAACACAGCAACATGTTTTCTTCTTTCTCTTTTTTTGAAAGAATAGATATGACCACAGTCATTGGTATCCTTATACCCTCGAATACTAGGCGAAAAAAAATGACTGTGTCATTTGAGGGGACTAGCACAGTGCGGGGTTCGAACCGACGACCTTCCGGACGGAAGTACAGTGCATTACCGCGCGGCCATGCATCTCAATTTGCTATGCACATACAGAATATAAGGTGATCCTTGCATGGCTATATGTCTTCAGTAAGATACACGCAAATACCTAGTTTACTGGGGTCACGACAAGTGAATAACAACAAATCCAGATCTATATAAATTGTATGTTCACTTTAAATTACCTATTATTTGTTCATAAATCTTGTATTTTTGGTAATAACACTAATAAACGTCTTATACTGTTGTTGTCTCTCCACAAGGGTAGCTTTGCCAACACTTGCAATGATGAACCGCGAGTTCCGCACCTACTGAAGTAGTCCTTAGCCCAAACTCTTGATTAATCGGGTCG
Source organism: Odontocerum albicorne (assembly GCA_949825065.1). Lineage (NCBI taxonomy): Eukaryota > Metazoa > Arthropoda > Insecta > Trichoptera > Odontoceridae > Odontocerum > Odontocerum albicorne. The sequence goes on from OX463845.1 coordinate 3,772,599, forward strand.
AAGACAATATTGTCTCCTGGTCACACCCTTCAACATGTTTGATTTATCTATTTTGATTTGTTGATGGGTACTATGCGTATAAGTAAATGTAAATTTTTATTGTTTTGCGCCACGCTCAGACAGAAATTATTTATTGGCCTTCCTAGCTCACCAATCTTCTTTTCCATGTCGTCCTTTACTGTCCATGAAGTGAGAATCTGGAACCAATTCCCAATTAATATAAGACATGCTTCATCATTCGCATGTTTTGAAAAGCTATTAAAAAAACTCAGTAATGGAACGTGTTTGATTCCTGATTTTCTTTTTCTCTCCACCATAATTTCCTGATTCTATGATTTTTTACAAATAAATATTTTTTAAATAATTCTTGCGATCATTTGCATACATCCATCACGCCGTCTCCCTATCAGGGTAAGTAAAGAAAAGACATCGCCATACTTTCAAATCCCAACACACGTTTTTTTATATAACCTGGCGAGTTTATTGCCATGTGGCAATCTCTTCCAACCAACTAGAACGATGTTTTTATAGGCCATAAGTGTTAACCAGACTGGAATCCTATTTTAAAAAATCTGGGTTCCAGCGGTGATCAAACCCACAACCTCCGGATCGGCAGACAAGTGTCTTACCACGTTTTCGTACCTTCTACATCTATACAACTTATTATTAACTTATAATTTGTCTGACTTTTTACCATTTCTTCTTTCAAAACATCATTTACTTGAATCAACCACAAGACCTTTGATCTTTCTCAACCACGCCTTTTACTCAAATTCGCATTGTTATTTACTTTCTTTATTCATTCCAACTCTATACCCAAATCATTCCAACTCTATACCCAAACCATTCCAACTCTATACCAAAATCATTCCAACTCTATACCAAAACCATTCCAACTCTATACCCAAATCATTCCAACTCTATACCCAAACCATTCCAACTCTATACCAAAATCATTCCAACTCTATACCAAAACCATTCCAACTCTATACCCAAATCATTCCAACTCTACACCAAAATCATTCCAACTCTATACCCAAACAATATCAAAGTGCTCTATTTCATACATCTTAATACATCTCCCGCTAAGTTCGTCTTCATCTTTAATCATATAGTTTCGTATTGATTTTCATTGTAACTCCATGTATTATTCTCAGTGCACTCATTTCAATTATAAATATTTATATTTTTATTTTACCTTTATTCAAAATATTATTAACTTGAACTAACCATACTTTCTTTAATTTTTCTCTACTATACCTTTATCCTTTTTTTGTATTTGTATTCATACAGCGACCATACAACTTCCTTTATTTACGTTTATCTGCTACTTAGAAGAGATTGCCACTTTGCATAATTGTGTGACATAATGCTGTTATACCCACTTAATTGTTGTATAACGAAGTGATAAATAAATAAATTCAATATAGTTTCGTGTCTGCAAACCTTTATTGAACCATAAAACCTCTCGCCAGTTCAACACTAATTGAATATTGATTTCAAATTGTTTTCAGTACTTTTATCACTCATTGTGACAAAAATTATTCGTTAACATTTAAATTGAACGATTAAAATAAATATTGAATTAAATTTAAATTATTTTCTTGATAGAATCTTAAATTGAAACGGGAGTTAGTCTTCTTATGGCGCTCACGCTTTCTCAGTAATTTTTATCGATAGTTCAGTTTTTTCTTACTTTGAACTCTAAAAACGTGATTCAGTCGACTTCTGTTGAGCGCCGTAACTTCGGAGACTGTAGTAAGCTCGTACCCCAGTAATAGAGGGAGCTTAATTTGAAATGTTTTAAACTTATTTTCGCCTCAAGACTTAGTTTCTACGACGTGATGTGCCTGAAGTTTAACTAAGTTTTTTTATACCCTTGAAATTCTTTAACTGTCTGGATATTTATTGACTTGAAAGAATTAATCCCCTTTTCACGTGACAAGTGTAATCGAATGCAGTAAAAAGTGGGGGGAATAAAGGTATTTAACGGTGGTGTCACTGGAGATGACTACGAAAGTCAATTTGTGATATCCTGTTGTTTATTGCCCAAAGAACTTTAGCTCTTTCAGTTTATCTGCGTCTTCTTTATCCATTAGATCCCTGATAACTAGCAACAACTCAATACCACATGATTTTGTCTACATCATTTTACTAATTGACAAAATAAACGAAACTTAAATGTTCTTTACATACCACAGTAAAACTTTAAAATCAAAAGATACATATTTCAATGTATTGGGTGTTAACATAAGTTGAGCCCGTTTTTTTTTTCAATTTAAAAATGAGCACTAAAAGACAAACAAAAAAGCAAAGGTTATACGTCACTCGAAAGAAAATTGTCTGCTCTACAAGATATTGTGTTTGCTTTTACGTTACATATATTATTTTATTTGATTACAAGCCTTCAAAATGGAATCTCAAGTAGACGCAAGTGAGCATTTTCGACACCTCCTTCTGTTCGCGTTCAATCGAGGGAACAAATAAGCTGCTCGCGATATTTGCGAAGTATACGGTGAAGATGCTATGAATGAAAGGACAGCTCATCGATGATTTTTGCGTTTCAAAGACGGTAATTTCGACCTGAAAGACATGGAGTGTTCCGGACGACCAATGGACTTCAATGAGGACCGCTTAAACCATATTATTCATGAAGATCCCCCACGCGTATTAAAATTGAGGAAGACTGGACATGTAATACGCATAAGTAATCATAGGCTCTCAAAATAAGTCTTGTACGGGGGTAGTGAGCAAGCGAAGGGTTGGTAGGCAGAAAAAGCGCTATCATGACAGTTGCAGACTTGGTGCGGGGCGCCCGTGGCTCAGGACCGTGAAGAGTCGAGAGCTATCTGTTCTCGGGTTGATGGCGTGTCAACTGCTAGGTTTGTGAGAAACAGTCAGCGTGTTACGAACATTCGTCAGTATTGCATTTAATAAAGGCAAAGGGAGGAAAACAAATTAGGCAATCGATCGGAGCGTGGTTGTTATTGCGACAGAAGTTTGAGTACTTGGGCTTGCAGGAAGAATGACTTGTGGATAAAGTTTGTGTGAGCTCTTGAGTATGGTGTTTTTTTATTGTTTTATACATATAGTTTTGTTTTTTTTTATTTTTATGATTATGTGCGGTACATTGTGGGGTGAATGTTTTTGGTCTGTCTGGAGTGATGAAGTGTTAGGAGTTTGATTTCGCGTGATGTATACATGTGTAATTGAGTGTCACTGTTTGTCAGGTTGATGAGAATTTGCAATGGGGTTTTATAAATTTAAAGATCGGAAAGAAGTATCTATTTATTTTGTCATGCTATATGTACTCAATGAGATACAGGCAAAAACTTAGTTTACTGGGGACACGACAAATGAAAGGCAACAAACCCAGATCCATTAAAATTGTGTGTGCAAATTAAATTACCTGTTGTTTTTTTCACAAATGATGTATCTTTCTTGTCATGTGTAAAATAAATAAATAAATTGCCAGGCGACTCAGCACGAGCTATATATCTGTGACATTTGTGAGGCGGGAGTGCGCATTTAGGATCGGGCTATTTTCTCACAGAAGATCACACGATTGACGTAGAGAAGCAGCTCAAGATTGACGTTCGAGTGATGAGGGGGTTCTTGAATTCGACGGCGATAAATAAAAAATATAGAATCTCTCTCAAGGGGATATTAAAGGTTGAAATATTAACATAAACACAAAATAAGGTTAAAAAAACAAACTCTCCAGATAATATCTAAAATGTTGGAGAAGGATTTGCTGAACTCAACCACATCTACGCCAATATCCATAAAAACATTCATAGAGTTACCTTATTGTTGTATTATCACAATTGTTTAATTACAGCGTACAACTGTTGTTCACAAATTGCTATTGGCAGATGTGTGCTGTGCACAGTTCCAGCAGGACCTAGACTCCCTAGTTTCCTGGAGTGAGCAAAATCATCTCCTGTTCAACAGTAATAAATGTGTCTGTGTATCTTATAGTCGATCGTTTTCTCCGATCCATCATCGGTATACTATACAGGGAGTGGCACTAAACAGAGTTTTTGAATTCGAAGATTTGGGCGTAACCTTTGATGTCGAACTCACGTTCGTTAACCATGTCTCACGTTTGATATCGGACTATTACAAACTACTCGGTTTTATAATGAGAATATCAAGAGAATTTAATAGCACCGATATCCTCCGAAACTTATATAATTATCTAATTAGAATATGCATTTACAGTTTGGGCTCCTCATCAGCTCAAATATAAAAACAATATAGAACAAATACAAAAAAAATCTTCTGATATCTATGGTACAGAACAAAGGGCGATTGCCCAAAATATGCTCACCATGTCGAACTTCTCACGGTGTGTAACTATAAAAGCCTCGAAACAAGAAGGTAAGAGTCCGTTGCGATATTCCTAATAAAGGTTTTCCAAGGTTCCTTTAACTGTCCCGCGATAAATATAGCCGTGCAAGGAATCACCCTCTGTTCTACATACCAACTTACAGGACGAATATCATGGCTAAACACTCAGTCACGCGTGGTATAGAGATATTGAACCAATTGAATGACACTGTTGATATATTCTCGGTACCGCCTAGCAGTATGAGAAGACTCCTGGCTGATATTCTTCCTAACGAATAAGCTAACGCTAAAAACAGACAAACCTAGTTACAAGAGAAATCCGTGCAAAGTAGATTAAAAAAATGGCAGAAGAAGGGAAAGTCTGGCGCTCAGTCTTCTATGCCTACTCGTACCGAGAAATGGCGTGATGATATGATTAAATGTATATAACCTAATAAGCAGTTTTTTGAAAGCTTGCATTAAAATTTTGTTATCAAATAAATTAATGTTGCGGTGTATTTTTTTACTGGCAGCCCTGTAAGCTTTCTGCCTGTTATATGATTGGCCATTTTTTTATATCTGGCTATTCAAACTCATAGTATAAATTATAATGGAAATTCGAGCATTAATCAGGGGTGAATTAACGCCCTATTTAGGAACCGCTTTTCGTGGTAACTACAAATAATAATTCGTACGTCCTGCAAATCGTAAGCATAAAGTATAACCCAATGTTTCCTGGAATTAAACGTAAAAGTGGATTACACCTCTTTATAATAAGTCTGTTTCAAATTATTATATATTGTTATAACTCCAACTGTCACGTCATTTTTAAAATGTACAAAAATGTTTTCATGGACTCCTCGTAATGGTGTAACAGGGTTTATGCTAATAAATATTAAAATATTTTTTTAAGTAATAAAAAATATATTTCTTTAAAATATTAAAAAAAAAACAATGACGTTGAATGTAAATTAATACGTGGTATTGCGTCATTACTCGTATATGTATATATTAGAGCATGTAAACAATTCCTAGTCTAAATGGTTTAATACAGGCATGGCCACCCGCGATTTGCTAGTATGTTTTGCAGAAACTATTTTTTATTAATCATGATGGGACTTGAACAAGAAAACACGTTTGTTAAATAATAGCGATACACTCTAGATTTCCGCCAGGGAGAAGAAAATTTATATGTAAATCCTATTAAAATGTGTCCCAAAATGATAGTAATACAGTATTATATACAGACAAAATTATAGTAATTCAGTATTATATACAGATAAAATGATAGTAATACAGTATTATATAAAGACAAACTGATAATACGCGTAATACAGTATTATATAAAGACAATATGATATTAATACACAATTATATACATACAAAATGATAGTAATACAGTATTATATACAGACAAAATGATAATAATACAGTATTATATATAAATTTATAGTAATACAGTAATATATACAGACAAATTATAGTAATACAGTATTATATACAGAGAAAATGATAGTAATACAGTATTATATACAGAAAAATGATAGTTATGCAGTATTATATACAGACAAAGTGATAGTAATACAGTATCATATAAAGACAAACTGATAGTACGAGTAATACAGTATTATATAAAGACAATATGATATTAATAAAGAATTATATACATACGAAATGATAGTAATACAGTATTATATACACACAAAATGATAGTAATACAGTATTATATATAAAGTGATAGTAATACAGTATTATATACAGACAAAATTATAGTAATACAGTATTATATACAGAGAAAATGATAGTTATTCAGTATTATATACAGACAAAGTGATAGTAATGCAGTATTATATACAGACAAAATGATAGTTATACAGTATTATATACAGACAAAATGATAGTAATACAGTATTATATTATCTACAGAGAAAATGATAGTACGAGAAATATGGTATTATATAAAAACAAAATGATATCTATACAGTTTTATATACATACAAAATGATAGTAATACAGTATTATATACAGACCAAATGATAGAAATACAGTATTATATACAGACAAAATGATAGACATACAGTATTATATACAGACAAAATGATAGCAATACAGTATTAAATTGCTATCATTTTGTCTGTATATATAGACAAAATGATAGTAATACAGTATTATATACAGACAAAATGATAGTAATTTAGTATTTTATACATACCAAATTATAGTAATGCAGTATTATATACAGACAAAATGATAGTACGAGTAATACAGTATTATATAAAGACAAAATGATAGTACGAGTAATACAGTGTAATATAAAGACAAAATGATATTTATTTAGTACTATATACATACAAAATGACAGTAATACAGTATTATATACAGACAAAATGAAAGAAATACAGTATTACGTACAGACAAAATGATAGTAATACAGTATTATACATAGACAAAATGATAGCAATACAGTATTAAATTGCTATCATTTTGTCTGTATATATAGACAAAATGATAGTAATACAGTATTATATACAGACAAAATGATAGAAATACAGTATTATATACAGACAAAATGATAGTAATTTAGTATTTTATACATACCAAAATGATAGTATTACAGTGTTATATACAGACAAAATGATAGTTATATACAGACAGAATGATAGTACGAGTAATACCGTATTATATAAAGTCAAAATGATATTAATACAGTATTATATACATACAATATGATAGTATTACAGTAATATATACATACACAATGAAAGTAATACAGTATTATATACAGACAAAATGATAGTAATACAGTATTATGTACAGACAAAATGATATTAAAACAGTATTATATTCATACAAAATGATATGAATATAATACTGTATAGTAATACAGTATTATATACAGACAAAATGATAGTAATACAGTAATATAAACAGAAAAAAAATAAAAAGAAAGCATGATATAAGTACATATATAATTTTATGTAAAATAGGTACCCAAAAAAAAATTACATTAATTTATTTATGTTTGTATATTCAATAAAAAATTATTGTAAGAGGTTGTTAACTTCCATTTTTCAGCGGTAAAGTCATTTGTTTCACGAACCAAGAGTCCTGGATTCGATTCAAAGTGTTGTCACATTTTTTTTCTATTGTGAAACCAGGCTGGTAAGATCGAGTGTACCTAAAATATCCTTCGATAGGGCTTTGTAAAAAAAAAAAAAAGCTTTACTATATAAATCAAGGTTTTCAGGCATTCAAATTATAATATGCGAGCCTTTAACTGATTCCGGTTTTGACATGTGGCCCAAAAAGGTTGGTCACCCCTACTTAAATATTGCAAAACGGGTAGAGTGAGAATGTGTTATGTCACCCTGGTTGTTTAATATTAACACAGGTTCATGTGTGAAGGAATTACATATGTCAATGGGTGGGATACGAATTTCGAATGAGATTGCTGTCTGCTTATTATGACAAGCAAATATTAGCAAATGATGAGGATGAATTATTCGAGTCTGATGATTAAATTGAATGAGAGATGCAAAGAGAAGGATCAGTGAATTAATGTTGCGAAATCTAAAGTCATAGTGACACAATAAATAAATAAATAATAAATAAATACAGGTTTATTGATAGCAACATAGTATGTACATAATGCATTTAGACACATTAAAAAGAGAATACATTGAAAAACAGAAGCTATCAAAAGGTCTGGGCTCATCTTATAACATCACCCCGGCCAAGATACACCCCACCAATATAGGGCGAGCCCAGCCACGAGGATACCAGGTGTTTTTCAGCCCACACCCTTGCACATGTAGAACAAGAAGATAAAAAAAAACACAGAAAATAAATAGATGACAAAAAAATACATTCAAGAGAGAAGACGTTAAAAGGTCCGGGCTCATCCCACAAACATTCCCCCGGCCGAGATACACCCCACCAATGTAGGGCGAGCCCGACCGCAAGGGCATCGGGGGGCTTCCACCCCACACCCCCACATATCTAGATTAAAGAATAAATAAAAAAAAAAATAAAAAAAGTAAACCCACATATACCACCTCAGGTTAACTGTCAGCAAGAACGAAAAAAAGAAAAGCCTCAAAAGAGTCCAAATTTTATAAAATGACAAATGGGATATATGTGTGAACAATGAAAGTTTGGAGCAAGTTGAAAATCGTAATATTTATGTAGTATTTTTTCAGATTATGGAAGAGTTACGAGGGATATTGAACGACTTGTTGTGATAGGAAACCAAGTCAATGGGGCATTAAAACATGTATACTCAAACTGGACAGCATTAAAATCTGCTAAGGTGATTTCTATGAAGATATCGCTGAGAAGTATAAGTTTCAAGCATATAATGGAAACTTCGATATCATAATACCTTTTTATCAAATTTTCGATCCGAGTTTTTTTTCCTGCCATTTTCCAGTTATTGGTTACTTAAACTTAAACGGTTACTTAAACTTAAACCTAAATAGTTACTTAAACGAATAAACTCGAACAGGACAGTATAAAAATCTGCTAAAATGATAGTCCACAACGAATAAACTCGAACCGGACAGTATAAAAATCTGCTAAAATGATAGTCCACAACGAATAAACTCGAACCGGACAGTATAAAAATCTGCTAAAATGATAGTCCACAACGAATAAACTCGAACCGGACATTATAAAAATCTGCTAAAATGATAGTCCACAACGAATAAACTCGAACCGGACAGTATAAAAATCTGCCAAAATGATAGTCCACAACGAATAAACTCGAACCGGACAGTATAAAAATCTGCCAAAATGATAGTCCACAACGAATAAACTCGAACCAGACAGTATAAAAATCTGCTAAAATGATAGTCCACAACGAATAAACTAGAACCGGACAGTATAAAAATCTGCTAAAATGATAGTCCACAACGAATAAACTCGAACCGGACAGTATAAAAATCTGCTAAAATGATAGTCCACAACGAATAAACTCGAACCGGACATTATAAAAATCTGCTAAAATGATAGTCCACAACGAATAAACTCGAACCGGACAGTATAAAAATCTGCCAAAATGATAGTCCACAACGAATAAACTCGAACCGGACAGTATAAAAATCTGCTAAAATGATAGTCCACAACGAATAAACTCGAACCGGACAGTATAAAAATCTGCTAAAATGATAGTCCACAACGAATAAACTCGAACCGGACAGTATAAAAATCTGCTAAAATGATAGTCCACAACGAATAAACTCGAACCGGACATTATAAAAATCTGCTAAAATGATAGTCCACAACGAATAAACTCGAACCGGACAGTATAAAAATCTGCCAAAATGATAGTCCACAACGAATAAACTCGAACCGGACAGTATAAAAATCTGCTAAAATGATAGTCCACAACGAATAAACTCGAACCGGACAGTATAAAAATCTGCTAAAATGATAGTCCACAACGAATAAACTCGAACCGGACAGTATAAAAATCTGCTAAAATGATAGTCCACAACGAATAAACTCGAACCGGACATTATAAAAATCTGCTAAAATGATAGTCCACAACGAATAAACTCGAACCGGACAGTATAAAAATCTGCCAAAATGATAGTCCACAACGAATAAACTCGAACCGGACAGTATAAAAATCTGCTAACATGATAATCCCACAACAGTAGTTTAGTACCAATTTTGATGTATGGGAATGATATGTGGACGTGAAAAGTAGAAATGCGTGCACATAGAATAATACATGGGGTTATAATGTGTGACAGAATACCGACTGAAGTGATAAGGGATGAATGTGACCTTAAGACTGATATGATAGAACAGGCGTCGGCAACCTATGGCACGCGTGCCAGGCTTGGCACGCGATGGGGTTCTGAATGGCACTCTACAAATAATCAGGGAAATCGCGAAAATATCGAGACGAAGTGATTTTTAAATAAGAGAAAATGTTTAATTATAATTATTTATCTAACGTGGCTCGCCAATGTCACGAAAATCTGCGCGAAGGGTGAGTGAGAGCGCATTCGGAGTAAAAGGGATGAAACATGCGTAGCGCCGACTAGTTATCGAAGCGGACTTCACGTATGTTCAAGCCGGAATGACATTCGCCCCTCTCTTTCTCGTTTATAATATGTTTAAAAGATAAATTTGGTATAAAATTCTTCTCCTCTAGAACCCCATTATATAATTTAGAATTAAGGCGGCACCCTGAATCATATTGGTAGAGTGGCTTGGCACACCACAGCTAAAAGGTTGCCGACCCCTGTGATAGAAGAATGAAGAATGCGCTGAAAAATTGCCAATATATTTTATGATACAGGAACAGAAAATAAATTTAAGAGATAAGCTATCAAAAGGTCTGAACTCATCTCATAACATCCCCCCCAGTTTGTATACACCCTCAGCAATAGAGGGTAATATATCAAATGATTTTCAGCCCACACCCTTGTGCATATAAATTGAAAATAAAAATAAATGACAATAAAAAATCAATTAAAAAAACGACTTAAATTTGTTTTAAAAATAAATTACTAAAAGAAATTACTTTGTAATTATTACTACAGCCTTTTATATATCTAGATGTTAATTATTACTACAGCCTTTTATATATCTAGATGTTAATTATTACTAAAGCCTTTTATATATCTAGATGTTAATTATTACTACAGCCTTTTATATATCTAGATGTTAATTATTACTACAGCCTTTTATATATCTAGATGTTTATTAAAGTTTAAGTTTTGTTATTTTGTCAATAATTTAAAGTATTTATATTATTACATTATTTATAGTTAAGGTATTAACGCTGTGGAAGTTTCAATACATCGTAATATGTTTATTCAAACACTGTTTATTCCACTTAATATAATGGTATATCCCTACCGGTTTCAAAGTTTTCCCCTCATATTTCCGGAGAGCCCAAACAAGATTCAATCAGGGGAGAATAAACAAAACTCTTGTTTGTGCTTCCCTGATGATGAGATGAAAACCTTGAAACCGGTAGGTTTGCACCGTTATATAAGGTAGCCTATGAAAGGCTGAAGGATGAACATCGCTGTACTGGTCATATTGTCATCGTCGCGTTGGCAGTATGCGCAGTAGATCCATCCTGTTGGAACTATACGAGTACCTCTTGATTATCTTCAACCGCTGGGCGTAAAAAAAATCAGGCCCCCGTTGATTCTTTCTGGCTGACCTTCCTCATTTTCAAAGAAATAGGGGCCGATAACTCTTTCAGCCATTACATCACACCAAACAGTGCATTTTCGGGAATGCAATTGATGCTGATGTAATTCCCTTGTATTCTCAGTACCCCAAAATATGCAGTTTTGTTTGTTGATTTACCCGTTTAAATTGAAATGGACCTCATCACTCATTATCAAGTTGTTCAAAAAGTTGTTGTTATCTCTGGTTAGGTGTTGAAATCAAACGGCGTGTTGCAGGCGCTGCTGAGTATCTTGGGATAGTAAAGCTCTATAACTTGTAAAAAAAATGGACAAGTTATGTCTTTTCAAACCCTTCAGTCTTTCAGTGGCCACAAAGTGGAATAAACAATGTTTGATTAAACAATGTTTGACCTTGTCTCATGGACATTTATTTGTAAAAGACACTTTTATTTCGTACATTAAATAAATAAATTCAATTCGTACAATAGTTACTCGCATGTGTTGTATAATTCAATCTTCAAATATACTATCACGATGAATTTGCGAACATAGAGCACTATTACTCCAAATGGGTAATTTTGTGCTCCTATTTCAGCTTTCGTATTCAAAAAATAAATTCCGAGCATTGATATCACAAGTTGAGAGGGTGGGGTTGGAGGCGTTTCAGGCACGCAAAGGCAAAGGAAGATAAGATTTCTGTGTAATAAGTAATAAGAATTATAAAGGAACAGCTCATAATAATAATAATAACAGAATTACGATTATTATCGTACCACGAAACCATATTGAAGTCTTCCGCTCTGTTGGATGTTTTTTTTTTGGTTTCCATTTCATAAGGGAGACTTTCATGAAAATAATGACGGCCTTCGTGGCCTAGTTAGTCAGAGGTTAGATATTCATCCAGGGTTTTGGGTTCAAATTCCGATGAAACTCAAAAAAAGAAACGACCAAGTCTGATTCGTTTGGTAATCATTCGTTTGGTAATAATGTACTTTACGTACGGTAGTGTTGCTTCTTTTCGTATGATATTGCCACTTTACGTACGGTAGTGTTGCTTCTTTCCGTATGATATTGCTACTTTACGCACGGTAGTGTTGCTTTTTTCCGTATGATATTGCCACTTTACGTACTCGTACGGTAGTGTTGCTTCTTTCTGTATGATATTGCTACTTTACGTATGTTAGTGTTGCTTCTTTCCGTATGATATTGCTACTTTACGTATGTTAGTGTTGCTTCTTTCCGTATGATATTGCCACTTTACGTACGGTAGTGTTGCTTCTTTCCGTATGATATTGCTACTTTACGTACGGTAGTGTTGCTTCTTTCCGTATGATATTGCCACTTTACGTACGGTAGTGTTGCTTCTTTCCGTATGATATTGCTACTTTACGTATATGTTAGTGTTGCTTCTTTCCGTATAATATTTCCACTTTACGTACGGTAGTGTTACTTCTTTCCGTATGATATTGCTATTTTACGTACAGTAGTGTTACTTCTTTCCGTATGATATTGCCACTTTACGTACGGTAGTGTTGCTTCTTTCCGTATGATATTGCCTCTTCACGTGCGGCAGTAATGCTAACATGACGAACCTCAAATTACGTGACTATTCCAGGGGTTTAATTACTCGAGCCGAAGATAATATTATCTCACGGGCATGCTTGTCAATTCATTTGAATTACCAATTTGGATATGTTAAAAGGACCATACGAAATATGTATATTTATGAGTGGAGAGAACGCCAGACTTTTTTATCGTGACACATCCTTCACCTCTTCCATATCTATATACTCCCTCATAACAACTCCTACCCTTATCATTTCATTCTGTATTCTATCATACATTGTCACTCCATACATTTTTCTCAATACACGCATTTCCACAGCATTTATTCGGTTCCATTAAGTATTTTTGCACGTTCACTTTTCACTTCCATAAATCAAAGTTGCTACTAGAATACTGTTGTCGACTACCATCTTAGAAGATTTTGATACTGTCGGGCTGTAGTATGTATGTTTTAGTGTCTCATTGACTTTATATTCTATAGTAACACGCCGTTCGATATCTTTCGTAACTCTTCTATTATTAAAACACTAAATAAATACAACATAAAAATCATATTTTTTGCCAAAGTATTCTTGAAAGTAACTTCTTAATTATGCCACGAGAAGTCGTGATTACTGTCAACTTCCAAAAACTAAAATTATTAAAAATTCAAAATGTTGGTTTGAAAATGGTGAAAATGAAAAAAAAATGTATTGAATATTGGAACTATAGAGAATGTTGATACTTGAAAATGTATTGAATATTGGAACTATAGAGAAAGTTGATACTTGAAAATGTATTGAATATTGGAACTATGGAGAAAGTTGATACTTGAAAATGTATTGAATATTGGAACTATAGAGAAAGTTGATACTTGAAAATGTATTGAATATTGGAACTATAGAGAAAGTTGATACTTGAAAATGTATTGAATATTGGAACTATAGAGAAAGTTGATACTTGAAAATGTATTGATATTGGAACTATAGAGAAAGTTGATACTTGAAAATGTATTGAATATTGGAACTTTAGAGAAAGTTGATACTTGAAAATGTATTAAATATTGGAACTATAGAGAAAGTTGATACTTGAAAATGTATTGAATATTGGAACTATAGAGAAAGTTGATACTTGAAAATGTTTATATACATATTGCACTGGATACGTATTTGAAATGTAATTATAAAACTAAATGTTAAGTTTATGAAATTAAAACAAAGTTAGAATTCTCAATAGAAAATCAAATAAATTATTTTGAAACTCAACCAAATTGGTATATTATCAAATTATATCACCACATAGCAATTATTATTCAAGTATTCTTTTCTGAGAAATGAAACTCAATTGAGGAAACTTCAAATTGTATAGAATAAAGGAAAGAATTACTATTTTAAAATGAATAAAATGAAATATTCTTAAATTAATAACATGCTTTGTAAACTATGTAGATTCCTCTTCATCCAGGCCTCAATGCTGACTAACATGACCCACAAATTGTCGAGTATACCAGTCTGTAAATATGAAACCGGAATTTGCTCATAGATGGCTCTAGTTGTCAATGTAGTGACTGTCAAACCGCGTCATTGACGACTTTTTCTTGTGTTTACATTTCTCAAAGACTTTTAACTCACAACAATACAGGTCTAATACATATGTTTTCATAGCGTTAACATGTCTGTTTTTGTGCCTGAAAACTACGATTTGCGGACAGCATTGATTTTCTGTTACCATTGATTTTCTGTTACCATTTGAAGAACTGCTGCAGAAAACTGCTGCAGAATCACATCGAATGCTTGTCGAAGCTTACGGTGAGCATGCTCTTGGTAAATCACAGGGCTTTGAGTGGTTTAAAACATTCAAAAGTGGCGATTTTAACGTGAGAAACGAAGAACGTGGAAGACCACCGAGAAAGTTTGAAGACGCCGAATTGCAAGCATTGTTGGATGAGGATGACGCTCAAACGCAACAATAACTCGCGGATCAATTAAATGTGACACAAGAAGCCGTCTCCATACGTTTGAAAGTCATGGGAAAGATCCAGAAGGTGGGAAAATGGGTTCCACACGAACTGAATGAAAGACAGCAGGAAAACCGAAAAACCACTTGTGAAATGCTGCTCGCCAGGTACAAAAGAAAATCAGTTCTCCATCGAATTGTGACTGGCGATGAAAAATAGATGTATTTCGAGAATCCTAAGAGTAAAATATCATGGATAACTCCAAGCAAACCAACGACATCGACTGCAAGGCCAAATCGCTATGGACGGAAGACAGTGCTCTGTGTTTGGTGGGATCAGAAGGGTATTATCTATTGTGAGCTGCTAAAACCTGGCGAAACCGTTAATACTCAACGATACCGACAACAAATGATAAATTTGAACCAAGCATGAGAAACGACAAGAATATCAAAAGAGGCAACACAAAGTGATTTTGCTTCATGATAATGCTCCATCGCACACAGCAAAACCGGTCAAGAAAACGATTGAGGCGTTTAGTTGGTAGATACTTTCGCATGCTCCATCCGATTACTATTTATTTGCATCGATGTGACACGCACTTGCTGAGCAGCGCTTCACTTCTTACGAAAATGGCTCGATGGATTGGTTTGCCTCAAAAGAGCAAGAGTCTTTTTGGAGTGGCATCCACAAATTGCCAGAGAGATGGGGAAAATGTGTAGCTAGCGATGGGCGATACTTTGAATAAAATATTTTTTACCATTTTCATACAATAAATGTGTTTTTTTCTATAAAAAAAATCTGGTTTTATATCAACAGACTATATTCATGTGGTTAGAAAAATATTGCGGTGGTTTCACATAGCCTTCCGCACAAAATAGTCGCCATGTGATAGCAAAATCGATAATTGAAAATGTCTAATTATTATATATATTTATTAATTACATAATAATGCGCTGTCAAACAACATCATTAAAAGTGTGATTGACTAAAGGGTCTTTCAAATTGAGCGGTTTTTAAATTCCAATTTTTTTTTAATTCTTAAATAAAACAATTTGCTTTGATTTGAAAATAACTTTTTATTGGTCATTGAAGTATAACGTATGACATTTAAACACAAAAAACAATATCCGTAAAATGTCTATTTCTTGCAGCTCCACAGATGCCCACCCTTTTGTCAAGATTTTCGATGACATTTTGATTTAATTGCGGTTCTAACTCACCAATAACGCGAATAATTTCGTCCTTTAGCTCAAGAATTGATCGGGGGTCATTCTTATAGACCTGGTTTTTCACGTAACCCCAGAGAAAATAGTTCAACGGTGTCAGATCACATGATCTTGGTGGCCAATTAACATCACCGTTTCCGGAGATTACAATACATAAAATAATTCAACAATTTGAACGCGTTGTTGTATCGTATACGACTTCTTCTTCGTAGTGTCATGTCAGGTCCCCCCAACGTTGACTACCACCTGAGAGTAGGCATCTTTGTCTCCGGCAGCCCGAAAAAGATCACCAACGCTCCTTATACCAGTCCAATCACGTATATTGCAGAGCCAGTAGATTTGTCTCCTGCCAACACCTCTCCGACCCTCTATTTTGCCTTGGATGATCAGGTGCAGTAATTTGTATTTTTCTCCTCCAAGTACATTACCCAAATAGGATACCTTTCGGATTTTAATATTAGTCAGCAACTCTCTATCAACTTTGGCTCTTTTAAGAACCCTTGTGTTGCTGACCATATCTGTGCATGGTATCCGTAGCATTTTCCGGTGCATCCACATTTCGAATGCTTCCAATCGGTTCACTACCAACTTTGAAGGTCCATGAATCCACTCCATGTAATAATATTGACCAAACGTAGCATTTGGCTAACCGTTGTATACGACTCCATTTTTATAAATGTCATACATTACACTTCTCAAATGTCACAAGACCCCGGCAAGTTCGCGACGCCACAGGTGTTTTATCCGAGAATTAAAAAAAAACACTCAATTTGAAAGACCCTTTATAAAGGGGTATACTCGTATAATTACCCCACGAGAAGTCTTTCAATGACTTTCAATTTTCAAAAACTTAACATACAAAATAATTGATATTCCAAAAATTTTGAAACATTTTGATGAAATGTCGATAAGTATTAAAAAAAGCCGAAATCATCAAGACTTTTCGCTGTCTACCATATATGTTTTATATACTAAAGTATTGTAAAATTGAAAACAAAAGTTAATGTAAGTTCTCATATTAAAAATGAAAGATGTTAGTTAAAAAGCTATTGTAATTTGTTTAGTAAAACACTTTATTCCATTTAACATTACTGTTTAACGCTACCGGTTTCAAGGTTTTCACCTTATCATCAGGGGAGCACAAACAAGACTCTTGTTACGGAATAAACAGTGTTTGACTAAACAAATTACAATATATTTAAACCTTCACTGCGTTTTTTCTTCTTTTTTTATCCACTTTGCACGGATTTCTCCTGTGACGTAAAGATAATCTGCTTCTAGCGTTAGCTTATTCGTTAGGAAAATGATCAGGCGAAAATCATCTTATACTGCTAGACGGTGCCGAGAATCGTCTTATACTGCTAGACGGTGCCGAGAATCGTATTATATTGCTAGACGGTGCCGATAATCATCTTATACTGCTAGACGGTGCTGATAATCATCTTATACTGCTAGACGGTGCTGAGAATCGTCTTATACTGCTAGACGGTGCCGAGAATCGTCTTATACTGCTAGACGGTGCCGAGAATCGTATTATACTGCTAGACAGTGCCGAGAATCGTCTTATACTGCTAGACGGTGCCGAGAATCGTATTATACTGCTAGACGGTGCCGAGAATCGTCTTATACTGCTAGACGGTGCCGAGAATCGTATTATACTGCTAGACAGTGCCGAGAATCGTCTTATACTGCTAGACGGTGCCGAGAATCGTCTTATACTGCTAGACGGTGCCGAGAATCATCTTATACTGCTAGACGGTGCCGAGAATCGTATTATACTGCTAGACGGTGCCGAGAATCGTATTATACTGCTAGACGGTGCCGAGAACTTTGCACGGATTTCTCCTGTTACACAAAGAGGATCTACATCTAGCGTCAGCTTATTCGTTAGGAAGAATATCAACCAGGATTCTTCTCATACTGCTAGGCGGTACCGAGAATATATGCACAGTGTCACTCAGTTGGTTCAATATCTCTATACCACGCGTGACTGAGTGTTAAACCATGATAGTCCTTCTGTTAGTTGATATGTAGAAAAGGCGGTGATTTCTTGCACGGCTATATTTATTGAGGACATATAAACTTAGTGCTTCTAATATCGCGGTAAATTTGAAGCAGCCTTAAAAAATCTTTAGTAGGAATATCGCAATGCATTCTTGCCTTCTTGTTTCAAGGCTTCTATAGTTACACACCGTGAGAAGTTCGACATGGTGAGCATATTTTGGGTAATTACCCTTTGTTCTGTACCATAGAAATCTAAGAACTTTGAATATACCAGTTTGCTTTTTCTATGTTATTCCTTATATTTGAGCTAATGATGAGCCCAAAATGCAGATGCATAAAAGTGTTGACGCCTTAACTATAAATAATATGTATAAGTTTAAAAGGTAATATTTATTAAAAATATTTTTTTAAACTAACTAAATTAATTAATGTGGGTTTATTTAAAAAAGAGAGAAGAAATGCTTTCACCGAAAAAAAACACCCGAAAGATGAAAGAATATTAAACGGAATTATTGCAATTTCGTTATATCATATACAGCAATCCTTAGTGGGTTTATTGCCATGTGACAATCTTTTCCAATGGACCAGAAATATGTTGAAGAGGTTTTAAGTGAAAACGAGATTGGAATCCTCCTTTTAAATCGGGGTTCTAACGAGAATTAAATCTGCAGCTCTCGGATCTAAATACTGGTGTCCTATCAACGTGGCCATCGAGGTGGAAATATATAGCAGTTTGTGTCTCAGAAGTATATGTAGACAGTATGAAGAGTGTGGACAGTTTTAGTAAGGAGGAAGATCACTTTTTGAGAGAGCATTGTAAAAAAAATATAACAATAAGAATAAAAATTAAACATACAATTTATAAAGTCTTAGTATAAATAAATAAAAGCTCATCGTTTGAATTTCTCATTAAGACACTCCGTTTTTAAGCTCATCTGAGAGTAGATTGGGTGTCTTTATTCACTCCAAGTAGGATTTGTGGCAGAACACGTTGCCATAATGAAGCCAGTGCATTTACAGAAGCCTTAACGCCGTCAGCTCAGAGCCATCTTGTCGGCATACGAGTATTAAATCTCACGAGGGCCAGCCTGATGTAGGTTTAAACGCACCAAACCCTGCGCTTAGCGAGGCGCCGCTTTCATGACACATATTTTTTATATACGCATAGACAGTATATAAAAAAATGGAATTTAGCTAATATATTTGGCCTAAGTCTATCTCAAATAGCCGACTTCTAATTTATTTATTTATTTAATTAACGACACAACAGTGTCTTTATATACAAATGAACATGTGACAGGTTATACAAGTACTTAAAATTATTGACAAAAAATACAAAACTTTATGTTAAACTAACATGAAGATACAAAAAGCTGTCGTAATAATAAATTACAGTCATCGTTTTAAAATTATTTAATAATTATATGTATATTTAAGTTCAATATATGTAATGTATGTATACCACAAAATATCATCAAACTTCACCAAGCAGACTTACGTACTTGTCGAAGACTTATTTTAAAAAGGTAAAGATCTCAGATTTGTTTTTAGTGGAATAACGCATACATAGAACAAATATTGGATTTTTTTGAGAATTTTGTGGGAATTTTATGGATAGATATTGAGATATAGAAAACACATGGCCTGATTAGTAGAACGAGATGCAAGCTGCTTTGCAGAATTAAAACCTTCCTAGATGTTGATGCAGGGTTACTCAACTCCAGAGGCAAAGTATTGTCCTTAATGTTTTGTTTATATTACGTTGTTGTTTTTAGTGGAATAACGCTTTATGTCATTTGTATATTATAAATTGCTGTAAATAGATTTGTGTTGAGGTCAAGTCCAGCATGTTCGGGCTGTAATTAAATTGATGTGATCTAGTGACATCAAAGCATATTTTAGTTGCATTTGAAATTTTCTGTGAAAATATCTGCGCATGCGAATTCTGTCAAAAAAATCTAGGTTGTGAGTCACTCCTTTTTTCGTATTGTCGGTCCATAAGTACGTCGTTACCACTATTGTTTTATACACAGGTGTGTCGCCACCGGAAAAGAAGTCCCTTTGGGCAGTTCCTTCTTCGTCACTGTGACGTTGCGCTTATAACAAAAAAAAAATGTTCTTCTAGAGTAGATCGCGCTGGATGGGGAATTATTTTGTCCCTCATAACAGCGTGGATGGAGATGAGATTGAACTCAACTGTAATTAAATTGTGTTGGAGCAGTGCCCAGCGTGTTCAGGCTGTAATAAAGTTGTGTTGAGTCAGTTTCCACCGCGTTCAGACTGTAATTAAATTGTTTGGAGCAGTGTCAAGCGTGTTCAGGCTGTAATTAAATTGTTTGGGGCAGTGTCAAGCGTGTTCAGACTGTAATTAAATTGTGTTGAGTGTGAGTTCAGTGTAATAAAAATGTGTTAAGGCAGAGTGTCCAGCGTTTTAAACTTTTTACTACCACACAATGAACAATATATGCATATCGAATTTTATCTTTATTCACATTCGGTGACAAAAATAGTAGTATCAGCTGCTCGCCTGAAATCTTGACGGGGTTTAAGTCTTTTTCCTGAAAATATAAAATATTAGAACAACATTTATTTCTGTGATAGGTATATGTATGTCCCCTTCAGAGAGACGATTTGCGTCTTTCTGTATTCAGGTGAGAATATTTATTTTTAACCTGAGAACGTACGATCATATAACTTGACACCAGAAAGCGTTGAACTGTTGAACTGAATATGAAAAACAGATGCCAAATTTACATACTATCTCGTTTGTAAAATATCCTTAACTGTCCCGCCACCCCTTCTTATTTCACCGAAAATTTTCAGTGTCGTTCCGATCATAGACTTGCGCAATACTAAGAGATTTTGTATTGGCCTTCATAGTTCCACGATCTAGTTTTTTACGTCATCCTTTACTGTCTATGCAGTGAGGCTCTGGAACCAGTTACAAACTAATGTTAAACTCACTCAGTCCGTGGCATGATTTATGAAGCGACTATATAAACTTTTAATTTCTAGTCAGTAACATAACTTATTTCATTCCTTATTTTTCTTTCCTCTCCACTCCATCCCTTAATTTTCTTTTGATTGATGATACATCCCTTTTACTTTAACCCTTCCCTCACGGTGATAAAAATAATACGCGCGCTCTGGTGTTGGGTAGTGAGTACGCAATAAAAAATTAGCGATTTTAAATCGGAAAAATAAGAACATTCATAGATAATCCCCTTAATTAATTATAATTGAAATTAAAAATTATAATAATTGAGATTTATTTGCTGAAAACATTAAAAAACCATCTGGCAACGCTCACGGAACGGGCGTAGATCTAGTCTCGTTGCCAGCTCAACAGCTACTGCGGCGCGGCAGGGTTGGTGGCTAACTCGGGCGTGGCTTACACTTGCGAGGTTGAGACAATTGAGCTCCTCGCTATTCAGTGACGTATGCAAAAGTGAGATGCGAATATAGTGTCGCGCTTCCCGCATAATTTCACCTATCGCCAAGACCCAAGATCGAGGCACTCACAGCGTTTAAATGCGAATTTGTTTCCGATATTCACGAAATACTTACGATCTAGTCGATAAATTCTGATTATTATTAATATTATTTTTTAAATCAATGCGTAAATATATTATGGAGGAATACCTAAAATCTTAACCTTGTATTTATTATATATTGATGGTTATTAGAAGCAACGTGTAGAAGATACCCAACACAGGGAAGGAAAGGTTAATATGTACTCGTATATGTCCTATAAATTTCATAAATATGATTAATAATTTGAATATTTTTTGCGACCATGTAACTTTTGTCATTTACTTTTGTCTGGTTGGCTGGAAGAGATTGCCGCCTGGCATTAGGCCCACCAGATTGTGTTTGCAATGAAGTATTAAAGAAATAAACATAGAAAGTAATAAGTACCTGAATATATAAAGTAATGTAGGAACGAAATGGGATCAACTCATGACACGGTCATTACCTCTTTTTCTAAGCACGTTTAGTTTCAAGACTAAAAGCTTGGAGTTCGAACAGTCTAGCAAGTTATCAGTACTTTCATAGAACAGCCTAGCAAGTTATCAGTACTTTCACAGAACAGCCTAGCAAGTTATCAGTACTTTCATAGAACAGCCTAACAAGTTATCAGTACTTTCATAGAACTGCCTAGCAAGTTATCAGTACTTTCATAGAAAACTTCGAATGCAGCCAAACTATCTTTTGACACCCCTTAAATTAATGTTGTTATATATAAATAAATAAGAAGGCCTCGCGCCCAATTTTCCAGATCGGCCCTGCTTCTCACATACATATAATATACTCTACCATGAGCTGAATGTGATAACGTTATTCATTCTTATATAAGGAGACATTATTAATACTTATTAAAATTCTCTCACGGAACGTTTTTGTAAATTTGAATCATGAATCCGACACCACCACGTGACTCGTTAATTGTTGTTTCCTCAAACTTTCCAAGCTTTGTTAAACCTTTTTTTAAACTAATGTTTTTCACTTTCGTTGTTATGTGTACTTATATATTTTAATGGACTTAAACATCTGACCGCGTGATAAGAAGCAAGCTGTGGGAAATATTTAATGAATATGGTGTTGAATGTAAATTAGTACGTGATAAAGGAAAGTAGAGCATGTATTAGGGTGAATGATGCCTTGACTTAGTTGTTTTTTTTATTTCAAAAGGGGTAAAGAGAGGATATGTTATGTCACCCTGGTTGTGAAATATTTACGTAATTACTGTTGGAGTCGGCTCTTCTCGTTCTCAGGCTGTATATTCTTCGGTTCTGGGTGTCGCTTTTATCTAGACCGTTTCGATGCAGGATTTTAGAGCATTGAGTCATCCAGGAGTCCTTTGGTCTTCCTCTGGACGGCTGTCGAGGAAGATCCACAGACATTGCCTGATTTACAGTATGGTCTGGTGGTCTCCGTCTTATGTGCCCGTACCATCTCAGCTGTCGCTCTTCCCGCTTACTATTTATATCCGTGACTCCCAGGCTAATACGAATGCGTGAGCTCTTAATTTTATCATTCAGTGATACTCCTGCCGACCACCTAAGCATTCGCATTTCTGCTGTTTCAAGTTGCCTAGAGTAGGAGCCGTACATAGTCCAGCATTCTGAGCCATACATAATCGCGGGTCTAACGATAGTCTGGTATACCTTTCCTTTCAGTTTTATAGGCATTTTTGGGTCACACAAGACTCCTGTTACCGATCTGAATTTCATCCATATTCTATGGTCAACATCCGCAGCGCACCCTCCGTCTTTGTGAATGAGTGAGCCCAGATACTTAAATGATTTCTTCTCATAGTATAGTGTTTGTGTAAAATAATTGATGTAATATCAACATTCGACCGGTCTGTTAAATTGCTTGACCCACCCCAGCGGGTGCTTCAATTTGAATCTGTGTGGATATTAAAATTTTATGATAATATTCGACACAAAGTGTTGATAAACTGCGGCTACTGAAAGCACAGCTTTATTATTTTATGCTAGTTTCAAATTGCACTTAAAATTTTCTAATCGGATTAAATGCCCGATTAGTGCTGCAAATTATATATTTCATTTGCCAGCTGATAATTAAAAAGCCTTTCAATTTTCAGTTTAAAGCGTATATAAAGGTCTAAGCGAATATAAAGGTTTTTATATTTTTGGATTAAAATAAATAGTTTAAATTATTTACGTTAATGTCGAATATCTCATGTTAATAATTTTTTACAGACCAATCGTAGCCGTTTGTAAGACGTCTGTCTTTTAACATGCAGGTGGCAGGTTCAAATTCCACTTGATGCCAGATTTTTTTAAATAGGACTCCAGTCTGGTTTTGACTTAAGGCCTCTTTGACATATTTCTAGTTGGTTGTAAGAAATTTCCATATTTCAATGAGCTCGACAGGTGGCTCTGTATACAACGAAAGTGTTATACAATACAGAACAGTTGTAAAATACGAGAACTTACTCGCATCCGAAGATCTTTCCAACTCGACTCCCTTGGTGAAGAAAAACAGCAATATTATTGTTTGTTGGAGGTAAATTTATTAAAACAACGTTGCTCTGTTTACAAAAAACGTAATAAATAACCTAAAAATGTATGTAGCGAAATTTCAGATACCAGGAAAATTAAAATGTTTCTGATGTTTTTTATAAATGAATTGTTCGTACCAGGAGAAATGCCAGGAAAACAATAAATTCCATACATACATTATTTTCCGCCATACCCCTTTTAAGATAGACAGAGAGCTTTAAGGATAGAATACACAGTTCTCGCCTTGTCCACATTCACATACCATGTCTCGTCATACATGATCTCCTATTTCTCATACTTCTTACTTTTCAATCAGCTAAAATGTCCCCTTTTTCAATTCCTTATAAAATTTTGAGTAGCTATGTGGACTTATCTTCGATTCTGGAAAGAATCGATTAAAGTGTTCCCTCTTGTTTTCTTTAAAAATTTGCACCAATCAGCACACCTAAATGTAGAAATAACACAGACTTCTACAATCTAAAAGTGTGCCGAAAATATGGGCTGTTATTGGTGCAAGAAAACTCTCATATCTGAGATATGCAAATAACACGACTTTAGTTGTAACATCAGAAGTAAAAATGACAATGCTCCTCGAAAATTCTCATATCTGAGATATGCAGATAACACGACTATAGTTGTAACATCCGAAGTAAAAATGTGAACGCTCCTCAAAAACTCTCATATCTGAGATATGCAGATAACACGACTTTAGTTGTAACATCAGAAGTAAAAATGAGAATTATCCTCAAAACCTCTCATATCTGAGATATGCAGATAACACGACTTTAGTTGTAACATCATAAGTAAAAATAAGAATGCTCCTAAAAAACTCTCATATCTGAGATATGCGGATAACACGACTTAAGTTGTAACATCAGAAATAAAAATAAGAATGCTCCTCAAAAACTCTCATATCTGAGATATGCAGATAACACGACTTTAGTTGTAACATCAGAACTAAAAATGAGAATGCTCCTCAAAAAGGTGGAACGTGAAAACAAGCTCCTGCGCTTAGTAATCAATAGGTCAAAAATTAAGTTGATGACAATAGACTACAATGACAAACTACCACCAAATAATATAAATCATGGTTTAGAAGTGGTTTGTTATTTTATTTAAGGGGATATTCTACTATAGAAATTTAGATTTTTTTGCATATTCTTAAAGTTTAGACTTTTAAAAATATGTTCTCAAAAAGATATTTTAAAATTCTCAATATTTACGAAGTTATAATATAGCTATAAATGAGGCAGCAATTACACCGCACCGGAATGACTCGGACAATAATCTCGAAACTTTAAACGCGTTTTTCTCGGAACTACTTTTTTGGACCTGGTCGACATAAAATTTCAAGTTTTATTTAGCCGATTGCCTTCAAATTTAGTATGACACTTTAATAAATATTTTTTAATCGTTCCTACCTTGATAAATTTAAAACTATTTTTTTTTTTTTTTTAATTTGATCAGACAGCCGCCATTTTACGTTGAAAGTACAATACGTTGCCTCAGATATTGACAAATGTCGATCAATGTTGTCAGGGTTTAGGAGGATGGTGGCTGAATTGATAGAAGAACGAGTGTTTTTTTCTCTCCATCTACATTTTGTCATTTTTCATTATTTTTACTGACCTTATTACACGACTGAACTGTGCATGAAATGAACACTGTAAATTGGAATTTTTATCGTTGGTATTATTGAAAATTAATATGTTTCGTTGGTTGATTTTACGTGCTGCTTTTAAGGATGTATTCTACTCTAAAGGCGTGAATTTCGAGCGTTTTGTCAGACTAAATAAAAAAAAATTTAAAATATTTTCCCTATACGTTTTTTTATTGATGATTTGAGAATGTACGAAAAAAAATTTTGGAAAAAAAATTCTAAATTCAAGATATCATCAGCCGTATACATCTTGTAAAAAAAAGGCAGTGAGCTGGTTGACATGATTGGAGCCCTTTCATAAATTTGAAACAAAAATCATACACAGTTTCTAAATAAAAAATAATGTTTATATAGTTTGTACCAAAAAAATTATAAAATGGTGGCTTTCTGAATTTTTTTTTTAATTATTTACCCTTTTTTTTCAAATTATTAAATTATTTAAAAATAGCAAAAAAAAACCAAGGTAGGACCGATATAAAAACATTTATAAAAGTTTTATACTAAATCTGAAAGCAATCGGTTGGATAGAACTTGAGATTTTATGTCGACCAGGTCGAAAAAAATAGTTTCGAGAAAAACGCGTTTAAAATTTTGAGATTATTGTCTGAGTCATTCCGGTGCAGCGTAATTGCTGCCTCATTTATAGCTATAACTTCGTAAATATTGAGATTTTTTTGAAATTTCCTTTTAAGAACATATTCTTAAAGATCTAAACTTTCACCCTCCGTCTTTGTGAATGAGTGAGCTCAGATACTAAAATGATTTCTTCTCATAGTATAGTGTTTGTGTAAAATAATTGATGTAATATCAACATTCGACCGGTCTGTTAAATTGCTTGACCCACCCCAGCGGGTGCTTCAATTTGAATCTGTGTGGATATTAAAATTTTATGATAATATTCGACACAAAGTGTTGATAAACTGCGGCTACTGAAAGCACAGCTTTATTATTTTATGCTAGTTTCAAATTTCCCTTTAAATTTTCTAATCGGATTAAATGCCCGATTAGTGCTGCAAATTATATATTTCATTTGCCAGCTGATAATTAAAAAGCCTTTCAATTTTCAGTTTAAAGCGTATATAAAGGTCTAAGCGAATATAAAGGTTTTTATATTTTTGGATTAAAATAAATAGTTTAAATTATTTACGTTAATGTCGAATATCTCATGTTAATAATTTTTTACAGACCAATCGTAGCCGTTTGTAACGGCTACGATTGGTCTGTAAAAGCCTGAGTCATTCCGGTGCAGCGTAATTGCTGCCTCATTTATAGCTATAACTTCGTAAATATTGAGATTTTTTTGAAATTTCCTTTTAAGAACATATTCTTAAAGATCTAAACTTTAAGTATATGCAAGAAAAACTATTTTTTCAAATTCCTTGAGTAGAATATCCCCTTAAATAAAAATTCATTAAATGTCAAATCTTAACACGGTTTTTTTTATTAGTTTGATCATACCTTAAACTGTTTGAATACCTTGAAATATTCTCGTCTACAATCGAAATTTTCAGCAAAATTTTGAGATTAACTTGAGAAATGTACAAACAATTCCGCCTTTTAAAATAAATTCGTTGATCCCGAAAGTTGTTCCAGTTTATTGGCAATAATACATATTAAAGTGTTTACCATAGACAACTGTGAACCGATTTTGATTTACCGGAATATAAAACAAACCCACATTTTTTTGGCGTCATAAATTTATAAGCATCATAAATTATCTTTAAATATACAGACACATTTCCTCCGTGGCTAAATTGTTATGATGACTGTCTTCAAAACGGGAGGTTGTGGGTTCGATTCTCGTTTGAACTCAATATTTTATTGAATGGTTTTTTTCTTATTTGTACTTATTATATTATTACACTTTCGTTGTGTACCGTTTAATCTGGCGTATTTATTGGCATGCTTCAATCTCTTTCAGCCAACCAGAAATATGTAAATTATTGTTTAAGATCAAACCAAACTTGAATTGTGGAGTGACATGCGTCATACTGTTAGTGATACCTTTTAATGTATTCTCTCTTGAATGTTTTTTTTTGTCATCTATTTATTTTCTGTGTTTTTTTTAATCTTCTTGTTCTACGTGTCCAAGGGTGTGGGCTGAGAAAAACATCTGGTGTCCCCGTGGCTGTGCTCGCTCTATATTGGTGGGGTGTATCTTGACCGGGGGGGTGTTATTAAATGAGCCCAGACCTTTTGATAGCCTCTGTTTTTTAATGTATTCTCTTTTTAATGTGTTCTTGAAATGTGTCTAAATGTATTATGTACATACTATGTGTCTATCAAAAAACCTGTATTTATTTATTTATTTACCAACTGCCACAGATGTCGTATTTAATGGTTCTATAACATTTTATGATTGTTTGGAAGAGATTGCCACATTGCAATAAATCCTCTAGTTGGCCATGTAAACCACGAAAGTGTCATACTTTACAGTTAATATGTTTTATAACAGTAATGGGTAAATATATTTAATGGTTATAATTCGTAACCAAGAAGGAATCCTGGCTTTAATTTCCTGATCGTTTTTTTTCCCTATGATGCCAACGTTTCGAAAACCGGGTGAAGGAAGTGACGGGTATTATGACGTCACAACGTCATTAGCCAACCACGGTGCTTTTTCAATATCTTTTGGTTTCTGATTTATTTCATGTAAAAATGAATCAGGAGAGATATGCTCATACGATTTCACATTAAATATGTTTTATAAAATATTCAGTCGCAGGTTGCAAATGCCTTATTTTTGGGTTCAATGAGGGTTGGATCTATTTTGCTTATATGTGGGGAATAATTGCCAGCATAAAAACCAACGTAATTTTAATAAATATGATACAAAAATACGGAGTAAATTGCTTTTTCAAATTTCAATTTGATACGTACATTTAACGGTGAGTTTATTTTAATTAAGTTGATACCATTTATTTTTATTTTTTGTTTATTTATTTTAAACTGTAATGTTTATACTAACTATTTAAAATAAATTTTAGTACAAATAAATATACAAAAAAAAAATACAAATTCAAATGAAAACAGCAATCAAATAAATCTCAAAATCATAATTTAACAAAATAGAAAGAAAAAAAAAACAAAAACATTGAAAAACAAAAAGTTGAACACACAATAAAAACGGAAACACATTTTGTATATACCACATACACAAAAACAGAAAATGAAATACGATACAAGTACTCGTACATCCAAGTCAAATGTTAAAATTATGCATTTTAATTTAATTTAACTGTTTTAAATTCATAACGATTTATTTAAAACAAAGATAAACATTGTTTATGAAAATAAATTTAATACTCTGCTACTTGAGAAGTATGTTCGCAGACGACGGAAAGGTGAAACGAGTTATTGAGCAGTAAGTTGAAACGAGATATTGAACAGTAAGTTGAAACGATATATTGAACAGTAAGTTGAAACGATATATTGAACAGTAAGTTGAAATGATATATTGAACAGTAAGTTGAAACGAGATATTGAACAGTAAGTTGAAACGAGATATTGAACAGTAAGTTATAACGATATATTGAACAGTAAGTTGAAACGAGATATTGAACAGTAAGTTGAAATCATATATTGAACAGTAACTTGAAACGATATATTGAACAGTAAGTTGAAACGATACATTGAACAGTAAGTTGAAACGAGATATTGAACAGTAAGTTGAAACGAGATATTGAACAGTAAGATGAAATCATATATTGAACAGTAAGTTGAAACGATATATTAAACAGTAAGTTGAAACGGTACATTGAACAGTAAGTTGAACCGAGATATTGAACAGTAAGTTGAAACGAGATATTGAATAGTAAGTTGAAATCATATATTGAACAGTAAGTTGAAACGATATATTGAACAGTAAGTTGAAACGATATATTGAACAGTAAGTTATAACGATATATTGGAACTGTAAATTGAAACGAGATATTGAACAGTAAGTTGAAATCATATATTGAACAGTAAGTTGAAACGAGATATTAAACAGTAAGTGAAAATAGCTAACAGTTCGATATTCCATCGACGCAGCTTTCTTCCACCCAAAAATAAGCTCACCTCTATGAAATCCTTATTCGTCCCATCTTGACCTGGGGCAGTGTGAGTAATCACGAAGTATCCTTGTTGGAGTAGGCAGACAGGGCAGAACGTCAGCATTTTTTATCTCGACATACATCCATCACCTACATATTATATATGGTACAATTTCTATGATTTTCTGAAGAAATGTTTCATACATCGTGGGATCAATAATAAAACTAGGTAACTCGAAATTCGGTTTTGAGTTATTTACATGAATGGATTGCTTATTGAAGTGGCTTTCCAATGCTATAAATAGGTATCTTATAATATTATTCCTCAACTGAGTTATTTAGCATTTTCATAATCAGGCAAGTTCTAAGTTTGGAAACAAAAGAATGCTTAAAGTAGATATCTGAAGTTCATATAACTTACATCTTACGATCTATTGAAACCTCCTTTATTAGTTTCATTAAAAATATTAGCGTGATACCTCATCATTCAAGAGGAGTTACCAGACAAAAGGACCTCGAAACTAAGAACGCTATTTTCTCAGAATAGAGAATTTTCAGAAGTTACCTAGTTATACGAGTAGTATTGAGCCCACGATATTAATATATATTTGTCTTATTTCAAAGGAAATTAACACGTCGCGCATAAGTTTGCTTTAAAATAGTAAAAAAATAACAAAGATTGCAAAAGCTGGTATATAAAATGATGTTTAATGCGTTGAAATACAAAGGATTATCATGTGACCAGATCGGAGAGACAGCCCATGTCCATGAGATTAAGAAGGAATGTGAGCTACCTGATACCACCAGTGATTCTGGTCAAAGCAGTGACAATACTGTGGCCAGGACGAAAGCCAGAGCAGTGGGTTTGAAGAAATTATTGAAGCATAGATGATTCATGAATTAATTAAAGACCATTTCATATTTGTTAATTTATACCAAATACTCAGTACGTTAGGTATACACATCACACCTCTCACAAACAGAGTCTAATTGAGGTATTTTGCCGCCTAAGGCTTCCATTTGGAAACGCGATTCCACTCAAAATAGGGGTGACTTTTTTTCAAAATGGCTAAAATTGTTCGAATATTTTTCCCTTGTTTTAAAATGTTCGATTGCTTTTTCACATAGAAAATATCCCCTTAGCCTTAAAAAAAGTATTGGAAATTGGGAAAGTGCTGCTATTTTACTTTGTAATATAAATCAATATTAAAAAAATACCCTTTATAAAGGGTTGATATTTTTTTTAATATTGATAACTTTATTTTTTAAATGATATCGTGCTTTCATTTTTAATATTTATTATAATGTAAGTATATACTAGATTTTAAGATAAGTACAGTGCAGACATATAAAATCTTTATACATATGTAGGGACTACGGTCGTCCCTGAATATTGTCAACACGCACGGTCAACGACCGACGAAACGACCTTCGGATATGTCCGAAGGTCGCATACCAGAAAATTAATATTGTTTACCCGCAAATACTATTTACGATACATTCCACAGTAGAAAGAGAACGCATCGCGCTGTCTCGCCGTTTCGCCAACAAATTATCTACCCACTATATTATTCGCAACGTCTGCGACCACCTCTGCACGCGCAGGAGTGAGATAAAAATATATTGTGGGCGCACTCACGCGCCCCGTTCTGAAATGTATATATACCTACTTATCGATAAATAAAGATCACTTATTGTTAATCATTTGACCATTCGTCACTGTTTACTATTCATTGATTATTCACTCTCACTTTCCGCATTGCTAATCGACGTATTTTATTTAAATACCAAACAATCAAAATGATCAGCACGTCCCACTAGAACCATTCCGCTAAACATACATAAGTTATAATAGCGAATGTTGTAGTCTAGTGGCAACATTCTTGACTTCCATTACAGGGTTTCGGGTTCGATTCCCGATAGTACCCAAGAAAAAAGGGTGCCAGTCTGGTAAAAGACTTCGTATAGTAACAATACTCAAACGCTCTGAAGGATAGTGTTGCCCATACGTTCAATGGTGAACCGCGAGTTCCGTGCCTACTCCAGAGGTTCTAAAAACTCAAAGGTTCAATCAATGGGACCGAAGAAATTATTGCCTCTCGGCCACTTTCTTCAATAGGTACTTAACACTAATTTTAATATGTTGAGGGGTACCATACGCAGAAAGAAAAGTTATATATTTGCAAGCAAAGCAGTGATACGAATAAAGTGTACATATACCACCGTGACCTAGTTGGTAAAACGTCTGTCTCCCAGTCCAGAGGTTGCGGGTTCAAATTCCACTGAAACCAAGATTTTTTAAAAAAGGATTCCTGTTTGGTGTTCTTTTATGGCCTCTTTCATATTTCTGGTTGGTTGGAAGAGATTTCCACATGGTATTTATCCCACCACATAGTAAAATTGCCACATGGTAATAACCATTCATTGAAATTTAAAAAAATGAATACCGCGTGATTATCAAGTTTCTTTAGAGGAGGAAAAAGTCTGCCAGAAATAAAATGATGGTTCGATGCTGACACAATTTAATTTTTGTCAGGCTTTTCCGTTCAATTGAAAGAAACTCGATAACTACGAAATATTTATTTTTAATATTTCAGAATATAACGAAACAACACGTTTTCCATTGACCTAGTTGATGTACTACTAAAAACAGAGGTTCAGTTCAGTTTGATTTCACCACACTACGCATGCTGTTTTGTGGGGGACAAAATAACTCTCCACCTAGCGTGACGTCACATAGTGACGAAGAAAGAAATGCCTAAATGGACTCCTCCGATGCTGACACACCTGAGTGTAAAGAATGTGACGACGGACTTAAGGTCCGACATCACTTATAAAGCGGTTTAAAGCCTGGAGTTCAAACATTCTAGTAATTTGCCAGTATTTTCACAGAAACTTTTGAATGCAGCAAAACTATCAACTGCCGCCAGATCGGAGAAGCCAATCTACCAAGCTGATGTAAGGAAAAAAAATAATGTCAGCCTTCCCACGGAGGATGACGGATGTTATCAAGTTGACAACTGGGTTTCTAGGCAGACTTAAATAATGGCTTGAGGGGTTATTCCTGGTAATGGGTGAAGACGGACTGTATCGGACGTATGCGTCATCATCGAACATTGTTTTCTTGTTATTATGTGTGTATAATATTAGTAATTTAATATGTAAATTATTGGTTACAATTTGATATTGTTTGTTGGAGTCCGTACGGTGTCGCGACAGCAACGGAAATGTAGACTTATGCGCGGTCGTCGCGGCACTATATCGCTGGACGGCCGGCCTCTGCATGCGCAAAACTCTTGAAAATTGTGGTATTTCGTGAGGTGTGACCGCATGCAGTGGCGGAAACAGGCGCTTGCGATGAGCGATCGGCCGCACATAAGAAGCGCCAAAGACCAAATAAATCACTTCTCAGTTCACTCTGCCTACTGTGTTTTACTTGCAATCATCTAATACCTGCCTAAGAGGAATCTCTTCACCCTGCTACCTTTTCACCGATCGACGCCTAGAACGTGAGCTGAATTCTCCGAGTAACGTGTAGCAGCCATCCACCTATGATACAGTTCTTTGTGCCTGTGCCATACACAGACGTCACCTATATTCGTGGGCTGATCCTTAACCGAGAAAGACAATAGTGGCGCGACGCTGGATCTCCAAATCCAACAAAGCCCCGTTAAGACTGAGTATGCTTCCGCCGAAGATATATAAAATAGCTTTGTAATATTTATGTATTTTGTAACATTAATGTATGTAAAAAATCTATCATTTCCTTTTTACCAACATGATTTTCTCCATCAACTCAAAATATCTAAATAAAATATATCACGTCCTTCTCACAATGCCCGATGAAAAATTAAGATGTCCTGAAATCGGACCGATACTCCGAGCAAAATTCATGAACTATACTTGAGAAAATGTAGGATGGTTCCTGTGACATTTGAAATGTCATGTCTCAAAGGGATGGGGTAAAATCGTTTTTTTATAAATCGAATCGTTTTTTTATAAATTGTTTTTTTCTAAAAACTGACGTTTTAATTCCTTTTTTTCATTATACTAGCTTTCTAATGTATTGTATGATTTGTATCTATCTTTAAATAGGCCATGATCCACTGTGAATCAATACTAAATACGAACATTTAATTTTAGGTATAAAAAAACGAAAATCCCACTATCGTATACCCCATCCCTAGCCAATGCAGATTAACGTAGTGACTTTTGACAAACGTTACCAAATATTATTTGATTTTAACAAACTGCCACATTTTTGCTAATTTGTAACAAGATGTATTTATTTGTCATTATTGTTAGTTTTATATAATGTGTTTACCTAAATAACTTGCTATTTATTAGAATTGAGGTTTATATTAAAGTTGATAAAATAATTAAAATTACTGAACGTCGTTTAAGGTTGAATTGGGGCCAATTTGTGAACTGTCACAGGGACCATGCTACATTTTCTCAAGTATAGTGTAATTATTTTTGCCGATTTTAGCGCCCTTGAGATATCATGTTAGCCGCCTTGTTGCGGCTCTGTGCACATGTAGGCAGTGTCTTGTCAGATGAGGGCTCAGAAGAAGGTCCCAATATTGAAATGAAGTATTTAAATTTAGCGCGGCCTGACTAACTCGAGACGACAGGCCCGGCTCCATCTTTATTCATACCATACACCCACACGACCACTGCCGGAGGTGACAGCTGTTGGGTGATAACGAGACAGATTCATAATTAACGATAAAGCCACCGGGACAGGCGGTTTTTCAGTTTCAATCAAAAATAATTTCTTGACAAAAAATCTTGAAATCAAATTTCCTCTTTAGAAGACCGCGCAGATGCTCTATAACAGTGCTAATGAAATTGTGGTATCTGAGGCAGTTCTGATCCACGAAGATTTTGGTACTGGGGTGCGTTGAGATAATAATACAAAACAAATTGTAAAATGATAATAAAAATTAAAAAAAAAAATAAAGTATACAGCCGAGGTATACTGTTTTTGGGATCTACTGTTTGAAGTTTACGATTTGTAAACATCAAAGAGTAGATCCCAACAACTGAGTCGGACTATATCATAATTGTAGAAAGTGAAAAGCTTACAACCTTGTAATAAAAAAGTAAAAATTTTGACCTCACAACATTGTTTAAGATTGATTGTCAGTTCGTATTTCAATAGTCCGGAATTAATTCACATACTGTCTCTAATGTATAATATCCTTAACTGTCCCGCCACCTCCTCTTATCTCTCCGAAAATTTTCAGCGTCTTTCCAATCATTAATTAGCGCTACGCTCAAACAGATATTGTTTATTGGCCTTTCCAGTTCACCGTTCCTCTTTCTTTACGTCGTTCTTTACTGTCCATGCAGTGAGACTCTGGAATCAGTTACAAACCAATACAAGACTCGCTCCGTCCTTGGCATGCCTTAAGAAGCGACTGAAAAAACTCTTAATTTCTAGTCAGTAAAATAACGTATTTCATTCCTGATTTTTCTTTTCCTTTCCTCTACACCATACCTTCCTTTCCTTTTGATTGATGATATCTCACTTTATACGAAAAATAATGTTTGGGGGATTTTCCGTCTTTGTGGAGTACGTGGGTATACCATATGCTCACGTATGTGTTTATGGATTTCGTGGGGATGGATAGTCATTTGAATGATTTATGCGACCACGTTACTTGCTTCTTTTACTTTTTCTGGTTAGTTGGAAGAGATTGCCGCCTGGCAATATGACTGCCAGATTATATTTGCAATAAAAGTATTAAATAAATAAACTAACTGAGCTTGTCATGTTACACGTTCCTTGTAGGCCCACTCAGCAATAAGTTTTGTTTGCTCTTGCATAATAAGAGTACACAGATTGCGTAACCGAAATATGGAGATTGTATGAATTTTCATATGATATTGGCTACTTACAGGAGTAAAGGGAAAAAGTTCTTACCGGGATTACTTGTACACGTATGTATGGATTTGCTCTGTTGTCTTGTTCGACTTGTACTGTTTTTTTTGTAGAACACTGCTTACAAGTCAATGTTAAATTAAATATGTTGTTGTTTTTTTTAGTATTTGTATCAAAAAGTTCATTAAACCGTTGAAATAAGACAATTTGTATAGCGCCGTTACAGAGCTGATTCTCCTGAAGGGTGCATTATGAATTAAAACTATAATTGATATAATTTGTTGCATAATAAATTTTTTATTGTAATTTCTTCACGAAAGCAGTAAAAAAAAATTTAAACTCCATTTAGTTTATTTAAAAAATATTTTATTGAATTTAGCATAATACTAGTTAGGATTGTAGGTACGAAAAATAATGCCGACAAAACGTGAAGGTTCCTGTACTGTCTGATTTTAAGCTGGTGAAGACTGTTTCGAAGTCTGCTGTGTAAGAAAGCTGTGAGAATAAAGGTTGTGCTATTCAAAGTAATGATGATGGACAAGTGTTAAAGGAAGAATTAACGCGATTTATGGGGATGAACAATGAAAAATTAGAGCAAGCTGGAGAACTCTTCAGTTTGAGTAGTCCCTCAGGTAATGGAAGAGTTAAGAGATATATCAAACAACGTGTAGCGATAGGAAAAAAAGTCAATGGGATACTTAAACATATAAACTCGAACCTAATAACCTTAAACATTAAACATATAAACTCGATCAGAATTGGCTAAGAGGACAGTCCATAACAATATTTAACCACTTAACAGTCGGATTTTTAACACGCGACGTAACACAATGACGAACTGTGAACGAATAAATTCTATACGAAAATATTCCGTTCGGAGGAAACAAATTGAAACAAGATCTACCCAAACGACGCTCGGAAGAAACACTCTCAACAAGTCGAAACAAGATTTGTCCGAACGAGGCTCGGGCTACTTAGTATAAAAAGAAACTTCGTGCCCGAGTCCCGCTCGGGCAAAACTGTCAAGTGGTTAATGAGCCAAATTTCATGTGTGGAAGTGAAACGTGGACGTTGTAAAAACTAATAGAACCCAAATAAATGCTGTAGAAATGCGTGCATTAAAACAAATACATGGGAGACAACGTATGTCAGAATACGAAATGAATAGGAAGAATGTGAATTTAAGGCTGGATTGTTGAGTTAGATGAAGAAAAGTACTTTGAGATTATTTGGACATGTGGAACGAATAAATGACGAAAGAGTAACAAAACAAATATATATAAATGTGAGTGGACGACGTGTGAGAGGTAGACCAAGAAAAATTGTATCAAGTGAGTGATATTTTGAAAGAAGGATAAATAGAAAGTCAGAGAAATTGTAGAAGCTGTATGGATGTAGAAGAAGCTAAAGATGTGTGATGAGATAAGAAAGTATGGCGCTTTGTCCTCTCTGAGGTTATTTATGTATGTAAGTATGTTCTAAAAAAATACTGACACGTGTAAATACGTATTTAAGGTTAAACGCAATTGTTCTGGAACCTGTCCAATTTATTTCAGATCTGCTCATTGGCATTTATTTATGTTAGGCTCAACCCGTCACTGTCTACAGAAAGAAGAATATCAGACAAACAACTACGAAAAGCAAATTCAGCAGTTTTCAGATGTCTGAAGGTGCTGACCTTTGTCAGTGACCAAGGTCAAGGTTCTTGACTTCTGTTCGCGGCTTCAGTCTAAGTTGTATTGTATATGTGCAAGGGGTGTGGGATGAAAAACATCTGATGTCCCCGTGGCTGGGTTCGCCCTATATATTGGTGGGGTGTATCTTGGCTGGGGGGATGTTATTAGATGACCCCAGACCTTTTGATAGCTTCTGTTTTCAATGTATTCTCTGCAATTTATGTGTTCTTGAAGTATATTTAAATGTATTATGTACATACTATGTTGCTATCAATAAACCTATATTTATTTATTTATTTTATATATTCTGGAAATTAAGGACTCTTAGACTACGTCCAATACAACGTTAATTAGCACTTTATGTGACGTAATAATTAGCACTTTATGTGACGTATAGCACTTTATGTGACGTAATAATTAGCACTTCATGTGAAGTAATAATTAGCACTTTATGTGACGTAATAAAAGAGATAGTCGAGAGTTTCAATAGAAACAAGAATGATTATTTTAACGACAATTTTTAAAAAAGAAGACAATTCTAGAAGAAATCTAGCATTGGTTTGTCTAACATTGGTTTGTAACTGGTTCCAGAGTCTCACTGCATGGACAGTAAAGGACGACGTAAAAAAAGTAGTCCTGTGAACTGGGAAGGCCAGTAAACAATTTCTTTCAGAGCACAACGCAAATTTATGATCGGAAAGACGCTGAAAACTTTCGGCGAGATAAAAAGGGGGAGGGGGACAGTTAAGAATATTATACGATAAGTATGTGAATTTGGCGTATTTTTCTCTGACTTACCAAGTTGACTACTGATATCACGGAATAAGTAATCATTTGCCATTGAACCTTATTTTGTAACCATTTTGTATTCTTAAACATAACACGTAAAATGACACGTCAAGAGGAAACACTCATATTCCTCCAGAAAGGAGAGGGTGTTGGGAAAGAGACAATGAAATGAATATGCTTGGAGAATGCTGTCACCTCGGCTGGAAAATGTCATTTCCTCCGGAAGGTGCACCCATGCTTCTCCTTAGGGTGACTCTTTATTTATATTATTCTAATATAATATATTATGAAGAATTTGTCATGGGTAGAATACTTTATGTATCTTCTACGTTATGATCTCAACGCTGATGAACGTGGCTCACAAATTGTTAAGCATATTCATATTGTTTTCTTGGAAAAAAATAGTGCGGTGGTTTCGCATTGTCTTTCACCCCGCAGTATGATATATATACCCCGCATGTACGTTATATAGGGTCTTTCAAATTGAGCTGTTTTTTTTAATTCTTGAATAAAGCACACAATTTGCTTTGATTTAAAAAAAAACTTTTTATTGGTCATTGAAGTATAATGTATGATATTTAAACACAAAAAATAATATCCGCCAAATGTCCACCTCTTGCAGCTCCACAGATGTCCACTCTTTTGTCAAAATGTTCGATGACTTTTTGGCATAATTGCGGTTTTAACTCACCAATAACGTGAATAGTTTTGTCTTTCAGCTCAGGATTTGATTGAAGGTAATTCTTATGGACCTCGCTTTTCACGTAACCCCAGTGAAAATAATCTAACGGTGTCAGATCACATGATCTTTGTGGCCAATTAACATCACCGTTACCGGAGATTACAATACGTAAAATAATTCTCAATTTGAACGCGTTATTGTATTGTATACGACTCAACTTTTATAAGTGTCATGCATTACACTTTTCAAATGTCACAAGACCTAGGCAAGTTCGCGACGCCATCTGTGTTTTATCCAAGATATATAAAAACCGTTCAATTTGAAAGACCCCTGTGATATTATAAAAATTGTATACATGTTGTATTATATATTGTAAGGTCCTGCTGCAATCACACACTTTTTTGTGTAGTACTAGATCCTAGATGAAATGTGCTCTTGTGGTTGTTAAATGGAAGGATGAGTATTAAGAAGAATTAGGAAGAGAGTTGGAAAGATAAGAATAAAAAAGGACCGATTGAATAAAAGATAAACCTTTATAAGAGATGAGTTAAATTATTAGAATTTGTGATGACCGACGCTGTGAAAAACATTCGAAATAAATAAAGTTTTATTTATATTTAGTTGAAAGTGATTGACACATGGTAATTAACCCGCTAGATTACACTGTAAACAATAAAACTGTTATGTTATACAATACAATAAATATTTTCTAGCTTGTTCCTCTACTTTGTCAAAATTCCGACTCTTATTTTACACTGGCAGTAAATCTAGATTTACTGCCAGTGTAAAATAATATACAAAATTGGTCAAAAATATTGACACACAAATCTAGACTTGTGTGTCAATGTTTTTGACCAATATTGTACACATTTATTGAGTTTACATTATAATTAACATGTACAAAGGTGTGGTTTGACAACTATATGACATCGTTACGATGACGTTCGTCCTCCTATTGGTGGGGGAGTGTCTTCGTTGGGAGGATGTTAAACGATGAGCTCAGACCGTTTGATAGCTTCTCTCTCAAATGTGTTTTCTTTTCCATTGACTTGTATAATTTTAGGATATACATTAACATAATATATTGCAATCAATAAATCAATTATTTATATTATTTTATATAATATTTTTTCACTATCAGACCGTGTATGGTCGCGCTGTAACGCAGAGGACTTCCGTGTGGAAGGTCGTTGGTTCGAACCCCATGCTATGCTACTCTCCTTAAATAACACTTATATTTGTTTCTGGCTTGTATTCAGGACTGTAAAAATATCAATAAATTCGTTAATAACAATTATTTAAAAAAATATATTAACTTTTTGTTTTTTTTTTTGTTAACTATTATTGACGACCTCCGTGGCCTAGTTGGTAAGACGCCTGCTTCCCAGCTCGAAGGTTGTGGGTTCAAATCCTGCTGGAATCCAGATATTTTGTAAAAGGATTCCAGTTTGGTTTTTATTTAAGGCCTCTTTAACATATCTCTAGTTGATTGGAAGAGATCGCCACATGGGAATAATCCCGCCAGGTTTTATTACATACAACGAAAGCGTAATATTATTTTAGTTTAAAGGTAGCGGACTGAACTTTTGTGCGGAAAGTCGTAGGTTCGATCCCCGCGCTGTACTACTAGCCTCGAATGTCACAACCATTTTTTTTCCGCCTAGTGTTTGAGGGTATAAGGATACCTATGACTTCAGCCATATATATTCTTTAAAAAAAGGGGGAAAACATATACCGGTTTATTCCAATCATCTCACTTCAGTGGACTATCGATCCAATACTGCACTGTATGAGAAACAGTCAGCGCGCTGCAAACATGCGTCAACATGGCCAGGCGGCTCAGCAGGGTCCACATGTCTGTGGCATTTGCGGGAGGGAGTGCGCATCTAGGATCGGCCTGTTATCTCACAGAATATCACACGATCAACGTGGGAGAACGGTTCAGGAGTGACGTTGGAGTTGCGAGGGAATCCTCGACTGCGAGGCCCGGCAATGATGACGACTGCAGTGTGGCCGGTGAGTTTGCTGGTATACAACGATTCACTCACTTAAAAAAAAAACGTCCATGGCACAGCTTCGCTTTCCAACTGAATTTACTTTTCTATGGCAAGGGGATCCTCGAATATGAGGTAAAGCAACGAACGAACGATTAATACAATACAATAAACTTATTGTTTCTTTTATATTATTAATCTATAAGTGTTCTAAAGGAAATAAAGTAAAATGTGTCAAACAGTAGTCACCCTATTCAGTAGTCACGTCCATCCCCTGTCTTAACGCTACTACAGAGATAGTTCCACAAAATATCTCAGTTGGAAGAGATGGGAGATGTTGTGAAAGTGTGACACGAAACTTTACAATTCATAATCCCTTAGCAATATGTTCGTATGACATTAATTTAATTTTTATAGCACCATAAGGGACCGGAACTCCAAGAACCTCTAAATTTCAATGTGACATCTTTCAAATGGTGTGTGAACTGAAAAATAATATTGCTTTATGTTACAATTTCGTTGTGGTACAAATATAAGACTTGAACTTGTAAAAAGAAGGATAAGATTAATTATGTGGAGATGCGTGCACTAATTAAAAATAAGGATAAGATTAATTATTTGGAGATGCGTGCACTAATTAAAAATAAGGATAAGATTAAGTATGTGGAGATGCGTGCACTAATTAAAAATAAGGATAAGATTAATTATGTAGAGATGTGTGCTCTAATTAAAAATAAGGATAAGATTAATTATGTGGAGATGCGTGCACTAATTAAAAATAAGGATAAGATTAATTATGTGGAGATGCGTGCACTTATTAAAAATAAGGATAAGATTAGTTATGTGGAGATGCGTGCACTAATTAAAAATAAGGATAAGATTAATTATGTGGAGATGCGTGCATTATTAAAAAATAAGGATAAGATTAATTATGTGGAGATGCGTGCACTAATTAAAAATAAGGATAAGATTAATTATGTAGAGATGCGTGCTCTAATTAAAAATAAGGATAAGATTAATTATGTGGAGATGCGTGCATTATTTAAAAATAAGGATAAGATTAATTATGTGGAGATGCGTGCACTAATTAAAAATAAGGATAAGATTAATTATGTGGAGATGCGTGCTCTAATTAAAAATAAGGATAAGATTAATTATGTGGAGATGCGTGCACTAATTAAAAATAAGGATAAGATTAATTATGTGGAGATGCGTGCACTTATTAAAAATAAGGATAAGATTAGTTATGTGGAGATGCGTGCACTAATTAAAAATAAGTATAAGATTAATTATGTGAAGATGCGTGCACTAATTAAAAATAAGGATAAGATTAAGTATGTGGAGATGCGTGCACTAATTAAAAATAAGGATAAGATTAATTATGTAGAGATGCGTGCTCTAATTAAAAATAAGGATAAGATTAATTATGTGGAGATGCGTGCATTATTTAAAAATAAGGATAAGATTAATTATGTGGAGATGCGTGCACTAATTAAAAATAAAGATAAGATTAATTATGTGGAGATGCGTGCTCTAATTAAAAATAAGGATAAGATTAATTATGTGGAGATGCGTGCTCTAATTAAAAATAAGGATAAGATTAATTATGTGGAGATGCGTGCACTAATTAAAAATAAGGATAAGATTAATTATGTGGAGATGCGTGCACTTATTAAAAATAAGGATAAGATTAGTTATGTGGAGATGCGTGCACTAATTAAAAATAAGTATAAGATTAATTATGTGAAGATGCGTGCACTAATAAAAAATAAGGATAAGATTAAGTATGTGGAGATGCGTGCACTAATTAAAAATAAGGATAAGATTAATTATGTAGAGATGCGTGCTCTAATTAAAAATAAGGATAAGATTAATTATGTGGAGATGCGTGCATTATTTAAAAATAAGGATAAGATTAATTATGTGGAGATGCGTGCACTAATTAAAAATAAAGATAAGATTAATTATGTGGAGATGCGTGCTCTAATTAAAAATAAGGATAAGATTAATTATATGGAGATGCGTGCACTAATTAAAATGTGTAGCGTGTTAATGTTTGAAAGAAGGCGGAATGAAGATATCAGAAATTAATGCATGAATAAAATGATTTTTTGAAGTAAGATGAATAGGCATGAGCTTTTATGAAGTAGAGAAATTATGAAAGCTTGACTAAGCGAATATACAAGTGCGAAGTGTAAGGTGTACGTGTAAGAGGTAGGCCAAGGATAATTGTGGCTGGACCACATCTTGTGTTTTGTATAGATGAACACTTATTTTCAATGTTTAAATTATGAGCTCTTTAGTGTGGATGTTTTTTATTGTTTTTTTAATGATTATGTGCGGTATATTGTGGGAAGAACGTTTTTTTATGTCTGGAATGAAAATGTGTGAGGTGTTTGATTCGCGTGATGTATACATATGTAATTGAGTGTCAGGTTGATGAGAATGTGTAACGGGGTTTTATATTATAATAAAAATCGGTAAGAATTATCGATTTCTTTTTTCATGTTACATGTTACAGGACATATCCTCAGTGAGATACAGGCAAAAGCCCAGTTTACTGGGGACACAACAAACGAAAGGCAACAAACCCAGATCCAATTAAATTATGTGTCCAAATTATAAATAACCTGTTGTTTTTTTCGCAAATTGTGTATATTTCTTATCATGTGTAAATAAATATTTTAATGGTCAAAATCGACGATACTTTTAAAGAAAATTTAATTTAAAAAATATTGTAGATTATCGACAATTCTTCAACTTTTAAGCAATGTTTATAAATATATATTTTTCTGAGACGATGTCTGGATAGTTCATTTATTTTTAAAAAATTCAATAATAATCAATTTTATCAGAATTCACTCTAGTATTCTATGTGCGAACATGAGTTATCGAAGATATATAATTCGCTATCTAGTTTTCGACCCAGTTCATGTGTCTATTCCTGAAACAAAACCTGGGTATAGAACTGAGTTAATATCTGTACCCTTCCAGCGGCAGGGGTTGAGACAGGGGAGGGATGGCCACGTGTTAAATAGGGTGGAAAACGCACTGTCTAAATTTGTAATTCGCTTGAATGGATGGATAAAGGCTGTGGGACGATGCTGGGATGACAAGTGGAGAGAACCTTTC
The DNA here is from genome assembly GCA_949825065.1 of Odontocerum albicorne. Lineage (NCBI taxonomy): Eukaryota > Metazoa > Arthropoda > Insecta > Trichoptera > Odontoceridae > Odontocerum > Odontocerum albicorne. The sequence goes on from OX463845.1 coordinate 3,816,706, forward strand.
GAATCGTGAAGCCTTATTTTCGACATATTATACTCGTATTACCTTCTCTTGTGTATCATTTATAAAAAAAAGTTTATGTAAGAAACACGCTTTCCTTATTTTTAAAGATAATCCAGAATTCGTATTTTACTTTCGTTGTACACAGTTAATTTGTAACTAGGAATTGAAAAATCGCTTTTTTTTAATGTATTTTGTGAATTTTAATTGTTTATTTAAATGAGTGAGATTTTGTTTTTCTTAAAATTTGTTTATTCAAATGAGTAAGATTTTGTTTTTCTTAAGATTTGTTTATTTAAATAAGTGAGATTTTGTTTTTCTTAAGATTTGTGTATTTAACACTTGCCGTACGGTGATGGATAGCGAGTGATCATGACTTATATTTTATTTAATTTCTCGAAATATACTGCTTGCAGGGTCTTCATACTTTATGTATTCCTCATCGAAACCTCTATGATTTGAATGATGTCATTAGGAAACAAAACATTCATAGTTAATTCAACAGAAATCAATGATTTTAAATCGCGAATTGACGAAATGTCAAACACTCATTCTTTTTTGACAGTTCGTATAGCGCCCCGTTCGTTCCAGGGGCTCGTCACCAGTTTTATAATCCTGATTGTTATTTTTTATTTTTATCTGGTATGTTTTTTCTATTATCATTTTTTATCTGGTATGTTATATTGTACCATTACTCTTTTTATAATAAATGTACATTTTATTTATTATTTCATTTTCAAAAATATAATAATTGAGATGGCGGGAAATATCGACGGCGATGATAGCGATTTGGAATTTAAGGCGACAGGCAATATATCAGAATCAGAAGATTTTGTCGAGGTACAGGATGAAGTATATTCTGATTTGGAGACGAGTGAAGAAGACGAAGAAATATTATTTACATCAAAACATGGATTCGAATGGAGTTCATTACGAGTACCACCTCAATCTTCGAGGCATCGGTCGGGTATCAAATATTCTCATCGAAGATTCTGGACTGAGAAATTCAAGTATAAATGTACATTCCATAAAAGATATGTGTTGTCTGTTTGTAAATGAAGAGGTGGTAAAAGTGATGTTTAAGAAACAAATCGTCATTTAAATCGAATTCATTCAGAAAAGAACCAACCAATATCAAAAGACGAGTTATATGAATTCATTGGAATATTGCTCGCACCTGGCAGAAATCGAACACGAAAGCTATCTTTGAGTGAATTGTGGATAAGTGAAAGTCCCTTTTGCCAGTCATTTTTCACAACAGCTCTGTCTCGAGATAGATTCATCTATATTTACAGTCATATTCGTTTTGATGATAAAGAAACCCGAGAAGAGAGATATCAGGGTTTTTTCAGATAAATTAGAACCAATTAAGTGGATTTCAAAAATGTTTATGGATATGTGCAAAAGCAATTATTCTCCATCTTCGAATATAACTGTAGATGAACGTTTGCCAAACTTTAGAGAGAATTGTTCATTTCGCGTGTACATGAAGTCTAAACTTGGTAAATATGGCATCAACATCTGGGTTGCTGCCGACTGCGGCGGCATATGACGCATAACAAATTTACAGGCTTATTCTGGTATGATAAATAATCGTAGAGAGAGATAAATCAAGGTAACTGAGTAGTTATAGAAATGGTTCAACCGCAGTATGGCACGAACAGGAGGATAACCACAGGTATTTTTATTACCTCCATCAAATTAGCCGATAATCTTTTATTAAAAGGTTTAACTCTAACTGGCACGCTTCGAAAAAATAAAAGAGTAATCTCACTTGAATTTATACCGTCTAGAGAGAAAACAATCCATAGTAGCTGAAAATAAAATACTTGTTTCGTGTGTACCACAAAAAATAAAGCAGTATTATTATTATCCACTCAATTCAATGATGCAGAAATTGATTATTCAGAAAAACAAAAGCCACTATAGTAATTATACATCATTATAATAATACGAAAATTGGAGTAGATACGGGAGACTAAATTACTTGAGAGTACTCTTGTTCAAGGTCAACGAGAAGATGGCCTTTCCGTCTTTTTATGGAAATTATAGATATGGCTGCATTGAATGCATACCTCTTATGGATAGACAAATATCCAGAGTGGAAACAAAATAATTAATACCACCGAAAACATTTCACAAGAGAGTTAAGTTTGGAATTGGCAATGCCCAATATCTTAAAAAGGAAAAATAGCAACAACAAGATGCTTTTAATACAGTTTTAACATATTGTGGCGAGTCAATATCCGAAACATTAGTAAATAATACCCTGTTGGCACCCCGTGAGGTCCTCAAAAGAGGAAGTTGTGGGTTTTATTAAAAACATTCGAGAAAAAAAAACCAGGCTATTCTGCAATATTTGTCAAACACCTGCGTGTTTAGTACGTAGAATATAGTAAAAAAAAAATGGTTTCATGCCCCAATTGCGATAACTTTCTCCACAGGATTAAACTTTGATTATATGATATGTTTGTCCTATTTTCAAATTTTCTGTAGTGTTTATATTTTCCAAATTGCATATATTTTATTGATTTGAATTTCGTGTTTGTTTATATATAATTTTGAATTTCGTGTTTGTTTATACTATATAAATTTCTCGCCCTAAAACCTTGATTTTTGAATTTATATATTCATTTTATATTTTGTTTATATGTTATTTATTGTCTTTATTCGAATTATGGTTTTATTGCCAAAAAAATACACGCTACCTTTTATTGTATAATTTTATGAAAAAAAATTAAAAGGCTGGAAATCTCTTATCACGCATGCGCATTCTGAATGTTGCGCAGACCGAACGACGCAGCGTAAAAATAATATTCTTATAGAAATGCCTTTCTGTTTTAGCTCTTATTTTATCATTTCTTACCTTGATTTTATATTATTCGACATTTTATTACATAATAAAATGATGTTTATAGCTAATAACAAAAAATAACCTAGCAGATTTTGCATAATTTTAATTTGAAACATACATGTTTAGTGTACCCTCAGTGTCCAACGCCGTTACTGGCGTAATTTTTTAGCACAGTAAGGGAAGTGTTAAAAGGTTGGAGACCTCTTTTCAGTCATGCGCATTCTGAACGTTGCGCAGACCGAACGACGCAGTGGGAAAATTATATTCGTATAGAAATGTCACTTCTCTGTTTCAACTATTATTTTATCATTTCTTACACTTATTTTATATTATTCGACATTTTATTACACAATAAAATGATGTTTATAGCTAATTAAAAAAAAAACTAATAGATTTTGCATAATTTTAATTTAAAACATACATTTTTAGTGTACCCTCAGTGTCCAACACCGTAACTGGCGTAATTTTTTAGCACAGTAAGGGAAGTGTTAAATGCGTGAGATTTGTTTTTCTTAAGATTTGTTTATTTAAATGAGTGAAATGTTTTTCTTAAGATTCGTTTATTTAAATGAGTGAGATTTTGTTTTTCTTAAGATTTGTTTATTTAAATGAGTGAGATTTTGTTTTTCTTCAGATAAAAGTTAACAGTTCTTTATTTTATTTATTTTTACATCAAGTAATTGTTGTATGAATACATTTAAATTAAAGACAAGATAAACAACAAAATAAAACAGTTAATTTAAAGTGGACACTCAGTTTATGTGGATTTGGGTTTGTTGACATTCATTTGTCGTGTCACCAGTAAACTAGGATATTACCTGTATCCTACTGAGGACATATAAACATGAAAAAATTAGTTGATGCTTTTTTTACGTGTTGTTGATTAATTGTTTAATATCTCCGTCACAAACTCCTTAATTTTTTAAAGTTGTGACACATAATAATGCGTTTGTTCCACGCGAGTTAACCCTTGATGTACTTCTAGTAAGCTCAAGTATTCAAACTTCGCAATTACAACCACGTTCCGATGCACTGTCTAAACTTTTCGCACTTTTTGCCTTTATTAAATCCAGTATCTCAATATTGCCTTTGGGCAAAGTTCACACAATTTTTTTTAACAACTTTTCTCTTCTAGCAAGCTCAAGTATTCAAACTTCGCAATTGCAACCACGTTCCGACGGACTGCTTGAACTTTTCACAACTTTCACCTTTATTATATTCAGTATCTCAATATTGCCTTTAGGCAAAGTTCACACTTTTTTTTTACATCTTTCTCTTTTAGCAAGCTCAAGTATTCAAACTTCGCAATTGCAACGTCGTTCCGATGCACTGCCTGACCGTTTCGCACTCTTTGCCTTGATTAAATCCAGTATATCAATCATCCAAGGCAATATAGAAGGTCGAAGAGGTGTTGGCAGGAGGCAAATCTCCTGGCTCCGCAATATACGTAATTGGACTGGCATAAGGGGCGTTGGAGATCTCTTTCGGGCGAAGATGTCTACTCTCAGGTGAACTTCAACGTTGGGGGGACCTGACATGGCACTGGGAAGAAGAAGGTCTCAATATTGTTTTTGGGCAAAGTTCACAGAAATGTTTACTACAACTTTCCCTTTCACCAAGCTCAAGTACTAAAACTTCTTTCGCGAATTGCAACCACAATCCAATTTATTGAATTAAATATCTCAATATTGCTATTAGGCAAAATATGTTCTAGCTCAAGGGATGGTTAATATTTGATCAGATGTAATGGATGGCGTGTTTCTTTGCTGAATTTGTACTTCCTGAAATCCTGAAATACTTCCTGAAAAGTTCCGCTATGGAATACCGGACAGGAAGTTTATTAATTATTTGTATGATTTATTTTTGAGAACCCTCAAGGATGTTCTTCTGTGTTAAAAAGTGCATTCCTCCAAACCGCTATACCCTATGAAATATGGTCGTTAATATTAAATTGGTCGAGCAAATATAGCAGAAGAAAACTTATTTTTTCAAAGGTATTTTGTACGAGAAAGGAAATAAAATAAAATATTTACGATATCACACTTAATAAAAATGGTGTCATAAAATAAAATATCTACAAACAGAACGGTAAAATAATTATTGAACGATGATGATCGTTAACTGATGAAATCACAATCCATTAATTTCATCACTTGGAAAACTGGCCTCGGAATAAAAGTGAGAAATAAAAGAGTGATATAAGTAAGCTATAAAAGAGTCGAGATCCGTTTCCTTCCCCCATTCCTGTCTCGATATATAACTCTCGGGATAAAAGAGGGACTTTATTTTACTATTGGAAAAGATATTTATTAGGAAAAAGGGCTATTAAAGAGATCTTTAAAGAGTGTATTAAACGGGCAGGTAAATCGGGAAGAAATTATTATTAAAAAAATTTTATGTATTTTTTAAGAATTTTTTTTTATATATTTTTTAAGAAATTTTTTTTCCGAACTATAATAAAAAATTTAAATGATTTTTATTATGGTTCGGAAATTCTAGGATGAGTCCTGTGACAGCTCACAAATTTGCCCCAATACAACCTTGTAACGATGTTCAGTAATTTTAATTATTTTATAAACTTTAATATAAGCCTCAAATCTAATAAATAGCAAGTTATTTAGGTAAATACATTACATAAGATTGTATTGGGGCAAATTTGTGAGATGTCACAGGACTCATTCTAGAATTTCCGAACTATAACAACGCAAATATTTTATTTCTTGAATCTTATAATAAAATCTTTTAATACAATAAGAAGGGTGTTCTGCGATGATAATCTTAACTTGAAACTTCGACAACAGTTAGTCAAATGCTACGTTTGGTCAGTGTTATTGCACGGAGTGGAATCATGGACCCTCAAAGTTGGTAGTATGAACCGACTGGAAGCATTCGAAATGTGGATGCACCGGAGAATGGTACGGATACCCTGGACGGATATGGTCAGCAACACAAGGGTTCTTCAAAGAGCCAAAGTTGATAGAGAGTTGCTGACTTATATTAAAATCCGAAAGGTGTCCTACTTGGGTCATGTACGAGTACTTAGAGGACTAAAGTACAAATTACTGCACCTGATCATCCAAGGCAAAATTGAGAATTTTTAAAAAAAATAAAACAACCGCACAATTTAAATACCCTATATAAATATAACTTAATAAAATAATTACATAACTTAATAAAATAATATAATATAAAACAATCTTACATTATTCAATTACAAAACTTAATAAAATAATATAATATCATGTTTCATTATCCAATTACATAACTTAATAAAATATTATTATATTATATAATCTTTCACTATCCAATAACTTAATAAAATAATATATTGTATAATGTTTCATTATCCAATTACATAACTCAATAGAATAATATATTGTATAATATTTCATTATCCAATTACATAACTTAATAAAATAATATTATATAATGTTTCATTATTCAATTACATAACTTAATAAAATAAAATTATATAATCTTTCATTATCCAATTACATAACTTAATAAACTAATAATATATTATGTTTCATTATCCAATTACATAACTTAATAAAATAATAAAATATTTCATTATCCAATTACATAACTTAATAAAATAATATTATAAAATATTTCATTATCCAATTACATAACTTAATAAAATAATATTATAAAATGTTCCATTATCCAATTACATAACTTAATAAAATAATATTATATAATGTTTCATTATCCAATTACATAACTTAATAAAATAATATAATAAAATATTTCATTATCCAATTACATAACTTAATAAAATAATATAATACAATCGCGTAATTTTGTAAAATATTTTTCGTGTAGAACAAGGATTTTTCTTAATCTTAATTAATAAATCTCCCTTCTCTCCTGTCTTAGGCCAAATTACAAATTGCTTGCCTCACACAAAAGCGTCGTCTGATATTTAAACCAAACAACCTCTCGCACCCGCTTCACTTAATTCGTCTCCAACACTCCCCGACCATTTAGGTTACCTTTAACAATTTAAAGATACGTTTTTTGAGCTGGCATTTATCAGGTCTGTAAATATGAAACCGGAATTATTTTATAGAAAATATACTATACATTTATTGTATAAAAATGGTAAAAAATATTTTATTCAAAGTATTGCCCATCGCTAGCTACACATTTTCCCCATCTCTCCGGCAATTTGTGGATGCCACGCCAAAAAAAGCCATTTTCGTAAGAAGTGAAGCGCTGCTCAGCAAGTGCGTGTCCCATCGATGTATAAAATCATAAGTATAAAAAATCCCACCACAATCCCATTATGTAATATATAAGAGAATTTAAATTAGAAACATTTATTTTTAAATAGTTCATTTCAAAGACATGGTATCAATAGTTAAATTACTCAGATATTTATGGTACAGAACAAAGGGGGATCACACAAAATATGCTCACCATGTCGAACTTCTCACGGTGTCTAACTATAGAAGCCAAGAATCCATCACGATATTCCTACAAAAGGTTTTTCAAGGTTGCTTTAACTGTCCTGCGATTCTGGAAGCACTTAGTTTATATGTACCTAATAAATATAGTCGTACAAGGAATCACCCTCTGTTCTACATACCAACTTACAGG
>OX463845.1:3824358-4007545 GCA_949825065.1 Odontocerum albicorne
AAATACTAAATTGATGATACACGCTCTAGGGCTTTTATTTTAATTAACCTAGAGATATCGTCTTTCGTGATTGAAAGGATAAAAGAAACATTAAAAATGAACATTAGAAAAAAGTTAAGAACATTCAGATCTTATGTGTGCGAAGTAAGTTAAAATTAAAAGAATCATTTCTTTTAAATATACATTAAGAGAATGAACAATTTTCAAGATCTTTGCTTACGTTTAAGGGGAGTATTCTACTCTAGAGGCGTGAATTTCAGGAGTGTTTTCAGACTTAATAAAAAAAAAATTAAACACATTTTTTCAGTGCATTTTTTACAATTTATTTATTGAGGATTTGAAAATGTACAAAAAAAAATTTAAATTTTTTTTTTTATTCAAGATGTTATCAGCTATCTTGGTGTAAGATATAACAGCGTCAATTCACGAAAGGGCTTCAATCATGTCAGTGAGCTGGTCGACATGATTGAAGCCCTTTCGTGAATTGATAAAAAATAATTTCATTATAGTTAGTACCAAAGAGAAAAAAAAAATCGTAAAATGGCGGCGGCTGTCTGAAAAAGATTTCCATTTTTTTTACCCTTTTTTTCAAATATTTTACTTTTTTTAAAAATAGTCAAAAAATTAGTTTTGAATTTTTCAAGGTAGGGACGATATAAAAGTATTTATTAAAGTTTCATAATAAATTTGAAAGGAATTTGTTGAATAAAACTTAAGATTTTATGTCGACCAGGTTGAAAAAAGGAGTTTCGAGAAAAACGCGTTTAAAGTGTTGAGATTATTGTCCGAGTCATTCCTGTGCGGCGTAATTGCTGCCTCATTTATAGCTATAACTTTGTAAATACTAAGAATTTTAAAATTTATTTTTTAGAACATTTTTTCAAAGGTCTAAACTTTAAAAATATGCAAAAAAAAAAAATTTTTTTTAATTTTTAGAGTTTAATACCTCCTCAATTACTATTAATCATGATATACAATGGGGCGCCAAAATCAATAAAGGGTGCAAAAAATCAGGCAGTGGATCGGAGTGTGGTTGTTATTGCGACAGGAGTGTGAGGCTTACAGGACAGATGACATGTAGTAAAGGTTTGTGTAAAATTTTGACGGGGGGTGTGTTTTTGATGATTATATGCAGGACACTGTAGGGTGGACTCTTTGGTCTTTCTGTAGTTATGAAGTATGCAGGGTTTTAGCTCGCGTGACACATACATGTTTTGAGTCTCACTGTTTATCGAGTTGACAAGAGTAAATAAAGTATTCTTTAATCAACAATAGAAAAAAAAAACTATTTTTCCATGTTACATGTCCTCAGTCGTCGTTCCTGAGTCTCGTAGATGAGGATCCCCTCGCCATTTCAACGTCAATTTAATTACGAGTATATTGTGAAGCTTTGTCATCGAGTTAACTTCTCTATTTTCCCTTTTTTCTCCTCGTTTACGTGAGTAAGCCGTTGCGCACTAGAAAACTCACCGACCACACCGCTATACTGGATTCGATGGTATAACTAAAGTAAGACGCCTCAGTAAGATACAGGCAAAAGCCTAGTTTACTAGGGGGGACACTACAAATTAAAAGCAATAAACTCAGATCAATATAAATTGTGCTTTAAGACTTTAAATAACCTGTGTTATTTAATAAATTATTTTTTTTATTTTTTTTTATTTATTAAATGATGTAATCTGACAAAGGTAATAAAAAAATAATTTGACAAAGGCTACACCTACTCATTTATACAAATTTATATTTTAAGAACTTATTTAATTTATTGTAATTTGTTTTTATCCATCACTGTTTATTCCACTTTTTATAATGGTATAACCCTACCGGTTTTGAGGCTTTCCCCTCATCATCAGGGGAGCACAAACAAGACTGAATTATGTCCGAAATGGTACTGAAATACACGCCTCTAACGACAAACATTCGGGTTGGGGACTGTGGGTGAATGGAGGGAGGAGACAACCTCAGCGAGCAGTGGCGAGATTCTTAGAATATATAATATAATCTAATTTATATATTTTCACTATGAACTAACTTCATTTTAATTAGCTACATGTCATTTTATTTTTAATGATCTTCAAATTTTATTTCTTAGAAAAAGTTAACACCAGTTATACTAATTATAACTAGTTAACAATTCTTACAACTAATTATTTTCACATTAATTATTTAACAAGTACGTGTCTTTCACGTACTTGTTAAATTTATTTAGCAAGTAAATTGCTTAAATATGTGTTTAATACGTATGGCGGATTTATTGATTTATAGCTATTTCTTCAAATTTAACTTACTTTCGTTTTATTTTAACATAATTGGTATCCATGTCTCTTGCGTAGTGTATGAAAAAATGTTTGAGAAAAACTAGCTTAGATTAAAACAGAAGATAAAGCTCAAGGAAAAAAAGGGTTTAGGGTGGGAATTGTACGCGAGTTAACCCTACAATTCATGACATCATGGATTTTGATGAAATGTATACTCAGCATTGGAAAAGTGATGTTTACAACGGGAAAAATAATGAAAAAAATCAAAAGCAATTTTCAGTATTTTTTTTATTGAAAAAATTATGCAAATTTCCTTCACATATATTTTGTTGATTTTTACAATGCAGATAAGTTTTTACATGAAAATATTGTGTAAATATATAAAACATACCTGAATTTTTATTATTTTTTAACTTCTTAAACACTTTTATTATGGTTTAATTAATTCTTGAAATGCAGTAAAAAGTTGATACCACCATTCCTCCAACTGTCAGAATTAAAAATAATTTTTTGATATACAAACGCCTTTTTTATTTTTTTTGGAAAATAATCAACAAGAGAGATAGTTGTACCATATGATTTTAGTGTATTTTATTCTCAAAAGATGGTCTTGCATTTATCATATTTTTTAATTATCATGATGCAAATTTGCATCCCAATGCACTGTAGGGCTGGACGAAGAATATTTCGAGATAAACAATATATATATTGAGTGTATTCTTAAATATATATTAGGAAATAGCACAAGACTAACAAAATAATGTACAGTGCAAATGTGAGTGGGAGACATAGTAGAGGAAGATCAAAATAAGGTTGGTTAGATCAAGTGAATGACATTTAAAAAGAAGGTATATGAATGTAGAAGACGTCATTTGATTGTTTGATGTTCATGAATGTGGAAGAGGTGCAGGCTATGTGTCTTTTTTTTGTTTGAGGTGTATGGATATATTGTATAAATGGTGAAGAATGAGTGTCTAGATAGAAAAGTCTGGCGCTTATTTCTCTCTGCCTACCCTGACCGAGAAATAGCGTGATGATATGTATGTAGCACATTTTATTGAGCTAGGAAGATTGTTTGAAAGTCAAGGTGACTGAACAGCAAAATGTGACGTTTAATGCGTTAGTATAAGTTTCTCCTGTCTACAGATCGGTGGGACAGTTCACCCACCCTCCAAAGAGGGTTGACAGAATATGGAGATTTCTACGTTATTTTTGCATGATATAATATAACATATAATTAAATAAAAATTGCAGTGTTAACGCATTTATTGTCAGCAAAAGATGCTTTATTTTATATTTATAATTTGCTTGTATCATTAAATGAACCATTTGAATACAACGCCGCATCTTAATAAAATCTGATTAAGGATCGATAAAATATAAATTGAGGTTGTAGTCAATTACAGGAGGCACAGATACCGGCCTCTTCATTTCAGAGAGCTTCAGAATATTGTATGGATGCTGCGAGTGAAAATAAAGGCAGGGGAGGCTGCGGATTGGGGTGGAAGGCTTTGTGTATGTGTAGGGTTGACAGAACTTTAATGAAGTTGACAGTTGTGGGAGGATTCTCTTCTTTAAATATAATAATCATAGTTTGTTTTATATTCTAGAATCTGCAGATAAGTAAAGTTTTGCATCTACATACCCTGTCTGCATAGATAGATAGATAGTGAAGACATCTCCATTATTTTAAATCACAATATAGATCGAGATTCAAGAGTAAGTGGTGTAATCCACTCTTCAAGTTTTTTCTCGGCATCATGTTTTTCAGCAAATGTCGTTGTTTTAGCTAAAATATCATGTTGTTATAATACATGTAAGTTTCGCATATCATCGTCATTACTGGGCCTCGTACTCGAGGATCCTTTAGTCTTTCAGTTGAAAAGCGAAGCTATACCGTGAAGATTATATTAGATGTTAACATAAGTTGTGTCCGTTTTCTTTCAAATTTAAAAATGAGCACCAAAAGTAAAACAAAATAGTAAAGATTATACGTAATTTGAAAGAAAATGTTCTGCTCTACAAGATATTGTGATTGCTTTTACGTTACATATATTATTTTATTTGATTACAAGCCTTCAAAATGGAATGTCAAGTAGACGAAAGTGAGCATTTTCGACAACTCGCTTAAACCATATTATTCATGAAGATCCCCTTCAAACCACCGTAGAATTGGCTGAGCAGATGAATTGTAGTCACATGACTGTATACCGCCATCTTAAATCAATGGGAAAAGTTCAGATGTTCGACGCTTGAGTTCCACATTTTTTTTAAATTAATTTAATTTAGTTTTGAAAATAACATATGTTAAATAATCACCATTTTGATCTTCACACTGACGCACTCTCTCTAAGACGTGGTGACCCAAAAGTCACCAGACTATTTAAAACTCAAATAACTTTCTACGATTAAGTTACTTAATTTTTTAAATTTCAGATTATAAAAGCTTAATTTTTGAAAACTAAATGTAGAGAAATTCACGACTGAGCAACGTGTTAAAATAATCAAATTTTATCTAGAAAATTCATGATCAATTGTGCTAACGCAAAAAGCTTACACTCGTCATTTTGGGAAAAAAAAACCCATATAAACAAATGACACTAAACTTAGTCCAACTGTTTCAAATTCAGGGGTATGTGAGTGCTGGAAGTTACCACGTGCTGGGAGGTCATTCAGCGTGTACGTGACTTTTGAGCCACCCTATACAACTATTTATGCAATATTTCATATTAAAGTATACGAGTATCTCCGATAACGGTGAATTTTGTTAATACGTAAAAGGCTGCCAAGCGCCATTGAAAAATGGCTAGAACAAGGTCTGAAAGAAAGATATAAAAACAATGTGATACGTTAAGCCATCATTGACGACCTCTATGGTCTAAATGGTTAGATACATGTCTTCCCCCTGGTAGTTTCGGGTTTGATTCTCGATGGTACCTATAAAAATGATGAAAATAAGGGTTGCAATCTGATAAATTAGTTCGTCTGGTGACAATGCTTACGCGCTAAACGTGTGCGAGTATCGTTACCTCTTCACGTGTGGTAGTATTTTCAACACGTATGATGACAAACTTAAAATTTGTTACCTACTCGATCAGTTCTAATCCCGAAGGATTGATTCATGTGGCAAAAGACAAATTGTTCTCATGGCCACGCTCTTCAATATATCCGCATAATTGGTCACGCTCTTCAGCATATCTGCCAATTCAAATATATCAAGGAACTCTTTACAAAACAATGAATATGGTAACCAAGTTATATAATTGTTTCGTTATAAAAAGTATCCACCAATGAAATCAAACTAAATTGTGTTTTTTAGCAATGCTCTTCATTGTTAACATTACCAGTACGGATAGGGTGAAGATTATGAATACACGTGTAAATCAATGTATGATTTTTTATATATGGTTAAGATAGTAATCTTAAAATAAAACGACTTTCGTGGCCTGATTAGTAAACGCCAATATTCCAACCCACGATTTCGAGTCATACACATATTCTCACTCGTAATTTAAAAAAATATATTTTTAATGAAGTTTTAACTTAAGGCCTTGGTTGGAAGATATTGCCACACGGAAATAAGCCCCCCAGGTTGTACTGTATACAATAAAAGGGTAATACATTACAATATAACAATACGAGTAAATAAAACGACAATTAAATTAAAACTTATCTACAATTGGTGGGGTTTCAGCCTGAAATTATAGCTTATGTACAATTGGTGAGATTTCAGTCTGAAATTATAGCTTATCTACAATTGGTGGGATTTGAGTCTGAAATTATGGCTAATCTATAATTGGGGGGAGTTCAGTTTGAATTATAGCTTATCTACAATTGGTGGGATTTCAGTTTGAAATTATATCTACAATTGGTGGGATTTCAGTTTGAAATTATAGCTTATCTACAATTGGTGGGATTTTAGTCTGAAATTATAGCTTATCTACAATTGGTGGGATTTCAGTCTGAAATTATAGCTTATCTGCAATTGGTGAGATTTCAGTCTGAAATTATGGCTAATCTATAATTGGGGGGATTTCAGTTTGAATTATAGATTATCTACAATTGGTGGGCTTTTAGTTTGAAATTATAGCTTATCTACAATTGGTGGGATTTCAGTTTGAAATTATAGCTTATCTACAATTGGTGGGATTTTAGTCTGAAATTATAGCTTATCTACAATTGGTGGGATTTCAGTCTGAAATTATAGCTTATCTGCAATTGGTGAGATTTCAGTCTGAAATTATGGCTAATCTACAATTGGTGGGATTTCAGTCTAAATTATAGCTTATCTACAATTGGTGGAATTTCAGTCTGAAATTATAGCTTATCTACACTTGGTGAGATTTCAGTTTAAAATTATAGCTTATCTACAATTGGTGGGATTTCAGTCTGAAATTATGGCTTATCTACAATTGGTGGGATTTCAGTCTGAATTATTGCTAATCTACAATTGGTGGGATTTCATTCTGAAATTATGGCTAATCTACAATTGGTGGGATTTCATTCTGAAATTATGGCTAATCTACAATTGGTGGGATTTCAGTCTGTGACTCTAGAAATAAAATAAATAATATATATTTATTTATTATTATGTTCTGTACATTAGATTTGCAATATTTTTTACCTCTTTTTTGCGTAAGAAAGTTTTTTACCAAATTTTTATGATTTTTTTTCCATACTAGTTCACCGTGAGCCCCTAAATATCAACATTTTCGTGGCTCCGTTTTCAACACGCGAGCAATTCATTTGGCCTGAGCAGGGGATCTAAACCAATGGTACAACTATTTTATTTATTGTATTGCATTATACGTTCGTTGGATATAGTGCAACCTAGCGGGCTTATTGCATTGTGGCAATATCTTCATGAATATATATTCATTTATCGTAGTTTTTAACCACATTTAAAAAAAAACGAAAAACAAAACATAAAAAAAAAAAACAAAAATACTTAAAAATAAATTAAAATTAAGAATTATTAATAAAAATATAAAAAATGCGCCAATATTCACAATAAAATCAAGTAAGTAAAAATGAGTACAGGCCGATACTCACAATAATATCAAGTTAGTAAAAATGAGTACACGCCGATACTCACAATAATATCAAGTAAGTAAAAAGGAGTACACGCCAATACTCACAATAATATCAAGTAAGTAAAAAGGAGTCCACGCCAATACTCACAATAATATCAAGTAATTAAAATGGAGTACACGCCAATACTCACAATAATATCAAGTAAGTAAAAAGGAGTACACGCCAATACTCACAATAATATCAAGTAATTAAAAAGGAGTACACGCCAATATTCACAATAATATCAAGTAAGTAAAAAGGCATACACGCCAATACTCACAATAGTATCAAGTAAGTAAAAAGGAGTACACGCCAATACTCACAATAATATCAAGTAATTAAAAAGGAGTACACGCCAATACTCACAATAATATCAAGTAAGTAAAAAGGAGTACACGCCAATATTCACAATAATATCAAGTAAGTAAAAAGGCATACACGCCAATACTCACAATAGTATCAAGTAAGTAAAAAGGAGTACACGCCAATACTCACAATAATATCAAGTAATTAAAAAGGAGTACACGCCAATACTCACAATAATATCAAGTAAGTGAAAAGGAGTACACGCCAATATTCACAATAATATCAAGTAAGTAAAAAGGCATACACGCCAATACTCACAATAGTATCAAGTAAGTAAAAAGGAGTACACGCCAATACTCACAATAATATCAAGTAAGTAAAAAGGAGTCCACGCCAATACTCACAATAATATCAAGTAATTAAAAAGGAGTACACGCCAATACTCACAATAATATCAAGTAAGTAAAAAGGAGTCCACGCCAATACTCACAATAATATCAAGTAATTAAAAAGGAGTACACGCCAATACTCACAATAATATCAAGTAAGTAAAAAGGAGTACACGCCAATACTCACAATAATATCAAGTAAGTAAAAAGGAGTACACGCCAATACTCACAATAATATCAAGTAATTAAAAAGGCATCACTCTTGCATTCATGAAAAAAGGAGAATATAGATGCATAATATAGCAATAATCATAAAAGAACAATTTATATAGAGCCGTTTAGAGATAGGAGCTGTTCAAGAGCGCCCTAACTCGAGATTCTAACACACTTTTAATGAGAGATTTAAAATATTACAAAAGTATAGTTAATTATAAGGATAGTAAGGTACTGGCTACGGGCACTAGATTAGGGACTTCCCCGCATCTGTATATTAAGATAAATAAATTTGGTTTAAGAAAACCGCAGAAAACATACCAAGGGAAGACGAGCTACAATGATACTTTTGTAAATTTCCGACATGTGATAGTAACACATTCGTCTTTAGATGTATGTGTTAATGCTACTCCCTTCGAATGACACCGGCACATTTTTCGCCTAGTGTTTGAGGGTATCATACCTATGACTTCATTCATACCTATTATTAAAAAAAAAAGAGTTTATACTCGTATATAAACATTAATTTTGATAAGACCTCCTGCAACGCGTTGTCTCCAAGTGTTTCCTAAAGCTGCACACGCCATCCATATCTCTAGCACAGACTATTCTACGTGACTCGATTTTATAGAATGAATTGGTGATATTTATTTTTGGTTTATGTTCCTTTTTATCGAGCAATATTTCAATCTAATCGGTGTTCGTTAGTTTCAAACTGTAAGAGATATGGATGGTGTGTGCATATTTAGGAAGCACTTGAAGACAACCCTTTTTGGAAGATCTTATCAAAAATTATGATTATATATGAACACTACACTACACCTTAAGCCGGATGTTTTACTATCACATATCTGAAAGTCTACAATGACTTTTTAGTAGGTCGTTTTCTGCGGTTTTTTTACGAAATACGTTTATTCAAACATATACAGATGTGAAACTAATACCACAGTCACCACCTTTATATCATTATACACAACTTAAACGAGTATGTACTTATTTTGTAATATTTTTTCATTCTAATATTAATGGGCTAGATTCCCCAGTCAGAGCGTTCTGTAGAATATTCTATTCTCTAAACGGCGCTGTATAAATTGTCTTTTTACTATAAATATTACGTTTCAAAGTTTATTTTAAGGCTTTGGCTTTCCTATTGATTTTGAAAGTTCACAAAAAGTAATAAATTTTGTTTTGAATTTTTCATACATTAATTTTCTCCTGAAAAACACTTATGAATTACATTAAATTTTAATAACACGTACACCAGACATACCATACACTCGACGAGCTTTATAATTATACTAAGAATTAATCAACGAGGTGTAATATCTATCATTCATTTTAATGTACGTTTGCTTTGAAAATTGTTTTAACCGTATATTAAAAACAATTAAAAACACCATTTATTTTTCATATAAGGAAATTAATTTTTATTATTCTTTAAAATAAAAGTCTGGTTTACACTTAGGGCCTATAAAAACATTTTTCTGGTTGGTTGGAAGAGATAAGCAATAAGCTTGCAAAGTAACAAACAAAAAAAAAAAAAAAAAAGTTAATATATCCCCAAAGAAAGTCACGATTCTTTTTCTGCATGTTGTCTCAAGTCTTCCGGTAATCTCTAATTTTTTAATGATTGAGGCAATGGTGTGCCGTGCAGTTCATGTAAAACGGAGCATTCGGAGCATTTATCATGTTTCCTTTTCATCATCCATGTTTCCATTCTATACAGTGCTATGGAGAATACTTAAGATTTTAGACCAGTTAGTCCATATCTTTGTCAGACTTTAGATGAAGTTGGGACGCAAGCGTTTTACAAACTAGCCCACGGAGGTTGTAATCTACCTACATAAAACTGCCGTGAAAATCTTCGTATATATATCTGAAATTTTAATCTCATCTTAAACGATTTTCACAAAATACAATACAAAAGAATTTTTCATAAATAAAACATTACGAATTCATTGTACAAAATATTTCAAATTTTAACAACGGAAACAATAGAATTATAATCGAACAAAAGCTTTATGTCTATTATGTTTGACGCCCGGTGCGCATAGATGACTCGAGAGAATAACGCTTTATGAATAGTACACAAAATTTTAAAATGGTGTTTTTAAGTATTTTTTCTTCGACGTCGCGTGCTCAATGCTGAGCGTTGTGGTCCTTTGTCATGTCTTGAACTCGACGCATCACCTGTCTCCATCCCTCTGGATCTAGGACCACATTGAATGCAGCGTTTGAAAAATGATCAACTCCTTTATTTCTTTCTCTGTATATGTAAATATTTCTATAACTATCCATGCAGTGAGATTATTCCTGAAAACTCCAGAAAATTCCATCTCAAAGTGTTTCTGTTAAAACGAAGATTGAAATAATTATCTAGGTGATTGTAAGATAAAGACTGTTTTGTTTTACTTTTATTGTCGTGTCTCAATCTCTGCTCTTTCCGATTCTGGAATATGCGGACGTATGTTACTTGGATGTTACAGAGGAACAGCTGGACAAATTACAGCGTCTTCAGAATGTGTGTCTAAGATTCACTTTCAACCTACGAAAGTACGATCATATTTTATTTTTATTTATTTATTTTTTACACATGACAAGAAATATACACAATTTGAGAAAAAACAACAGGTAATTTGATTTGGACATATAATTTTAATGGATCTGGGTTTGTTGCCTTTCATTTGTCGTATCCCCAGTAAACTAGGCTTTTGCCTGTATCTCACTGAGGATATTTAGCATGAAAAAATAAATCGATACTTCTTTCCGATCTTTGATAACACAAAAAGCCCCGTTGCACGCTCTCATCAACCTGACAAACAGTGACACTCAACTACAACTGGAAACACCCTGCGAAACTCAACTCCTCACACATTATCGCTCCAGAAAGACCAAAAATATTCATCCCACAATATACTGCACACAATCATAAGAATAAAAATCAAAACAAATTCAAAACAAAAAAAAGAAAAACACACAGAAACACAAATACAATAACAACCAAAATTAAAACAATAATAAGAGACCCACACTCACGAGCTCACATAAATCCTTTCCACTCGTCATTCATCCTGAAAGCCCAAGTACTCAAAATCCTGTCGCAATAACAACCACGCTCCGATCGACTGTCTAAATGGTTTTCCTACCTTTACTTTTATTGAAGTCGGCACGCCATTGTATGTAATGGGAGCCAAATAAGCATATTGCCTTTGGGCAAAAGAGGTTTTAACTCTAGGGATGGTGAACATTTCATTAGTTGCCATGCGTGTCATGTGTGTCTGCTGAGTTTGCATCTTCCCCTCCTCTCGATGGTAGTGCCAGAGAATGGATTTGAGATGTAAATTGGCTATGTTCAGGACCTGATACTCTCTGAAAAGCTCCGCCGTGGGATACCGAGCATATATTATGTTAACTTCATACCAGAAGGCATTGAACTGGTTGAATGCTAGAAATAGGCGCCGAATTCACATACTGTCTCTATTGTATAATATTCTTAACTTTCCCGCCCCCCCTCTTATTTCGACGAAATTTTTCAGCGATGAGCCCAGACCTTGTAATGTCTTCTCTCTTAAATGTATTTTATGCAGTTTATTTTGAGATACAGATATGTATGAGCGATTTCGGAATGATTTTTTTATGTAACATGTATGTTCACGTTGTGTTGTCAAGGAACCTTTATTTATTTGTTTGAATTAATGTGAGGTGGTATTTGTGGATTTGCTTTTTTTTGCCGTCAGCTATTTATTTTCTGTTTTCGTTTCTTCTTATTCTACATGTGCAAGTGTGTGGTCTGAAAAACATCTGGTATCCTCGCGGCTGGGCTCGCCCTTTATTGGTGAGATGTATCTTGGCCGGAGGGGGGGGGGGTGTTATGAGATGAGCCAAGACCTTTTGAAAACTTCTATCTTAAATGTGTTTTTTGCCATTTATACGTTTTTGGAAGTGTATTTAAACATATTATATACATACTGAGTTGCTATCGATAAACCTATATTTATGTATTTATTTATTACCTTACACTTCATAAACCCCTTACACTTCATAACTCCAGATAAACCAAAGAGTTCCTCCCATAATGTGCCGCACATAATCATCAAAAACACGCCACACTCAAGAGTTCACACAAACCTTTTCAACAAGTCGTTCCTCATTCAAACCCTAGTATTCAAACTCCTGTCATGATAACAACCACGCTCCGATCGACTACCTAAACTTTTTGCCCCTTTTGCCTTAATTGAATTTGGCATCCCACATTATGTCATGGGCGCTAATTAGGCATATTGCCTATGGGCAAAAGATGTTCGTACTCTAGGGATGGTGAACATTTAATAAATTGTGATATATACTCGTAAATTGTCCTTTTATTATTCTTAGGAGTATTTTTATTTACATCAAACCATAAGCATTATAAGTAATAAATAACCAAATTTGCAAATAAAATATCATCCCTCAATATTTTTTCTTATGTGCCAATAAATCACAAGCACTTTTGATGAAACACGACACCAGTTTGTCTTGAGTATTGCTCTCATAGCAAACTGGAATCATTCCGCCTGTATAGGGCGTAGAGACACGTGTCGTGGGGATTAAAATAACATAACTAGACGATTAACTTGTGCTTTACACTGTTTCTAAGTTTGTTTTTTAACAAATTAATTATACTGAGTAGGGTGGGACATTCACTGTAGTTTCTCACTGTATTTTTGCTGTCCACTTGCTGAAACCCTCATCCAAGGATGTGCGAAAACAGTTATTAAATACTTGTTGATTGTAAATTGTTAAACCAATGTTCTTCTGTGATTGTTAAACCAATGTTCTTCTGTGAATCTGGATCTTTCAGGTTTTTTAAAATGGTATTTTTTTATAAAGTTAACGGAGGTTTAGCGTGTGTCCTAGTAGGACGTGCTGATGATGTTGATGTTGACATCTCTGTATTCGCTTTAGTCGAATTCTGTGTTCCTTTTCGTTCGGGTTCATCAATTTAGCGGTATGCTTTAGTCGTACGTCGTGATGATGATGATTTGTTTTGTATTTAAAATAAAATACGTCGATTCAGGAATGCGGGAAGTGAGAGTGAATAGTCGATAAATAATAAACAGAAATGAAGGGTCAAGCGAATAATAACAAGTGCTCTTTATTCATCGATAAGTAGGTATATATAGAATTTCAGAACGGGACGCGTGACTGCGTCCGCGGTATATCTCGATCTCACTCCTGCGCGTGCTGAGGTGGTCGCAAGCGCTGCGGATAATACAGTGGGTAGGATATTTATTGTCGAAACGGCGAGACGGCGTGATATGTTCTCTTTCTACCTTGGAATGCGATGTAAATATTATTTGCGTGTAAACAGTGTTGACGTTCTGGTATGTGACAATTGTACATATCCAGAGGTTGATTCATCGGTCGTTGACCCTGCATGTTGACAATATTTTAGGGACGTGGGTATTCCCTACAGAGGCATCAAATGTTATTACAATAGCTTTATATATTACATTCAATACGTTTAGATCAATGACGGGAGTTCTATGTGATCCGAAAATGCCAGTAAAGATAAAAGGAAAAGTATACCAAACGATTGTCAGACCCGCACTCCTCTATGGCTCCGAATGCTGGACGATGTATAACTCTTACTCTAGGCAACTAGAAACTGCTGAAATGCGCATGCTAAGACGGTCAGCTGGTGTGTCCCTAAGAGACAAAATAAAAAGCTCACGCATTCGTGGAAGCCTAGGTGTTACAGACATCAACAGCAAGATGGAGGAGAGGCGATTGAGATGGTATGGTCACGTTGTACGCAGAGTACGCGATCACATTGTGAACCAGGCAATCTCCATGGATCTGCCTCGAATAACAACCAGAAGAAGACCAAAGAATTCATGGGTGGTGCAAAAAGATAAACTGATGCAGAGGCACGGCCTGGTGGACGTAGTCCGGGACAGAAGAGCATACAACCTGAGGACGAGGAGACCCCAGCAGTCTTCGCAGACAATGAGTTGGGATGGAGCCAGGGAGAAGAAGATTACATTCAATACGCGAAGAAAAACATGTTTATTTCCTTTTTATCACTTGAAGAAATAAATTTGTGTGATATTTCACTTACAAAATTATCTTATTTTTAAGTACGTGTGTGCTCGAAATGCGAATGACAATGTACAATACTTTTATTTGTTTCATAAAAAAGTATAATACATAAAAGAAATGTTTAATTAAAAACAATGCCGACCTTATTTTTACCATTTTAAGTACCTTCTTTCTTATTACCGACTTATTTTACTTTGATAGCATTTGATTAAAAATTGGAACACTTTCGTTACGCCTTAGCCTCTGCGTATGTTTTGTTTTATTTTCACACCGATATACTGGCTAAAATAGATTTTCATACTCCGGCTAGAAACACGCGAAACATTTATAACTCAAATGTGGCAATATCAATTTGTTAACTACAGTTGAACTGTAGTTTCTATTTCATTAATCGTGAGAAAACAAGAATTGCGTAACTCCGTATCTGGTTTGAAGGATATTAAAGGATAAACTCGTATATATGTTTTCAGAATTTCCTAAACCTACATTTTTGACAAGAAGGCTGTTTATAGTTTTAAATTGTTATTTATCCTATAATATTCTCTCGAGAAAGATTTCATTTTCTTTATTTATTTTGTTATGTTGTATTTCATAAGTTTTGTATTGTTGTGAATTAGCTTGTTTAAGTATAATGCCTTGAAATACATATCACGAATTGGTAGCTTTTTTGGAAGTTGTTGATACGTTAGTCGATTTCTAAGTTGAAGCAAGGAAGATGATGTTGATGCGTAAGTCGATTTTTAAATTTAACCCTTCCTTCCCTGTGATGTGTAACTAGTACACATTGCCTCTAAAACTTTAATATCTATTTTAGATTTTAGGTTTTAGGTATTCCTCCGTAATACATTTTAGATTTTAGGTATTCCTCCGTAATACATTTACGCATTGAATGAAAAAAAAATATTAATAATAATTATAATTAGCACTTATCGGCCACATCAGAGATATTTTGTGAAAATCGGGAATAAATTCACCAATACAATCAAATGTGTGCCAGTGTGTGACGTAGGTATATTCATCTAAAAAAACCACTATGGGTGAGGAAGCGACACTATTCACGTCTCACTCTCACTCGACTTCGGTATATGGGAACGCAAGAAATTGAATCTCAGTTTGGAGTTGTGTTTCTTCCTTCGAGGTATAACATACACAGTGTTAGTGTTCCGAGTCCAGTCACAGTAGCTCGTGGGCATTCATACGAGGTGGTGTCTGCTCCCGTTTTGTGAACGTCGGCCGATGTTTTTTCATGTTTTCAGCAATTAGATTTCAATTATTATCACTTTTGACTTCAAATTTTATTAATTTAAGCGATTGGTTTTTTTTTAATATTCTTATTTTTCCGATTTTAAATCGCTCATTTTTACATGCGTATTGAATACGCAGCACCAGAAAGGGCGATTTTTTTTAGCACCGGAAGGGAAAGGTTAAATAAGTTTAAGGATGTTGATAAGTTAATCAATTTTCAAGTTTAAGTAAGTTGGAGGATGTTGATATGTTAGTCGATTTTTTAATTTAAGTAAGTTGGGGGATGTTGACATGTTAGTCGATGTTTAAGTTTAAGTAAATTGGAGGATGTTGATATGTTAGTCAATTTTTATGTTGAAGTAAGTTAGTTGGAGGATGTTGATATGTTAGTCGATTTTTAAGTTTAAGTATGTTGGAGGATGTTGATGTGTTAGTTGATTTTTTAATTTTAGTAAGTTGGGGGATGTTGACATGTTAGTCGATGTTTAAGTTTAAGTAAGTTGGAGGATGTTGATATGTTAGTCAATTTTTATGTTGAAGTAAGCTGGAGGATGTTGATATGTAAGTCGATTTTTAATTTAAGTAAGCTGGAGGATGTTTATACGTTTGTCAATTTTTAAGTTTAATTAAGTTGGAGGATTTTGATATGTAAGTTGATTTTTAAATTTAAGTAAGTTGGAGGATGTTGATATGTAAGTCGATTGTTTAATTTAAGTAAGCTGGAGAATGTTGATACGTTTGTCAATTTTTTAATTTAAGTAAGCTGGAGGATGTTGATACGTTTGTCAATTTTTTAATTTAAGTAAGCTGGAGGATGTTGATACGTTTGTCAATTTTTTAATTTAAGTAAGCTGGAGGATGTTGATACGTTTGTCAATTTTTAAGTCTTCCATTCTCTGGCACTACCGTCGAGAGGAGGGGAAGATGCAGACTCAGCAGACACACATGACACGCATGGCAACTAATGAAATGTTCACCATCCCTAGAGTTAAAACCTCTTTTGCCCAAAGGCAATATGCTTATTTGGCTCCCATTACATACAATGGCGTGCCGACTTCAATAAAGGTAAAGGTAGGAAAACCATTTAGACAGTCGATCGGAGCGTGGTTGTTATTGCGACAGGATTTTGAGTACTTGGGCTTTCAGGATGAATGACGAGTGGAAGGGATTTATGTCAGATTTGTGATTGTGTGCGGTATAGTGTGGAATGAATATTTTTGGTCTTTCTGGAGTGATGATGTGTGAGGAGTTGAATTTCGCATGATGTTTCCAATTGTAATTGAGTGTCACTGTTTGTCAGGTTGATGAGAGCGTGCAACGGGGTTTTGTTTCTGTGTAATCAAAAATCGGAAAGAAGTAGCGATTTATTTTTTTCATGCTAAATATCCTCAGTGAGATACAGGCCTAGTTTACTGGGGATACGACAAATGAAAGGCAACAAACCCAGATCCATTAAAATTGTATGTCCAAATCAAATTATCTGTTGTTTTTCTCAAATTGTGTATATTTCTTGTCATGTGTAATAATAAATAAATAAATAAATAAATAAGTTAAATTAAGTTGGAGGATTTTGATATGTAAGTCGATTTTTAAATTTAAGTAAGTTGGAGGATGTTGATATGTAAGTCGATTGTTTAATTTAAGTAAGCTGGAGAATGTTGATACGTTAGTCAATTTTTTAATTGAAGTAAAATGGAGGATGTTGATACGTTTGTCAATTTTTAAGTTTAAGTTAGTTGGAGGATGTTGATATGTTACTCAATTTTAAAATTTTACTCTGTATACGTTTAAATGTCGTCTATATGTGTATAACCAAGAAATATCGTAATTCGTTGGTTCAAGACTACTGCTTCTACTCGTACATGTACCGAACGACTTACTTAGCTCAAGTCAGCTGAGCTCTAATTGCGGGCAGCGACTCCCACTAAGCACCGATTACACGGCCCACTTCAGCATGCCTGAGCTTAAGACTGTTGTCATCTGATATGGGCATGGCTTAACTACTAATGCGTATATTTTATTTCCTAGTGGAGAATACTTACATACCATCACGCCATTTCCCTGTTGGGTTAAGCAGAAAGGACAGATACGTATTTTTTTAATCACGAAGTACTAAGCAGCTCCTACTTATTACCATATTCTTATTTCAAAGTTTCATGGACTATGCCAATACTTTTTCATGACGCCAACTGTGATTATGCTTGTATTATAAATTTAAATCTTTATTTCGTCAATCAGCTGTTCAACATATATAAACAACCCCAATGTGCTCTTTTTAACCCTACTTAATAGATTCGTTTTTAACTCGCATTTATTCTTGATAATAATTATTTAGTCATTAATCAAAATATCACATTTTCTTCTCAGCACATGCTCTTCCCCTGCATTTACTTGGCTCCTTTTATTAATTTACATGGCTCCTTTTATTAATTTACGTTGCTCCTTTTATTAATTTACATGGCTCCTTTTATTAATTTACGTAGCTCCTTTTATTAATTTACGTGGCTCCTTTTGTTAATTTACGTGGCTCCTTTTGTTAATTTACGTGGCTCCTTTTATTAATTTACGTAGCTCCTTTTATTAATTTACGTGGCTCCTTTTATTAATTTACATGGCTCCTTTTATTAATTTACGTTGCTCCTTTTATTAATTTACGTGGCTCTTTTTATTAATTTACGTGGCTCCTTTTGTTAATTTACGTGGCTCCTTTTGTTAATTTACGTGGCTCCTTTTGTTAATTTACGTGGCTCCTTTTATTAATTTACGTGGCTCCTTTTATTAATTTACATGGCTCCTTTTATAAATTTACGTGGCTCCTTTTATTAATTTACGTGGCTCCTTTTGTTAATTTACGTGGCTCCTTTTGTTTATTTACGTGGCTCCTTTTATTAATTTACATGGCTCCTTTTATTAATTTACGTGGCTCCTTTTATTAATTTACATGGCTCCTTTTATTAATTTACGTGGCTCCTTTTGTTAATTTACGTGGCTCCTTTTGTTAATTTACGTGGCTCCTTTTGTTAATTTACATGGCTCCTTTTATTAATTTACGTGGCTCCTTTTATTAATTTACATGGCTCCTTTTATTAATTTACGTGGCTCCTTTTATTAATTTACGTGGCTCCTTTTGTTACTTTACGTGGCTCCTTTTGTTAATTTACGTGGCTCCTTTTAATAATTTACATGGCTCCTTTTATTAATTTACGTGGCTCGGTGAACTGGAAAGACCCAAAAAACGAGCGGTGAACTGGAAAGGTCAATAAACAATCTCTGTCTGAGAGTAGCGCTAATTAATGATTGGAAAGACGCTGAAAATTTTCGGCGAGATAAGAGGGGGTGGCGGGACAGTTAAGGATATTATACAATAGATACAGTATGTGAATTTGGCGTCTATTTCTAGCATTCAACCAGTTCAATGCCTTCTGGTATGAAGTTAACATAATATATGCTCGTACTTACGTAGGTTGAAAGTGAATCTTAGACACACATTCAGAAGATGCTGTAATTTGTCCAGCTGTTCATCTGTAACATCCAAGTAACATACGTCCGCATAGTCCAGAATCGGAAAGAGCAGAGATTGAGACACGACAATAAAAGTAAAACAAAACAGTATTTATCTTACAATCACCTTAGATAATTATTTCAATCTTCGTTTTAACAGAAACACTTTGAGATGGAATTTATTGGAGTTTTCAGGAATAATGGTATAAACTCTTGAATATTGAAATTCGCAGATTGTCTGTTAAATTTATATTAACAAAAGCTTCCCTTTCTTTGTATTAAGACTTGGAGAAAAAAAACGTTTCGTATATTAAACAAAATACAAACTAACTTTGTTCTCCACAAATGTTCGTAATGAAATAATAAGGAATTACAAAGCGAGAATTTTGAGTATTTCTTTGAGTATTTAAACCTTGATGTTTTTTTTTGTCGCTCTTTATTACTTGGTTTTAGGGAAATAAAATTTCTTCGGGGTTTGTTTTTTACTATCAATATATCGAAAAAAATTATTGGAGAAATATTAACTCAATGAAAAATTACAAAAATAAGGGAAAGCTAATAAGTAAAACACTCAATATCCAGCCCGGGGGTTACGGGTGCGTTTCCCCAACTGTTATTTTAAAAAAAATTATTTCAGCCTGGTTTTCATGATTTTCAAGCATGAGAAACAGGATTTCAAGCACAGTTAAACTTTTTCAGGCCGGATCTTTGTGGTATAATCCATTGTGGCTATTCATATGCATCCCAAGGTTTTGAAATATACTAGCTTTAATATCTTGCTGTTTATTATAAGCTGGTATATCGAAAGGGAGTGAAACGTGGACACAGAATAATATATTGAATGATACTTCTTCTTCCTGGCACTGTCCCAACTCATTGC
Source organism: Odontocerum albicorne (assembly GCA_949825065.1). Lineage (NCBI taxonomy): Eukaryota > Metazoa > Arthropoda > Insecta > Trichoptera > Odontoceridae > Odontocerum > Odontocerum albicorne. The sequence continues at coordinate 3,844,305 of OX463845.1, forward strand.
CTAGGTAAGCTGTTGGGGTCGTCTCTTCTCGTTCTCAGGCTGTATATTCTTCGGTTCTGGGTGTCGCTTTCATCTAGGCCGTTTCTCTGCAGGATTTTGGAGCATTGAGTCATCCAGGAGTTATTTGGTCTTCCTCTGGAAAGCTGTCGAGGAAGATCCACATACATTGCCTGATTTACAGTGTGGTCTGGTGGTCTCCGTCTTATGGTTTGTGCCCGTACCATCTCAGTTGTCGCTCTTCCCGCTTACTATTTATGTCAGTGACTCCCAGGCTACCACGAATGCGTGAGCTCTTAATTTTATCTTTCAGTGATAGTCCTGCCGACCACCTAAGCATTCGCATTTCTGCTGTTTCAAGTTGCCTAGAGTAGGAGCTGTACATGGTCCAGCATTCTGAGCCATACATAATTGCGGGTCTAACGATAGTCTGGTATACCTTTCCTTTCAGTTTTATAGGTATTTTTGGATCACACATATATTGAATGATACTGTTTGAGAAAAAATGGAATGAAGTAATAATGTCTGAATGTGAACTTAAGGTTTATGTGCTGAGTAAGATGGAGAAGAGCAGTGTTATGATTTGGGCACGTTGAACGAATGAATGATGAAAGACTTATTAACAAATATACAGTGCGAATTTGAGTGGAAAGCGTGGCAGAAGAAGATCAAAGAAAATTTGGTTGAATCAAGTGATTGATATTTATACAATAAAAAAAAGGAAATGTAAGAAGTATGAGAAATAGTAGAACCTGTATTAGAATGTATATGAATGTGGACGACGTGAAATGTGCATATCAAGATATATATCCTCTCTGTCTAACCCATATAGGAAACGGCTTGATGGTTAGTTATTATTTAAATAAATTCATCTAGGCCTCGTCTTTACTTTACTCTAGTAAAATATTAAAGCAATATGAAAGCCCACACAATGGTCATATTGGTTGCCCAATCTGTGTAGTATTGTTATCCATGCGTTTTTTAAAGTAATTAGTTTTAACTTTATCATTATGGAACAAAACATTTCTTCTGGTGAGCCTACAAGGACGACGACCTCCGTGGCCTGGTGGTAAGACACTTGTCTGCCGATCCGGAGGTTGCGGGTTCGATCCCCGCTGGAACCCAGATTTTTTAAATAGGATTCCAGTCTGGTTAACACTTAGGGCCTATAAAACATCTTTCTGGTTGGTTGGAAGAGATTGCCACACGGCAATAAACAAAAAAAAAGGAACGTGTAGCCTGAAAGTCGTTTCGGACTGTTAAAAGCGACGAGTTAACAATTTACTTGTGTTGTGGGGTCAATATTTTTTCTTGTATATTGAAAGACTTTTTACTTGACTCTAGTTCTATCAACCCTTATAATTTACAGATTGATGTTAAATAACAAAATGGGTGCCAATGGGAATCGAGCCCCCAACTTAGAAAGACAGGCAGGCGTTTTACAAATTAGATCACCAAAGTCAGCAATGGTATTAAATTGTTATTTAAAATATTAAAAGTTATCTGACATTGAAGACAAGTTTTCGGTGTCAAATTATCCCAAAAGTTAAAAAAGTTTAAATACACGTTAATTTAATTCTTTTGAATAAAACGAATAAATCTTTTAATTTAAAAAGGTAATATATTTTATATAACGACCGTCCCGATATAACGGCTTGAAAATTATAAATCTCAAGTTATCTTTTTTTATTGCAGCCGGAAAAATATTAATTACGTCCACCCTTTTAAGGATAAACCAGTAAAAAGTTTTCAGGATAATTTCAGGATAATGAGCAAAGTATCTGAAAAGCCCCCCCCCCCTCACCCCTCCCAATCCTACTTGTCAAGAAAATCCCTTTTGGTGGCATCTCGAGCAGAATGATTTAATCAAGCCTTCGAGAGTGGCGGTCATTCAGAAGAATAGTAGGGGATGAATTTCATATATGTCGCGACGTCATTGATATTCTTATGAATTCATGTTTAATTTAATTGGAACTGTATTGGTTTCAGGGGAATACAATTTGTAATAAAATTGAAATATTCTAACCGAAAATTAATCGAACTAACTATTCCAGTAAAAAAGTGCTTTTAATAAAGTTAGATTGAATAAAGTTAGAAATTCTTGAACTCAAATTATTTAAAATATTGGGAGTACAAATTAATTCGATGTTTTACCGCACCCGCCGTATTCACCGGACATTGCTCCTTCTGATTACTGGTTGTTCCGAAGGATGCAGCACGATTTGGCAGGTCACCGGTTCACTTATTTCATAGAAACCGAAAATTGGCTCCAAACTTGGATCGCCTCAAAAGACGAGTCATTTTTTCGAGATAGAATCCGAAAATTGCCTGAGAGATGGGAAAAAGTAGTAGCCAGTGATGGACAATACTTTAATTAATCTGTACATTCATTTTGTTTAGAAATAAATGCATTTTTTAACACAAAAAACACGGACCGAACTAATTTGTACACCCAATAATTTAAACTACAAATGTTTTACTTTTGTTCTGTAATAAAGGGTCTTTCAAATTGAGTGATTTTTTTAATTCTTGGATAAAACACAGATGGCGTCGCGAACTTGCCTGGGTCTTGTGACAATTGAGAAGTGTAATGTATGAGATTTATAAAAATGGAGTCGTATGCAATACAACAACGCGTTCAAATTGTTGAATTATTTTATGTAATGTTATCTCCGGAAACGGTGACGTTAATTGGCCACCCAGATCATGTGATCTAACACCGTTGGACTATTTTCTTTGGGGTTACGTGAAAATCAGGTCTATAAGAATGACCCCCAATCAATTTCTGAGCTGAAGGACGAAATTATTTACGTTATTGGTGAGTTAGAACCGCAATTATGCCAAAATGTCATCGAAATTTTTAACAATAGAGTGGACATCTGTGGAGCTGCAAGAGGTAGACATTTGGCGGATTTTGTTTTTTGTGTTTAAATGTCATACATTATACTTCAATGACAAATAAAAAGTTTTTTGAAATCAAAGCAAATTGTGTGTTTTATTCAAGAATTTAAAAAATTAGAATTGAAAAAAAAACGCTCAATTTGAAAGACCCTTTATGTTATTAAGATAGATTTATATGTGAAGGAACTGCAGAAGTCACAATAATGGGATGCCGTACAAATATGAAATGATGTATAAATGAAGATTGCGGTATGGCAGATGAGGATTAGCGGAGAATGATGTTGAAGTACAGATTAGATACGTAAATTGTATGAGAGATGCGAAGAGAAAGAACTGAGAATGAATGTTGTGAAATATAAAGTCAGGTGGGATAGGGAAACAAAATGCGAGATATGAATGAACAATGAAAGATAAAAGCAAATTAAAAAGTTCTGCTATTTAAGGTAATGTTTTCTCAGATGAAGGAAGAGCTACGAGAGATATCGAACATCGTGTAGCGATATGAAACAATGTCAATGGGTTACTTTGAATTGTTTCAAAGCTAATGAGATGGTACTAATGAAATAACGGCAACTTATACTCGTATATCGCCATTTAGAGAGCAAACTCTTTTCATGGGGGTGCTCTATCTTGGGATTCGAACCATTGACAGATTGAGTATATAACAAAATAAGTTCAGTGTAAGAAAAGGAAATAAAATTAGTTTTTTCCTCCGCATCTGCATGTGTTCAGAAAATATATATTCATTTAAACTCCATTTATTAATTAAACTCTATTTATTAACACGTTAAATGCTAACAACGCGCCTAGTGCGTTCTTCTTCGCAACCGTCGGGTGCTAACAACGCGCCTGACGCGTTTTCGTATGCAAACCAAAGTTTCGTTTCAAATTGAGGGGGTAGGTAGACAACACCAAATTAAATCGCACGTAATTTTATATCAGCCACACATGAATTACCTAAATAATTTGATCACATTGAATGTGTTAATTAAATTAAACTTATTAATTAAACTCCATTAATTAATTTCTTTTTTTTAGGTCCTTTGCACATAACAGGTTTTCCTAATTCGTACAAGGACCATACATAACAAGTACAAAAAAAAAACAAGTTCAACATTTTAAGACTTATAAAAACTATTGTAAAAATGTACATGTTACACTAAAATACTATGACAAAATGTAGCCTGTAAGATAATAAATACCTGGTGGTAAGACACTTGTCTGCCGATCCGGAGGTTGCGGGTTCGATCCCCGCTGGAACCCAGATTTTTTAAATAGGATTCCAGTCTGGTTAACACTTAGGGCCTATAAAAACATATTTCTGGTTGGTTGGAAGAGATAACCACATGGCAATAAACTCACCAGGTTAAAAAAAATGTTAAATTATTTCAAGTACTATGCGTATCCAGAAAGTAAGTGTACTGAGGCTCTCACTACCGGAAGGATTTTATTTTCGACATGTTGGCTACACTTCCGTGTAGCCTCACCCTTCCCCTCCGCAACGAGACCGGTTCGAGGTCAGTACGTTGAGAAGTGTCGACGCGACAACACGTTTCGTGAAAAATGTCAATCCAATCTCCCGCCACGTGCGAAATACGCGGCATCATCCGTTATCTCGTTTGGAAGGGAAAAACTCCGGTTGAGGTTTATAATGAGGTGAAAACTGCATATGGTGATAAAGCTATGAATCGTACGAGTGTGTACAAGTGGTGTCGCGAGTTTAAAAACGGTCACGTCACACCTCTTCACCCTCCGCCAAAAAGTTCAAAACCACAATTTCAGCCAAGAAAATCATGGCATCCGTGTTTTGGGACTGTCAAGGCATAATTTTAATTGAATATATGCCTCAAGGGGATACCATCAACTCTGCAAGATACTGTGAGACCCTAAAAAAATTGCGGAGGGCGATTCAGTACAAGAGGAGAGGCATGCTGACAAAGGGAGTCTGCCTGCTGCACGACAATGCCAGACCACACACGGCCAACGCCACGAAGGAACTGCTCGCCTCGTTTAAATGGGATGTCCTGAACCATCCCGCGCATTCCCCTGACCTAGCACCTTCAGATTACTATCTCTTTACCTCCCTGAAGCTGCACATGGGTGGAAAAAGGTTTTCAACCGACGAGGAGGTAAAGGAGGAGGTGGAGAAGTGGACGGAGGGGTTGGCGGGAAACTACTTCGAAGAAGGCATCAAAAAGTTGATACCCCGCTTCACCACCTGCATTGAGAGGAATGGCAACTATGTCGAAAAATAGCTTACATATGTACTACGGTAACCACGTAATTTTTTTGTTTAAATAAAAAAAATTGTAACCTACAAAAATTCAGTACACTTACTTTCTGGATATGCCTCGTACTACACTAAATTCAAGAGATTTTTCCTGAAGGAGCTGAGCGCCACATGAAATACATCTATATGAAGACACACGCGGTTAAGCAGTGTGATTGCGCTACCTACCGACATCTCCGAAGGCAGGTTGTTTCGACTTATAGGTTGAAATAAGCAAATGGCAAAAAAAATCCAAGGGAAGATGAACATTCTGATATATGATAGTAACACTTTCGTCTTTAAGTGTAGTTAAGTGTATGATATAGTGTTCATATAAATCATACATTTTGAAGACCTTCCAAAAAGGGCTGATTTAAATGTTTCCTGAAGCTGCGCTCACCACCCATATATCTAACAATTAGTGCCAGACCATTCCACGCTACAGAAGCAACATCATCAAAAACCCTGTCATAACATCCCATCTTCACGAAACAATTCGAAATAATACATTTATTCGTAGAAAACGAAATCGATCTAAAAATTCTTCTACCCCTAAAGAGGTTCTCTCTGACACCGATTCGAAACATACAATGGAAACACCCCATTAAGGAACTTGTATACAAAGATACAACGTATGAAATCGATTCGTTCGTGACATTTGAACCAATGTAGACTTTTTAGATGTGAACTAATCATGTTTCGGTGTTTTGTAAATAAGTCTCTTTGAAACATGAGTCTACAATAAATCATAGAAGATGCTGTGACATGGGTTGAGCAACAAGAAAAGTGGAAGAATGGAAAGTATAAGAAAATAACACATTATTTTGTATAACACCCTTCTGGCAATAAGTAACTTAAAACAGGGTTGTTGATCAACACTTTATACATCGATTCCGTGTTTTAGCGTTATAAATTAGATTTACGTTGAGTCCCGATCCTGTATTTTCACGTGATTGATACATCTTTTAAAAATAATACGTTACTTGTTCTTCTCCCTGGCTCCATCCCAACTCACTGTCTGCGAAGACTGTTGGGGTCAGCTCTCCTCGTCCTCAGGTTGTATGCTCTTCTGTCCCGGTCTACGTCCCCCAGGCCGTGCCTCTGCATCAGGTTATCTTTTTGCACCACCCATGAATTCTTTGGTCTTCCTCTGGTTGTTATTCGAGGAAGATCCATGGAGATTGCCTGGTTCACAATGTGATCGGTTGCTCTGCGTCCAACGTGCCCATACCATCTCAGTCGCCTCTCCTCCATCTTGCTGTTGATGTCTGTAACACGTAGGCTTCCACGAATGCGTGAGCTTTTTATTTTGTCTCTTAGGGACACACCAGCTGACCATCTTAGCTTGCGCATTTCAGCAGTTTCTAGTTGCCTAGAGTAAGTGTTATACATCGTCCAAAAAGAATACATTACTAGCATCTAGCAAATATTTTTGTAAATAAATCAACCTTAAAACGTTAGTTTCCTGATTCATATCATAAAAAATACTCAAAATAATGAAAATATATATGAATTGATTTATGGTGAAGATTCTAATGTCGCGTCATCAATTTACAGTGAAATGTCAGAGTGTGATGTAACTCTCCACAAATGAAAATGTTAGCAGAATTATCATACTTAACTAAACTTTTAAAGTACATATTTTAAAGAAATATACAAAGTTGGACAAATTACAACGTCTTCAGAATGTGTATCTAAGATTCATTTTCAACCTACGTAAGTACGATCATATAACTTCATACCAGAAGGCATTGAACTGGTTGAATGTTAGAAATAGACGCCAAATTCACATACTGTCTCTATTGTATAATATCTTTAACTGTCCCGCCACCCCCTCTTATCTCGCCGAAAATTTTCAGCGTCTTTCCAATCATGGATTAGCGCTACGCTCAAACAGAGATTGTTTATTAGCCTTTCCAGTTCACTGCTCCTCTTTTTTTACGTCGTTCTTCACTGTCCATGCAGTGAGACTATGGAATCAGTTACAAACCAATATAAAACTCGCTCCGTCCTCGGCATACTTTAAGAAGCGACTGAAAAAACTCTTAATTTCAAGTCAGTAAAATAACGTGTTTCATTCCTGATTTTTATTTTCCTTTCCTCTCCACCATCCCTTCCTTTCCTTTTGATTGATGATATCTCACTTTATATGAAAAATAATGTTCAGGTGATTGCCCTTCTTTGTGGGGTTCGTGGGCTCGTGTGCTCACGTATATGTTTATGTTTTGTAATTTATTTTTATCAAACACTGTTTATTCCACTTTTTTGTAACGGTATAACCCTACCGGTTTCGAGCCTTTCACCTCATCTTCAGGGGAGCACAAACAAGACTTCAGGGGAGCACAAACAAGTCTTGTTGAAAACCTTGAAACCGGTAGGGTTATACCGTCACAAAAAAGTGGAATAAACAGTGTTTGATAAAAATACATTACAATGTCTTTAAACCTCCACAACGTTAATGCCTTAACTATAAACAACATATATGTTTATGGATTTCGTGGGGATGGATAGTCATTTGATTGATTTATGCGACCACGTAACTTGCTTCATTTACTTTTGTCTGGTTGGTTGGACAAGATTGCCGCCTGGAAATAATCCCGCCAGATTGTATTTGCAATAAAAGTGTTAAATAAATAAATAAAAGTGTCTTTACAATACTAACTTAGATAAAGCAATTTTAGTAAACCCTTCACAAAAATCCCGATTTCTCAAAAACAAATCGGCCACCGGGAAAGATTGTTTTGATGTTGATCAGGTCTTTAAGTGTTATTACAGTATAGACAACTTTGTTTTATAAACTATTTCATAAAGTTAAATATGTTCCGAGACTTCTGTGGCTGTTCATATCAGTTGTAAAGGATGTTTTCAAATGTTGTACCGCATGGCTTGGCATATATGACTCCGACTTTTCGAATATTTTGTAGTTTTCATCGTCAGGGTTTGTTTTATTGTTTAATATTTAGTCAACAAAATCATTCGATCCTTTAAATCAGATGTCTCCAAATTACGGCCCGCGGGCCAACTCCAACCCGCGGGCACCACCAATCCAGCCCGCTACCGCGGGCCAAATATCCCCGGTATCCGGCCCGTCATAGTTTATTTTGATTACATTGTAAAATTTACAATGTAAGTAAATCATACAAAATAATAATCAGATGTTTTCATTTAACGACCAATTAAGAAACACAATAACTGACATACATAATGAAATTGAACATTTTAACTGTAATTAATAATACGAGATTTATCCTAAAAACTTACAATAAGTGACATACGAGTACATAGGTAATTCACATAATAAAATTAAACATTACGGAGCGGAGTCCGCCCTCGCACCCTGCGCCATAGATATCTCACTCGCCGGCTAGTTCCGAATTCGAACATTTGCGCGTAATTCAAAACTACAGTACAGTACCCGGCGGTAAGTAATACACATCGGGCTAAAGAAAGAGACTGTCGGCCATAATCAGCTAACTTCGGTTTTGTAGAGCGTCGTCTCTGTCGCTTGACAACGACTGATAAATCGTGACGGAACACGTGTATGAATGACAGAGACGACGCTCTATAAAATCGAAGTTAGCCGATTATGGCCGACAGTCTCTTTCTTAAGCCCGATGTGTATTACTTACCACCGGGTAGTGTATGCTGGTATGATTAGCTAGCTGAGTCTCTGCCCTTAGGACTTAGTGGAGGAGTCAGTGTAGTCCTTAGACTAAAAAGTTTGGAGACCTCTACATTAAATTAATAAATAAAAACCAATATAAAATCTTTTGTCAAGATTTTGACATACTACCTTGATCAAAAAGTTTTAGGACCGGCCACCGTGTGGCTCACGTGTGACGCCAGATGTTTTTCAGTCCACACCCTTGCATATGTAGAATAAGAAAAAAATAAAACAGATAATAAATACTACCTTGATCAAAAAGTTTTAGGACCGGCCACCGTGTGGCGCTATCAGTCACCCGATTGGAATTCTTTTTTTTTGTTAGGTTACCACATCTATCATTGATACTTCCCTCTAAATTTCAGCGGCATAGCTTGACATTTGTAAAAGTTACGCTGTACTGAGTACAAAAAATAAGGACCGCGTTCAAATCGCGAAATACATGATTTCCATGAGTTTTTGACTAAAAACAACACGACTACTATCCAGCAGCCTTTGAATTCACCTGATCTGGCTCCCTGCGACTTTTTCCTGTTCGACTTAAAAACCGCTTCGCGGAATGCGTTACAGCACCCGAGAGGATGTCATGAAAAAATCGAAGACGGTTCTAATGGACATACCGAAAATTGAGTACCAGCGGTGTTTCGAGGATTGGATCAAGCGCTGGCGTAAGTGCGTTTCAGTCGATGGGGAGTACTTTGAAGGGGACCATATCGATTTTGATGAATAAACTTGTATTTTCGATTTTATGAACAAAGTCCTAAAACTTTTTGATCAAGGTAGTATGAATCTGGAGACCAACTGCAGTCTTCGGGTTCAAATAGAATAAGGGATTTGCAGGATCTTCCAAACAGGTTATTTAAGAAAGTATTTCAAAATATGGTGATATGTACACCATCAACTAACAAAAATGAAAAACTTTGCAAAACTTGCAAAGTATGTGCTCAGCACAAGAAGAGAAATGCGACCCGGTACATATGTAAGGGGTGTGATGTAGCTTTTTATAAAGGATAATGAAGAATTGCCATATAAATCTAAATTAATATTTTTTTTAAAGAAATATACAAAATCTTATCACAATATTCTTAAAATTTACTCCGATAGGCCATTTTAGAAAAACCTTTATGAAAAGCACAAATCCTCAAAAACTAGCCAGGCACTGGGAAAGGTTGTTTAGAATTTGACCGGGTTTTAAAGTGAGAACTAGTTTTTTTTAGGTTCTGCACAGTTTTATGCACAACTGTAACTTCACTTTAGCCTTAAAACAAGGTATCATTTTTATATAAATTGACCATTTTTTTGTTCGTTTCATAAACAGTTTTGATCGAGGAAAAATATTTTGAACAACGAGAATTTGGACAAAATGTACCACTATGGCCTTAACATTTCCCTTCCTGTGCTAAAAAAATCCGCGCGTTCCGGTGCTGTGTATTCAATACACATGTAAAAATGAGAAATTTAAAATCGGAAAAATAAGAATATTCATAGCAAATCGCTTAAATTAATTAAATTTGAAGTCAAAAGTGATAATAATTGAAATTTATTTGCTGAAAACATGAAAAAAACTATCGGCCGACGTTCACAAAACGGGTGAAGCGACCACCTCAAGCAAAGCCCGCGAGCTACTGAAGCGAGCAAACTGAGATTCTATTCTTGCGTTCCCATATACCAAAGTAGAGTGAGAGTGAGACGTGAATAGCGTCGCTTCCTCATCTATAACGGTTTTTAAGAATGAATATACCTACGTCATACACTGGCACACGTTTGATTGTATTGGTGAATTTATTCCCGATTTTCACAAAATATCTCTGATGTGGCCGATAAGTGCTAATTATTATTAATATTATTTTTTTCATTCAATGCGTAAATGTATTACGGAGGTATACCTAAAATCTGAACCCAGTATTTATTACAATATATTTATAGAGATATTAAAGTTTTTAGAAGCAATGTGTTCTAGTTACACAAGGAAAGAAGGGTTAAACAAGATATCATTTTTATATGAATTGACCATTTCCTTTGTTCATTTTATAAACAGTCTTCATCGAGAAATAGTTTGAACAACGAAAATTTGGACATAAATTTGTATCTAACGGGTGTGAAATATTTCAGTAATTTCAGAGATAAGTGTTCTGTTTCAGTGCTTCCCTCTTATCTTTGTCATAAAATAATTATGAATGTCTCTAAATAGTGTTTTTATGACACACATGTTTTATTATTCTCCAGATAAAAGTGGAAAAATTTCCTCTTTTCCGTAATTGCTTTTGTTTGATATTGTATTTACAACCTCCGTGGCCTAATTGGCAAAGCGCCTATCTCCCATGGTACTCAACTTTTTTTTAAATGATAACAGTTTGGTTTTCACTTAAGACCTCGAATAATAATAAATATAAATCGACAATTTATATAGCGCGGTTTAGAGAGCAAACTCTTCCTAAGGGTGCTGCTTCAATTCAAGACCCAGACCTACTATTATTAACGGATTAAAAACGTTACAAAATAAACGTATAAAAGTTGATTGTAAGGATACGAAGGTAGTGGCTGTGGCCGTTAAATATAGGTTGTTCCCAGTATCTGCATATGTTCAGATGAACATATTTAGTAATAAAACTATAGAAAACTAACTAACGATATGTGATAGTAATACATTCGGTTTTAGGTGTAGTTTGAAAGGGATTTTCATGAATAATATAGTTTAAGCTATCTTTATCGAAGTTCACTGGTCGCCTGGAACGCTCCATGTCTTTCAGGTCGAAATTACTGTCTTTGAAACGCAAAAACCATCGACCAGCTGTCCTTTCATTCATAACATCTTCACCGTACACTTTGCAAATATCGCGAGCAGCTTTGGCAGCTTTATTCCCTCGATTGAACGCGAACAGAAGGAGGTGTCGAAAATGCTCACTTTTGTCTACTTGCCAATAAAGATAAAGAATTATTAAAATAAAAAATATACAACAAATTAATAAAGTATACATATTACTTAAGTTTCTCGATTATTTCGTGTGATATGAAAACACATTATCCGGATTAATTTTGCCGAAAAGAAATGAGCGTAAACAATTGAAAAGTCAATAATAAACAATTAACCATCCAATAAACCATCCAGTATGCACAAGTATTTTATATAAACAACTCGATGCGCCTACCCGCTTGCATTAAAAAATAATCACTGAATCTAAGAGCGACCAAATTATCATTTTTAAAACGTCAACAATTGGGATTTCCGGTCGATGATGTGTTTACAATATCGCCAGTTTTATTTTCTATTACATTTTATAAATTTCGCCAGTTTAATTTTCTGGCATCGAGCGATTAATTATATGTTAGAGTTTCCCTGACCCATAAGTATTCTAAGAAAGAACAAATTGAACAAATAATTATTGAAATAATACAATCCTTTTTTTTTGGTAACATACATATATACCATCGCGCCGTTTTTCTCTTGAAGTAGGCTAAGAAATGGTGAAAACATATGTGTGGAGTATTTTGAGACATGGTACATGGACGAAAGGGATCGAAAAAGATTGGAGACCTTCGAGATGTGGACCTATATACGAATCCTAAGGATTTCCTGGAGAGACCACATTACAAAGGACGAGGTTCTCAGCAGGATCGAAGAAACCAGGCACCTGTCAAACACCATATCGAAAAGGCGTGCAGAGTTGATGGATCATATGCTGCGACATGAAAATCTCCTGCACAATGTACATATATGTTACTAGAGGGAATTATTGATGGATCGATTGGCAGAAGGCGTCCTCGCCGAGAGTATCTGGAGCAAATGTGCCGCGATATGGACTGCACCTCCTATACAGAGGTCAAGATTATCGCTTAAGACCGAGTAAGGTGGAGAAGGAGATGCAGAGCTTTGCTGCTAACCAATCCCCAGGATTGAAACTGAAGAAGGCTAAGAAGACGGAGATATATGGTAACTCTTACGATTTTTATGACTTCTTTCATTTCTCTTTTTCAAAATATCATTTACTTGATGCCACTATACTTTCTTTGGTCTTTCTCTATCCCCCCTCTTACTCAAATTTGTACTCTTTATTTGTTATGTTAGCCTTTCTTCGTTCATTTGCTCCATATTTCCAAATCAACTCTTCTTCATTTCACTTAATATATCAGCCTTAAGTATTCATTGCACCCACAATTACTTCATTTCGTATTCCATCATACATACGATTTCTTCTCAGTGCACGCATTTGAGGAGTTAACATTAAAAAAAGATTATGTCCATCGGGTGGGAAAAATGAATTGATAAATCAGATTTATTCTTATCGACGGTACGGAGTCGTTTAACATTTTCATTTAAATGAAAAAAGCACATACATCATTTTAAAATCATAATAAAAAAACAGTTTTTTTTTCAAAAATAATCTTGTACAGGCTTCAAACTAATCAAAAAAGATCAAGTCCGAATTGATCAATCATAACTTTCCGAATGTATCTAACTTCATACCAGTTCACCAGCAACTGTCAGTTTTAAATCGTACGTGCGGTGTAATGTCATTATACAGCTTTATCTACCTACATAACATATATTTATAGTTTTATAGTAATATTTCTTCTTATTTTGTAACACTTTACTTATTTTATTTGATTAAAATTAAAATAAATTACTCTCACCAATTATTTTTTGTATAATATTTTTGAAATCGAACAAAAAACATCCTGTCCCAGACCTGTTCAATGAAAAAAGATGAAAGTAGAATTGTTCACACAAAAAGGATCATGTCCATATTTTAAACTAGAATAACTATTTTAATTATTATGATTCGATTTTAAACAACAAATCAAGTCACCTTAAGCGATTTTAAGGATTTCAAATATTTTTACAATGAATTATTATGTCATATATTTTTAATGCAAACAGTTTTTTTGCGATTTCCCAATATTCTGATTTGGTGGAAATGTATTTTTTTTAATATTGCCTCCTCATTTGTAGAATATAACATTTATTAGACTGTTTCTAAGTTTCACTTCCATATATCAAAGCAAGTACTAAAAGACTATTGTGAAAAATCACCTTAATAGATTTCGATACAGTTTGTTATACTCGTAGATTGATTATTTCAAGCTTTCCGGAGAAACTAAAGAAAAAACGTTATTTCTAATAAATCCGGTGTTGCCTTTACATTTAAGTATCGTATTTCCCGAAATTGTATTGTTTTCAACAAAAGAGAAACAAAACAAGGTTCATTTACGACCATAAAGAAAAGAGAAATCGAGTGTCGATTGTTTATTTAACGTGCCAAATCATGAGTCCCATTTGTGGGCATAAAGGAAAAAAACATTTTCAGGAAACGAGACACGAGTCCTTACCTCCTGACATTACTGACTTCTAAAAGCTCAAGGAATAAAGAGGGATGGAGTCAGATATGACATCATAATGAGATTTTACTTACATTCTTATAAGATCTCAGTTCTTTCTGATTTTGGACTATGCGCACGTATGTCATTAAGATATTGCGGAGAAACAGCTGGACTAATCATAGCGTTATCAAAATCACATCACTTCGTACCAGAACGAGCTGAATTGGTTGAATGTGGGAAGTGGATGCAAAATTCACGCAATGACACAGCCACCACCTTCATATCCTTACACTACACGTGTTTTATTTTTTGTAATATTTTTTTATAGTGGGTTTGATTTCTTTAAAAGTTCTCTTTGAAGTCGTTTTTGTTTGTCTGAACCATAAATCTGACCACGGCGAGGCCTCTAATTGATTTCTTCTCTCTCTTTTAGTTGACTTTGTTTCTCTCAAACTTTTCGAGATATCTGTAAATATGTTGAAGTTTCGAAGTACTTTTTCTTTGTGTTGGAGTAGATTTATTGTGCGCATGCGTATGTTTATTATTTATTTCTTTCTTTTTGTATGGTAAGGCTTTTGATTGCCTGAGCCTTGACCTGTATCAAGTTTGTATTTTATGTGTAGCATACACATGCGTACTGCTTTTTGATTATTTTGTTTATGATTCATGTAAATTATTATAATTGTTATGACACGTTGTATTCATATTCATGCGCACTCAATATTCTTATTGGAGTATATCTCTTGCAATATTTTTTATGGAAGATAAAAAATAAAAATAAAAAGATGGCCTTCATGACCTGGTTGATATAACGTATTAACTCAGAACCGCGGGTTTTGATTTTGTTTTCCGATTTAATATATTGGCCGCAGCAACTACTTTCCTATTCTTACACTTTTTTTTTCATTATATATTTTTAGCCCCTTTTTTATACACACATCATCATAGGCTTTTAAGCACCTTTGTTTCATATACATACATACATAATCAAAGGGTTTTTAGCACCTTTTTTCATAGACATACATCAGCATAGGGTTTTTAGCACCTTTTTTCATATACATACATCATCATAGGGTTTTTAGCACCTTTTTTCATATACATACATCATCATAGGGTTTTTAGCACCTTTTTTCATATACATACATCATCATAGGGTTTTTAGCACCTTTTTTCATAGACATACATAATCATAGATTTTAGCACCTTTTTCTATAGGCATACATCGTCATAGGGTTTTTAGCAACTTTTTTTATATTTATGTGTCATCATAAGGTTTTTAGCACCTTTTTTCATAGCCATACATCAGCATAGGGGTTTTAACACCTTTTTTCATATATATACATCATCATAGGGTGTTTAGCACCGTTTTTCATAGACATACATAATCATAGGTTTTAGCACCTTTTCTATAGGCATACATCATCATAGGGTTTTTTGCACTTTTTTTCATATTCATGTATCATCATAAGGTTTTTAGCACCTTTTTTCATGGACACACCATCATATGGTTTTACCACCTTTTTTCATAGATATGCATCATCATAGGGTTTTAGCACCTTTTTTCATAGACATACTTGTACATTATCATAGGTTTTTTGGCATGTTTTTTCATAGATGTGAATATGCTTCAAAGAAAAAAATTCTCAGCTTGTTTAAATGTTTCGTTAATTTATTTTAACGTTCATCCTTTCTATGTTGCTGAACCATCGCAATATTTTACCAATTTCGCTCAACACCAATATTAATTGTTTTCTAGCTACTTTTGCAATTTAGCAGGAAAGCCTTCCTCCAGCCAGACATAAACACGGAAGGGAGGGTCGCTCCCTCACAAATAGACCAAAAGATCCCTAAAATAGATCAAACCCTGTGACGTAATGTTACGTTCTCCCTACGTTGATGGTTTGTTTAACCCAACAGAGAGGGTGAATTTAAACCTTAACATAACATAAATAGGAATATGCGTTTGCTTTATCGTGAACTTTTTTGCCAACTTTTAGCAGAGTTATTTTAAGTTATCTTGGCTATAAAAATTAGCCGTGCTATTAATTCTAAAGTCAAAGGCTTTTTAAAAAAACCTCAAAGTTTTCTGAAAACGCTACATTTAATTTTTTTATAATTTCATTTAAAAAAACATCTGACAGATAAACTGCTGTAAAGCGGTTTCTTGAAATCAACCAGTTTTTTGTTGCTAAATTGTTATCGGCATACATGAATGTTTCTAAAAGAAAGCAAATTATTTTTGAGTATACATTGCGAGAGATATTGAACGGTGTGCAGCGATGGGAAACAAATTTAATGGCATTATTTAACATAATATATGCTCGAATCGGACAATATTAAAATCTGCTAAAATAATAGTCTTGGACAGTATTGAAGTATCTTTTTTGGTGTATTTGAGTGAAACGAAGTCGTTGAAAAATATTAACCGAACTCAAATAAATTAAAAGAATGAATTCATGAAAAGAACGAATTAATGGAAATAACGAATGAATGGAAAGAACGAATGAATGGAAAGAACGAATGAATGGAAATAACGAATGAATTGAAAGAACGAATGAATGGAAAGAACTAATGAATGGAAATAACGAATGAATGGAAATAACGAATGAATGTAAATAACGAATGAATGGAAAGAATGAATGAATAAAAAGAACGAATGAGTGGAAAGAACGAATTAATGCAAATAACAAATGAATGAAAATAACGAATGAATGGAAAGTACGAATTAATGGAAATAACGAATGAATGGAAAGAACGGATGAATGGAAAAAACGGAAGAATGGAAAAACCGAATGAATGGAAAGAACGAATGAATGGAAAGAACGAATGAATGGAAAAAACGAATGAATGGAAAGGACACGAATTAAATATCCATTAAATGTCCCACGTGCATCTCATAAGTCCGATGAAGGAATAAGGTGTCCGTAAGTCGAACCGATACTCCGAGCACAAATCATAATTTGTGTTGAAATACGTATATTACTTTATGAAGACACAAAGTGGAAACGGAAACATAATTACTCGTAAGTGTTATATTTTTATCTTCCATTGAAATGCAGAATCTTTTTGTCACATACATATAGTACACTGTGTCTATCTTAGGTGAGTTATTGAAGACATCGTTTGTGTTCAAATACGTATATTACTTTATTAAGACACAAAGTGGAAACGGGAACAAAATTAATTGTTATATTTTTATTTTCCATTCATTTTAATAAATAAATAACTTTGCTTTCTCCCTCTCGCGTCATCAAAAAATCCCTGCAACGACTCTTTGCCTTTGACTTCCGTTATTCTGTCAGTTAAATAAACAGTAGGAAAACAAACAATCAACATTTAAACGAGAAACAAACAATATTTCTTTCTTTTGAAATGGACAATTTTTTATTACTTTTCGTATTTCTTCCCTGCGAGAAATAGAGGTATTTTGTGATTGCGGCCATTCAGTTAGATTCCTGAGTGTCAAAAGTTTTCTTTTTTAGAGAGATAATGAAATAATGTTGAACATTAGCGAGCTTTACTAACAATACTAGAAATTTTCTGTTATTTTTTTTCAACGTGTTTTATTTTCTGTTATTTTTTTTCAACGTATTTTATTTTCTTTTATTTTTTATCAACATATTTTATTTTAAACTGATACATATATTCTCAAAACGGACAGTATCAAAATCTGCTTAGATTATATAATACAACTGTATTTATGAACCATCTTTGATTTATGGGTGCGAAACATATGCAGATGTGGTGAAGTACCTAATCTAATGGCCGCAGCCACTACCTTCCTATCAGTATACTAAACTTATATACATTTATCTGTTAATATAAATGGTTCAAGTCCCGACTTAGAACACTCTTAACAAGATTTTGCTTACTAAGCGGCGCTTAATAAAAAGCCCTTTTTTATTATTATTTTATTTAATTATTTAGTATGTGAAAAAATCCTGTAGAAATGCTTGCACTAGGAATACTACATGGGGTGTCAATATATTACAGAATATGGAATGAAGGGATAAGGGATGAATGTCAACTTAAGGGTGATGTGTTGAGTAAGATGAAGAAGAACACTCAAAGTGATCTTCTCCATGCTGCTCAACACATCAGCATTAAGTTCATACTCATCTCATATCACTTCGTTCCGTATTCTGTTATACATTGTCACCTCATGTATTCTTCTGAGTTGATGCATTTCCACAAAATTAATTCAGCTCTTTTCAGTCTAGTTCTATGACCAAATTTCCCTCCCTTAGATCAAAGTTGGTACTTTAATTATATTGTGGACTATCTATCATCTAGACAGATTTTAATACTGCCAAGTTCAAGTATACACGTATATGTTCAAGTGCCCCATTGACTTTTTTCCCTATCCCTACACGCCGTTAACCTTTCCTTCCCTGTGTTGGGTATCTTCTACACGTTGCTTCTAATAACCATAAATATCTCTATAAATATAATAAATACAAGGTTAAGATTTTAGGTATTCCTCCATAATATAGTATATTTACGCATTGATTTAAAAAATAATATTAATAATAATCAGAGTTTATCGACTATATCGTGGGTATTTTGCGAAGATCGGAAACAAATTCGCATTTAAACGCT
Organism: Odontocerum albicorne; assembly: GCA_949825065.1. Taxonomy (NCBI): domain Eukaryota; kingdom Metazoa; phylum Arthropoda; class Insecta; order Trichoptera; family Odontoceridae; genus Odontocerum; species Odontocerum albicorne. The sequence goes on from OX463845.1 coordinate 3,863,054, forward strand.
GTGAGTGCCTCGACCTTGTGTCTTGACGATAGGTGAAGAGTATGCGGGAAGCGCGACACTATATTTGCATCTCACTCTTGCATACTCCGCTGAATTGCGAGGAGCTCAATTGTCTCAATCGTCGCAAGCGTAAGCCACGCCGGGGTAAGCCACTATACCGCTCCGCGCCGCAGTTGCTTCTGGGCTTGCTAATAGATTAGATGTACGCCCGTTCCGTGAGCGTTGCCAGATGGTTTTTTAATGTTTTCAGCAAATAAATCTCAATTATTATAATTTTTAACTTCAATTATAATTAATTAAGGGGATTATCTATGAATGTTCTTATTTTTCCGATTTAAAATCGCTAATTTTTGATCGCGTATTCGCTACTCAACACCGGAGCGCGCGTTTCAATTTTAGCATCGTAAGGGAAGGGTTAAAAAGCCTTCGTAACTCTTCAATTTTCACCAATTGCATAAATTCCCGCTATACGTGTTTCTACCTCCTATCTCGAGGCTCAAAATGATTATATTTGTTGTGTATTTACGGAAAGATTTCAATTTTAATAAATTTAATTAAATAAATTTGCTATAAACATTTCTCTCATAACAAAACGGGATAATTTCGCCTGAAAAAAGCCTCGGGATAGGAGGTTGAAACACGTGTTATGGGGAATATTGTGATAAGTAAAATAAAAAAAAATATTATAGTAAAACATTCCAAAAAGTATTAATTTAATTTTATTCAAAACAAATTCTCTATCATGTGCCTGTAATACGAGTATCGTACGTTTAATATTTCAGCAGCTCTCAACCTTTTTCGGGTTAAGTATTTACCTTTAAGTTATTGTCGGATTTATTAAACAGGAATTTGTCGATCAAAGGTTGAGTGAGGGTCGTAATTTTTCCGGAAAGTTATTTGAACAAAGTTGTTTGAAGATATCTCCTTACACTTTGGGATATTACCACAACTTGTGTAAGGGGTGGAATTGTTCAATATTGTTGATTATATTTCAAAACACTTGCTCTCGGGGTGAAAAAAATCTAGAAATAGTCTATGAAATATAAAACATAAACAGTGAATATTTAAAGAATAAAGTTTAATAAAAAGGTAAGTTATAAACAAAAATTTAAATCAACCGTAGCAAAAATGACAATATATTATGATATGTTGTGTTGGTACCCCTTTTTTTATTTTTTTATTTTACACATGACAAGAAATATAAATAATTTGCGAAAAAACATCAGGTAATTTAATTTGGACACAATTTTAATGGATCTGGGTTTGTTGCCTTTCATTTGTCGTGTCCACAGTAAATTAGGTTTTTGACTGTATCTCATTGAGGACATATAGCATGAAAATATAAATCGATACTTCTTTCCAATTTTTAATTATATAAAACCCCGTTATACATTCTCATCAACCGGACAAACAGTGACACTCAATTGCATATGTATATCGTACATCACGTGAATCAAACCCATCACACTTCATCACTCCAGACGTCTCCAAAACGTTCATCCCACAACATACCACACATAATCATAAAAAAATAACAAAAATACCACAATCAAGAGGTCACACAAATCTTTGCTACAAGTCATTCCTTTTGCAATTCCAAGTATTCAAACTCTTGTCGCGATAACAACCACGCTCCGATCGACTGCCTAAATTATTTCACTCCTTTTGCCTTTATTAAATTCGGAACCCCATCGTATGTTATGGGAGCTAAATAGGCATATTGTCTTTGGGCAAAAGATGTTTTAACTCTAGGTATTGTGAAGATTTGATCAGCTGCCATGCGTGTCATGTGTCTCTGCTGAGTCAGCATCTTCCCTTCCTCTCGTGTCAGAGAATGAATTTGAAATGTAAATTGGCTGTGTTCTAACTTTAATATATGGAAGTGAATCTTGGACTTAGTAAAATAAGGAAAAGAGTAAGATTAATGCTGTGGAGATGCGTGCACTAAGGAACAATTTTAGTGTCAATGTATGAAAGAAGGCAGATCGAAGAGATTAAAAATGAATGCATGCATAAAATTAATGTTTTAAGTTGGATAAAGAAAGAAACTTTAAGATGGTTTGGACATGTGGAGATAATAAATAACTTAATAATGACTAAGCGAATATATTATACAAGTCAGATGTGCAAAGACCGTGGTAAACGTTGCTGGAACAAATGGGCCAGATTTTGAAAGAAGACAAGTGAGGAGTATGAATAATAGATGATTGTGCATGACATAATGTGTAAGTAGTGTGGAGGAGATGAAAGTTGCACGATAGAAAAGTTTGGAGATCTGTTCTCTATGTTTATCCAACAAAAGACATGGTTTCATGATATGCAGGTATGTATGTATAATGATGTTATATTACGAAATGAATTTTTAGATTGTCACATTGAGAAAGACTTAAGAGATAGACACAGGGCTAAGGAGGAGCAAATAGACACAAGGCTAAGAGGGAGCAAATAGACACAGGGCTAAGGGGGAGCAAATAGACACAGGGCTAAGGGGGAGCAAATAGACACAGGGCTAAGGGGGACCAAATGGACACAGGACTAAGGGGGAGCAAATAAGGGACAAAAATTAATATATTTTTAATTTCATATTCAAAACTCCAAATAATGTATTTTGTTTTTGCTTTCGTTTACACTTCGTACTTTTAAACTAAACTAAAAACTTCTTAATATTAAAAAAAACAAAGAAACTAGAGTACTGATACATATTTTTTAGAATTCTTAAGCTTTGAACTAGGACAGTTTTACACAGCGCTGTTTAGTGAGTAAAATCAAGTCTAAAAGCTATATGAACGCCCGAGCAAATCATATGTAACACTTCTTTTGTGTACAATAGAACCTCGTGGTATTATTACTATGTGACAATCTCTTCCAATCAACCAGAAATATGTTTATGAGGCTTTAAGTGAAAACGAGACTAAATCTTTTTAAAAAATCTGATTTCAAGCGAGAATCGAGCCCGCAACCTTCGAGTCGGAAATATACGTCTTATCCACTAGGCCACGGAGGTATTCAAACAAATAGGTGTAGGCTGAAAAACATCTGGTGTCCCCGTGGCTAGGTTCGCCATATATTGGTGAGGTGTATCTTGGCGATGCGATGTTATTTGATAGATTCTCCCTTAAATGTATATTCTGCCATTTATGTGTTTTTTAAGTGTATTTAAATATATTATGTACGAGTACATACTATGTTGCTATCAATAAACCTTTATTTATTTATTTATTTTATTTATTTAAAATATATAACATATGTATGAAATTAAGAGACAACGAATAAGAGGTAGATAGACGAAAGAGTGGAAGCAGATATTGGGAGAATGTTTTATTGAGGGAAATAAAATAAACATGAGAAAGATTACAATGAGATGTGAAGATGTGAAAAAAACGAGAGATGTATGTAAGAATAGAAATATGTGGAGAAGTGTCCTACTCTGCCTACCTATGTGATGGTATGTCTGTGAATTCTTAGCCGATAGTTTTAATGTACGCGTTGAGTTAGATACTAAAGTGATGGTGTTAGAAAATTGTGAAAGGAAAAGTAAATGCGATATATGGGTGAATTGGAGCAAGTTGAGGAATTCTGCTATTTGGGTAGTATTCTCTCAGATGACGGAAGAGGAATGTCGAACGGCGTGCAGCGATAGGTAACAAAGTCAATGGGTCACTAAATAATACGAGTATACATTCGAACCGGACAGTATCAAAATCAACTAAAATGATTTTGATACTGTCTTTTACACTAGTTTTTTTGTGTCAAATTTGAATGGTAGAAAAACGTGGACGTGGAAAAAGGCAGAGGTACCCGAATACACGAGTATGCTGTAGAAATGGGTGCATTGGGAAGAATACACAGAGTAACAATGAAATAAGGGATGAATGGGAATTTAAGGTTGATACACTTTTATTAAGTAAGATGGAGAAGAGTATGCTGAGATGGTTTGGGCATGTGGAACGAATAAGACTTACGAAACAGATACAGTGTAAATGTGAGTGGAAGGCGTATGAGAGAAGACCAATGAAAGTGTGGTGGGGTTAAGTGTATGATAATCTGAAAGAAGGAAATGTAGGAAGTCAGAGAAATAGTAGAAATTAAATAAAAAAATGTGGTTCTAGAGGAAGTAAAAGTTGTGTTGAGTTAGGGAAGTCTGGCATTCATTACGCTCTGCATACTCCGATAGGAAAATGGCGTTATGTATGTGTGTCTACTTTTTCATTCTTTTGAAAGGCGTGTGCTTTAGAACAAGTCATATTCTCTTTGATAAAATGTATCAACGTATTTTTTTATTAGCAAATGTTATTTTAAAATAAAAAAAACTATAAAGGACACTTTGCACTCTCTACAAGGACATCAAGTAACGGTATAAAAGCCAATACTTTCAAGTTTTATATTAAAAAAGACTTATTTACGTGACAGTAGAGCGACTCCATCCACCTGAATTGGAATCGAATGAGAAAGCTGCTGGAGTGAAAAGTGGATAAACAAAGCAATATACGAGGAAGGGTAGTTACTCCCCTATGAACGGGATGTGCAGTGCACGCAGGTGGCATTTCTAAAGGCAACTGAAAAAATCATTTGATATTATTTTTTTCAACGTAAATGAGAGACGCCTGAAATTGTCTTTCTTTTTCTGATTATTTGTTCGTTTTTAACTTTTACGGTCTTCAAATATAATACAATTTTGAAATACATTTTAATCAACGTAAATGAAAGACGCCTGTGTTTGTCTTTTTTTTTTTCTGAATATTTGTTTGTTTGTACCTTGTATGGTCTTCAAATATAATTAAAATTTGAAACACATTTTATTCAACGTAAATGAAAGACGCCTGAATTTGTCTTTCTTTTTCTAAATATTAGTTTGTTTTTACCTTGTATGGTCTTCAAATGTCATTAAATTTTGAAACACATTTTATTCAACGTAAATGAAAGACGCCTGTATTTGTATTTCTTTTTCTGAATATTTGTTTGTTTTTACCATGTATGGTCTTCAAATGTCATTAAATTTTGAAACACATTTTATTCAACGTAAATGAAAGACGCCTGTATTTGTATTTCTTTTTCTGAATATTTGTTTGTTTGTACCTTGAATGGTCTTCAAATATAATTAAATTTTGAAACACTTTTATCAACTTCCAAGTATATATTTAATCCAACTTGTATCAAGTTATATTTGACTCATCTTCAAAGATATTCCGAACTCTATATAACTTGAAGCTAATTGGATATGAGTTGAAACTAGTAGGGTCAAACTATTATTGAGGTGTATGACCTATTACGTGGTAACGCACTTAATTTTCGTGAGGAAGGTCGCCGGTTCGAACCCCACATTGTGCTATATCAATCAAATGACACAAGCATTTTTTCCGCCAAGTATTCGGGGGTATAAGGATACCTATGACTTCGGTCATATTTATTCTTTCAAAAAGGGAAAAAAAAAATAACGGTGTACTTCGACCGTCTCACCTCGGTGTGCCATCGGATTCAGTACAGCGGTGTAGTCAGTGAATTTGCTGGTGTGCAATGCCTCACTCACTTAAAAATACCAAAACAAGGATTTGATTGAGAACCACCATCGTTATATTATACAAAACATTGCTGAAATACTGAAAATATAAAAAAACATCTTTCACGGACATTTGGTGAAGGTTGGTAATGTATTGCAATGAATGTGATCTAAGACAACATTTGATTACAATTCTTAGGGGGTGATATTTTCACAAGGGATTTTTGCTCACACGCAATGCCACCCCTAGTGCCAGCTCTGACAGGAGCAGCTCGACGTGTGTGGAGAACTCCCCGAATATTATTACCTCTCGTAGTAGAATTAATATAATATTATCTTATCAAAGATATTTTCTCTGGGAAATACTAAATAAATTGTATATTTTCAAAAATATTATAAAAATATTATTTTATATCATAATGTCGTATAAAATGCGGTCCTGAAAGTTTTTGTTTCCTTTTTAAGTCTATTTTGAATAAATTGATCCTTTATCAAAGTATTCGGCTTTGACTTTGTGCAACTTCATATTAAAATATTTGAGAATAAATTACTTTATCATTCAATCTACACCAGTGCTCCGCAACCTTTTCTCACCTACGACACACCAAAATTCTTCCTAGAATTCCGCGGCACACCAAAAGCTAAAATATATAGGTATTAAATTGATATGTACACAAATTTTACAATACATTTTTGTTTTTTATTTGAAAAGTATACATACATAAAACTATAACATATTTATTTTTACGCAATCTTAATAATTATTATAAAATAATAATTAATTAATGTGATACCTGCGCTTGTTTCAATGAGCAAAAAAGTTTAATATTCGGCTCGATTTTTGACAGCGCAACCCGAAGTTCTTGGTCAAGACCTTTTAAGCATGACCGTTTATCATTTTTAATCAATACAAGAGTTGAAAAACTTTGTTCGCATAAATATGTCGTCGAAAATGGGAGTAGTGTTAAAATTGCTTTGTCGGAAATGCGAGGATGTTCTTTTTTAATAAGGGTCATTTTTCTTTGTCTATGACTAATTTGGTGCGGCCATGGTGTGTGCAAAGTACACTACGCAGTTTTCAACAGTTGGCACCAGGCGCTGGGGGACCATTGAAAAATTATTTAATTATAATAATTATTCTATACTACAATACATTTTGAAAAATAGACAATATTATGAAAAATAATTTGTCATTGTGTATTAAATACATAATGAAAAATTGTAAAATGTCAAATACATTGAATTTGACCGCGGCACACCTGTATCCGGCTCACGGCACACCAGTGTGCCACGGCACACCGGTTGCGGAGCACTGATCTACACCACACGTATTTCTACTTCCTACGTGGGATTATTCCATCTTAAGAGATCCTCGGGAATGGAGATAAAAACACGTGTAGCTGGGATCAATATAATTAGTGGAATTACAAAATAATTCATTGTAATAAAAAATATTTTGCTTGTAAATAAAACAGTGAAATGGTATATATATGACCTCCGTGGTAAGTTGGTAAGACGCCTGTCTCCCGATCCGGAGGTTACAGGTTCAAATCCCGCTGAAATCCATATATTTTTTAAAAGGATTCCAGTCTGATTTTCATTTTAGACTTCTTTAACATTTTTCTGGTTGGTTGGAAGAGTGGCAGATGGCAATAAGCATGCCAGGTTGTATTTTATGCAATGAAAGTGTAATACAATATAATACAATATACACCACCGTGGCTAGTTGTTGTTGGTAAGACGGGCAAACTACCTCTTGGGAGTTTCAGATACAATTCACGAAAGTACCCAAAAAAAAGGTTTACATGCTGATTGAAAAGTTTGTCATCTAAAAATATTCGCATGCGCTAGACGTGAAGGAGTGTTTTAGGATGTGCGTTAATATTTCCAACACGTGCAATGGCTAACTCCAGTGGTTCTTAACCCGAACGATTGGTTATTAAGATCGAAAATAATATTGTTTCCCAGCAACTCTCTTAACCCTTCCCTCCCCCTGTGATGTGTAACTAGTACACATTGCTTCTAAAAAACTTTAATATATCTATAAATAAAATAAATACTGGGTTCAGATTTAAGATATTCCTCCGTAATACATTTACGCATTGAATGAAAAAATATAATATTAGTAATAATTGGCACATATCGACCACATCAGAGATATCTTGTGAAAATCGGGAATAAATTCACCAATAAAATCAAACGTGTGCCAGTGTGTGACGTAGGTATATTCATTCTAAATAAACTGCTATGGGTGAAGAAGCGACGCGATTCACGTCTCACTCTCACTCTACTTTGGTATATGGGAACGCAAGAAATAGAAGTTTCTCTCGCTTCAGTAGCTCTCGGGCATACATTTGAAGGGGTCTCTTCGCCCGTTTTGTGAACGTCGGCCGATGTTTTTTTTTCATGTTTTCAGCAATTAAATTTCAATTATTGTCACTTTTGACTTCAAATTTAATTAATTTAAGTGATTGGCTATGAATATTCTTATTTTAAATCGCTCATTTTTACATGTGTATTGATTTGTATTAAATACGCAGCACCGGAATGCGCGATTTTTTTTGGCACAGGAAGAGAAATGTTAAACGTGTCCACATAATCAAATTTGGATATGTTTAGGGATGCCATATGAAACTTGAAAATATTTTCTAAACACTTATTTTCCACTTGAGATGAAGCCTATTCCACGTTAAAAGGTCTAGGTCTAACAGGTACTTTATTTTGTTCGATTGATATTGTCGGGTTTTTTATCCTTAACCATCTCAAGGATGTGGTTGAAATTCGGGGATCCAACATATTAAACCTCACAAAAAGGATAATCAGTATTTAGGGCAGATAAAATAAAAGGCTTAGGTACTATATTTGAAAGTAACCATTCATTCATCTTTCAAATCAAACAAATTTGTAATAAAGCGAACAAGTGTTTCGTACCACTAAATTCGATCATAAAGTACGATCATATAACTTCATACCAGAAGGCATTGAACTGGTTGAATGTTAGAAATAGACACCAAATTCACATACTGTCTCTATTGTATAACATCCTTAACTGTCCCGCCGCCCCCTCTTATCTCGCCAAGAATTTTCAGCGTCTTTCCAATCATGGATTAGCGCTACCCTCAAACAGAGATTGTTTATTGGCCTTTCCAGTTCACCGCTCCCCTTTCTTTACTGTCCATGCAGTGAGCCTCTGGAATCAGTCAAACCAATGTGACTCGCTCCGTCCTTGGCATGCTTTAAGAAGTGACTGAAAACCCTCTTAATTTCTAGTCAGTAAAATAACGTGTTTCATTCCTGATTTTTCTTTTACTTTCCTCTCCAGCATCCCTTCATTTCCTTTTGATTGAAGATATCTCACTTTATATGAAAAAGAATGTTCGGGTGATTGTCCGTCTTTTTGGGGTTCGTGGGAATGTGCTCACGTATATGTTTATGGATTTCGTGGAGATGGATAGTCATTTAAATGATTTATGCGACAACGTAACTTGCTTCATTTACTGTCTGGTTGGTTGGAAGAGATTGCCGCCTGGCAATAAGCCCGCCAGATTGTATTTGCAATAAAAGTGTTGAATAAATAAACGTTCAGAAAATATTTCTACTCTGCCTCTACATGAAAGAGTATAAATATTATCCCTGGCTTTACCCTAATTTATTTTTACTGGGAGTTATCTTGTAAAACACAACAGAGTGGAAAATTCTTGCTATTGGATGCTGGCCTTGTCAAATAAATTTTGTAATATTGATATCTTTAATATTTCGGTGAATAAATTGAGAAATAAGCTCTTTAATAAACTCTGTAAATATAACTGAGCCAATTCACAGGAAAGCATGAGTAACCGATGTTCCTGTAATAATTTTTAGACGATCGCCATTTTTTTTCTTTGATCATTAATGTTATTTTTGTATTTGGGTTTACCTTATGTAAAATGTACCATAAAGTAAAATTAATAAATTACACTCCTTTGAGTGAAAAACAGTTTCAGTACCACCTTTACAAGTGTTCTTTTCCAGTGAAGCTGATTAAAGTTGTTTGAGTTTGATTTTTCGTTTATTTCTCAGACTGAATTAAATTTTTCAATTTATTTCGTCTTAAGAGGGTTTTTAAATGAAATTTCGAAAGCAACAGCTGTTTTCAACATGAAATTTATCATTTATTTGATCCATTTTCATGAGATTACCTCTGTTTCTCCGAATAATATAAAAAAAATGCTAAAATGTCTACGTAATGTATCGAGTGTATGTTAAATTTTAAAAAGAGCCATGTATGAAAAGTGTATAAAAAATAATGTCTAAAATAACTTTTATAATGCAATTTTCAACAAACTCATCCAATAAGTATATATACATACATACCATAACGATGCTTTTCTGTCGGGGTAAGCAAAGAGGAAAGAGTGCTAGACGTTTCTATCTTGACACACATATTTCACCTTTTTCACGTCAGACATCTTTCTTCTATCTGACAAGGTTGTGAACCTCAACAACAATCACTTTCAACAACAAATCATAGTCCCACTCAGTTATTGGTATCTGTATTTTAAAGTTTACAAATCGTAAATAACTCCGCTGTATGCGTTCAATTTAATTAACATGGACATCATAGTGAGATGATGTCCATGTGAAAGGAAGACCATTGAAAATGGGGTTGAATCAAATAAATGATATTTTGAAAGAATGAAACGTTGAAAGTCAGGAAAGTCGTATAAGTAGCATGAGAATAAGTATGATCGTAGAAAAGGGTTAGGATGTGTTACAAAATATGGCACTATGTCCTCTCTGCCGACCTCGACAGGTTAATGGCGTTATGGTATGTAATATAACTGTAGAATACAGAGTATAGAACAAAACAAAAAAGAAATAACTGATTTAGTATCGTGAATTATTCTCTAATGATTCCAATTGGATTTATTTCGGTTTCAGTCCAATAATTTCGCACTTCGCCAATTTAGCTTCATCAATAAATTCAAGACTGTCTTGGAAATTTCCTGAATAAAAAGAATTTTGTCTGACATTTTTCAAAGCGGTTAGATTGATTGTCGACATTAATTACAGTAGCTCGGTGAAATATTACTAAAATTCCTTTTTCTTAGGAGAAATCTAAATTATTCATCTGTGATGTGTTTCCAGATATTTATTTATTTGAGAAATAATTCAGATTTTTTTTTATATAAATACGATACGACAGACTAACCTTCGTGATCGAGGATAATTGTCAGCCATGATGTGGATGAGATACGTTCGTGCGTGTATTGGTCTTTTTTGCAAGGTGTTGCAAACACCCAGTCTTGACAGATCAAACTTAATCTTTCCTTCCCTGTGTTGGGTATCTTCTACACGTTGCTTCTAATAACCATCAATATCTCTATAAATATTATAAATACAAGGTTAAGATTTTAGGTATTCCTCCATAATATATTTACGCATTGATTTAAAAAATAATATTAATAATAATCAGAATTTATCGACTACATCGTGGGTGTTTTGTGAAGATTGGAAACGAATTCGCATTTAAACGCTGTGAGTGCCTCGACCTTGGGTCTTGACGATAGGTGAATAGTATGCAGGAAGCGTGACACTAAATTCGCATCTCACTCTTGCATACTCCGCTGAATTGCGAGGAGCTCAATTGTCTCAATCGTCGCAAGCGTAAGCCACGCCGGGAGTAAGCCACTACCGCTCCGCGCCGCAGTAGCTTTTGGGCTTGCAAATAGATTAGACCTACGCCCGTTCCGTGAGCGTTGCCAGATGGTTTTTTAATGTTTTCAGCAAATAAATCTCAATTATTATAATTTTTAACTTCAATTATAATTAATTAAGGGGATTATCTATGAATCTTCTTATTTTTCCGATTTAAAATCGCTAATTTTTTATCGCGTACTCACTACCCAACGCCGGAGCGCGCGTTTCAATTTTAGCACCGTAAGGGAAGGGTTAAAGTTCCAATAGCAGCTCACTTTGATCTCATCACCACCTAAGCTGTTACATGGCACAAAATAAGTCTTGTCCAGTGTGATCTACACTATAGTTTTAAGTAGTAATAAATTAATTAATATATTAATTATAATGAATATAATCTAAAATTAAGTGAAGTTGGCGCAAAAAATCTTTTAAGTTATATGGTCATCAAAGATATGTTATAGTTCGGAAATTCTAGGATGAGTTCTGTGACAGCTCACAAATTTGCCTCAATACAACCTTATGTAATGTATTTACCTAAATAACTTGCTATTTATTAGAATTGAGGCTTATATTAAAGTTGGTAAAATAATTAAAATTAATGAACATCGTTACAAGGTTGTATTGGGGCAAATTTGTGAGCTGTCAGAGGACTCATCCTAGAATTTCCGAACTATAGAAGGTCGAAATTTTCTTTATTTTGAAGTGAAACTTCTATAGGCGCGGTAAGGCAAATTTGCCTGAACGTCACGAAAAGTGAAACCGTGTATTACATTATGATGATATTATTAAATTATTATTTATTATTATTAAATATTTTATTTATTAATAAATTATTATTAATTATTTCATTATTAATCATTATTTATTATTAATAATAATTAATATTATTTTAATATTATTAAGTGTGTTATATAATTATTAAAATTATGATTTAATATTAAAATTTTTAAAAAATTTGATTTTTTATTATATATTATTTTAATATTAATATATTAATAGGTGTTAACATAAGTTGTGTCCGTTTTTTCCAAATTTAAAAATGAGCACCAAAAGTAAAACAAAATGGTAAAGGTTATACGTTATTCGAAAGAAAATGTTCTGCTCTACAAGATATTGTGTTTGCTTTTACGTTACATATATTATTTTATTTCATTACAAGCCTTCAAACAATGGAATGTCAAGTAGACAAAAGTGAGCATTTTCGACACGTCCTTCTGTTCGCGTTCAATCGAGGGAATAAAGCTGCCAAAGCTACTCGCGATATTTGCGAAGTGTACGGTGAAGATGCTAGGAATGAAAGGACAGCTCGTCGATGGTTTTTGCGTTTCAAGGATGGTAATTTCGACCTAAAACACATGAGCAGTATCTTGTAGAGCAGAAAAATTTCTTTCGAATGACGTATACTTTACCATTTTGTTTTGCTTTTGGTGCTCATTTTCAAATTCGAAAAAAACTGACACTTCTTATGTTAACACATAATATTTAATAATTATTTTCTTTAATATTTATTTTAATATTTATGTAATACATAATTTATATTTAATATATAATTATAATAATGTATATGATATATGCTATTATAATATTAATATTTATATTATTATTATATTATAATTAATTATAATTAATTAAAGATATAATAGAATAATATTATTAATAATATTATAATAAATAAATAATTAAATAATTGTTTCAAAATAATTAATTTAATAATGAATAATAACATAAAAATATTAATGCATATAATATTAAAAAATATATATTTAATATTAAGTGTATATTTTTTAATATTATATAAAAATTATTAATAAAAATATTATTAATTATTAAAATTATTATTATTTATTATTAAAAATAATATTTTTATATTTAATTAAGAGAGATTTTCTTGAATTAAATTCCACACAACCATTTCCTAATCCTAAAAAAAAATCGTTAACAAATGGAAAAAAGCAATGCATAAAATCAACTTTTCAGTCGAAATTTTCAGTACAGTATAATTTCAGTCGATATTTTCAGTACAGTATAATTTCAGTCCATATTTTCAGTACCTTGCAATCTCTCGTGTCGTAAAATGCTGATTATTCTCGATGCTTTAAGTATCTTTTCGATATATCGTGTCGTAAAACGCTGGTTTTTCTCTTTATTTTCGATCTTTCGTGTCGTAAAACGTTGGTTATTCTCGATATTTTCAGTATCTTCGAAATCTCTTGTGTCGTAAAATGCTGGTTATTCTCGATTAAAGTATTAATTTAATCGTGTCAGTGGTAATCGGCCTTCTAAAATTGAAACCATCATCGAGTGTCATGTAACCATTATAGAATCTTACAATACTTTCGCAATCTGTCGTATCGTAAAACACTGCTTAATATCGATTAAAGTCTTAATTTAATCATGTCAGTGGTAATCGGCCTTCTAGAATAGAAACCATCGTCGAGCGTCATGTTACCATTACAGAATTTCACAATACTTACGCAATCTATCGTGTCGTAAAACACCGGTTATTCTCGATTCAAGACTTAATTTAATCGTGTCAGTGGTTATCGACCTTCCAGGATAGACACCATCGTCTAGTGTCATATGGTATAACCATTTCAGAATTTTTCAGTGCCTTCGCAATATCTCATGTAGTATAACGTTGATTATTCTCGATTAAAGTCTTGATATAGTCGTGTCAGTGTCAATCTGCATTTCAAAGCAGACACCATTGTCGAGTGTCTTGTCACCGTTACAATTTTTTTAACCAAATTCGACAAACAACGATCGTTATCTGCATGATCGCAATAAACTGTACGTATGCATATTTTTCTATCCAAACACACATTATTCTCGTCCTCCACATTCATATATCTCCTCACGCACAACATTTCTTTATTCATACTTTCTTTCATAAACTTGTCAAATTGATCTAGCCACCATTTCCTCTCCACGCATACCTTACACTTCTAGCATATACACTCGCTTAGTCACTATATCGTTACTTATTCTTTCTAGATGTCGTTACTGTCTTAATGCTCCTTTTTCCATCTTCCAGTACCCGGCAGTAAGTAATACACATCGGGCTTAAGAAAGATACTGTCGGCCATAATCGGCTAACTTCGGCTTTGTATAGTGTCGTCTCTGTCATTCATACACGTGTTCCGTCGCGATTTGTCAGTCATTGACTGTTAGCGCATCGTGCGACAGAGACGACGCTCTACAAAGCCGAAGCTAGCCGATTATGACCGACAGTCTCTTTCTTTAGCCCGATGTGTATTACTTACCGCCGGGTACTGTACATAAAATATCCATTTTATCCACTAACTTATTTCTGATGCTTCATTTCTTCCTGTTTTTATACATTGTAACTCCATATTTTTTTCTTAATACACGCATGGTACGTACGTATATTGCCATTTTTACTATTACTCGATACGATGTATACGGCGTGTTTATTGAATGTTCCATTTACCTTGTTCCCTGTTATTTATTTATTTAGCACTATATTGCAAATACAATCTGGTGAGCTTTTTGCCAAGCGGCAACCTCGTCCAACCAACCAAACAAAAGTAATTTTTTTAATTTTATTTAATCTGGCTAGCTTATTGCCATGTGGCAATCTCTTCCAACCAACCAGAAGATGTTTTAACGGGCCCTAAGGGAAAACCAGACTGGAATCCTATTTAAAAAAATTGGGTTCCAGCGGGGATCGAACCCGCAATCTCCAGATCGGTAGACAAGCGTCTTACCCCCAGGCCACGGAGGTCGTCAAGTTACATGGCTGCACAAATCATTTAAATGACTATCCATCCCCACGAAATTCATAAACGCATACGTGAGCATATACCCACGAACCCCACAAAGACTGACAATCACCCGAACATTATTTTTCATATATAAAGGGAGATATCATCAATCAAAAGGAAAGGAAGGGATGGTGGAGAAGAAAGAAAAAGAGAAATCGGAAATGAAACACGTTATTTAACCGACTAGGACTTGTTACTACCCTTCTTGCCATGCTCTTTTTTACCACCATACTTTCCAAATAATGGAACTCATTCCCCCGTTCCAGTTCAAATAAATAAATAAATTCTAAAATATACAACTCAATAACATGAAGCTAAAATATACAACTCAATAACATGAAGCTATTTTTTTTTCAAATATTTCATTGCCTTTGAAAGTAAAGTGATATTATAAAAAAACATTATGAAAATTGGAAAAGACATATGGAATAATTGAGGACGACACTAAACCATCCCCTATAAATCTCGACCGAAGGGGATGTGAATTCAATTTGGTTTCCTTCTTTTAATGTATTCTTTGAGCGATATTTTCCGTTTATACGAAAATAATATAATGTTTAGTAGTTTTACAAACAAACATACCATCACGCCGTTTCCCTGACGAGATAGCCAGAGATAATAGAGCGCAAGAGTTTCCTATCTCGGCACACATCTTTCGCCTTTTTTACATCCATACACCTTCTCATACAACCCCTACGATTTCCGTGACTTTCTACGTTTCCTTATTTCAAAATATTTTTCACTTAATACAACCATACTTTCTTTGATCTACCTTAACTACACTTTCCACTCTCACTTTATAGTTGTTTTGTTAGTATTTCTTTATGCATTCGTACTACATGTCCAAACCATCTCTGAGTGCTCTTCTTTATCTTATTCAACGCATATACATTGTCACCCCATGTATTCTTCTCAGTGTACGTATTTCCATAGCATTTATTCAGCATCTTAGTCTTTTTCCACGTCCACGTTTCACTCCTATACATCAAAGTTTGTATAGTACTCGGTGGTAAGTAATACACATCGGGCTTAAGAAAGAGACTGTCGCTTTGTAGAGCGTCGTCTCTGTCGCACGATGCACTAACTGTCCGTGCGACAGAGATGACGCTCTACAAAGCGACAGTCTCTTTCTTAAGCCCGATGTGTATTACTTACCGCCGGGTGCAGTACTTAAACTCTGTTGTGATCTATCATCTTAGAAGGTTTTGATACTGTCTACTATATGTTTTGATACTTTCTACTATATGTTTTGATACTTTCTACTATATGTTTTGATACTGTCTACTATATGTTTTGATACGGTCTACTATATGTTTTGATACGGTCTACTATATGTTTTGATACTTTCTACTATATGTTTGGATACGGTCTACTATATGTTTTGATACGGTCTACTATATGTTTTGATACTTTCTACTATATGTTTGGATACGGTCTACTATATGTTTTGATAAGGTCTACTATATGTTATGATACGGTCTACTATATGTTTTGATACTGTCTACTATATGTTTTGATAAGGTCTACTTTATGTTTTGATACTGTCTACTATATGTTTTGATACGGTCTACTATATGTTTTGATAATTTCTACTATATATTTTGATACTGTCTACTATATGTTTTAATAATGTCTACTATATGTTTTGATACTTTCTACTATATGTTTTGATACTGTTTACTATATGTTTTGATACTGCCTACTACGAGTGTATGTTTAAAAGCCCCATATACTCTTTTTCCATTTCCTACACGCAATTCGATAGCCCTGGTTTTTCTCTCTCTTCCATCATCAGATAAAATACTACCCAAACATCAGAATTCCTCAACTTGTTCCAATCTTTTATTGCGCACATATTCATCACGTTTACTTTTCTTTTCTTTCCTCATTACTTGTTTTACTAAATATATTCGACCGAATTTGTTAGCGTAATTGAAAAAAACGGTCTTTTAAATTGAATAGTTTTGAAATTCTATTTTTATTAATTTGTGAATTAAATACACAATTTACTTAAATTTCAAAAAACTTTTTATTGGTCATTGAAATATAATGTATGTATGACATTTAAACACAAAAAATCAATATCCGCCAAATGTCCACCTCTTACAGCTCCACAGATGTCCACTCTTTTGTCAACATTTTCGATGACTTTTTGACATAATTGCAGTTCTAACTCACCAATAACGTGAATAATTTCGTCCAGCTCAGGAATTGATCGGGGGTCATTCTTATAGACCTGGCTTTTCACGTAACCTCAGAGAAAATAGTCCAACGGTGTCAGATCACATGATCTTGAAGGCCAATTAATATCACCGTTTCCGAAGATTACAATATATAAAATAATTCTCAATTTGAACACGTTGTTGTTTTGTATACGACTCCATTTTTATAAATTTAATGTCATACATTACACTTCTCAAATTCTCAAAGACCCAGGCAAGTTCGTGACACCATCTGTGTTTTATCCAAGAATTAAAAAAAACGCTCAATTTGAAAGACCCTTTTTGTGAGTGATATTCGCTTTTATAAACAGTGAATTAATATGAAATCAAATGTTAAATGTATATTTCATTTGACGCCTTTGTTTTATTATTAAATGCAGCTGAACAGGAATTTCCCAATCCATTGCAATATACTGGACAAACGTGCATTCATTTTGTATTTTAAATTTGATGTGTTAACCCACCGGAATATTACTAGAGAAACAACATTGGCTGCTCATAATGTAATTTAGGTCACAACATAGAGGTATGCAAGCGAAACTTAGATGTTATGAAAATAAAATCAATACGATGGGAAATGAGTAGATTTTTTAGAGAAGTATTAAAACGTGTGATTAAATGTGGAATAAGAACAGTAAGAAGAATGCGGATTGAAATGAATGCAGTACTTAAGATGAAGAAATTAATGTTGAGATGGTTTTTTAACCTGACGAATTTAGTGCCATGTGGCAATCTCTTCCAACCAACAAGAAATATGTTTTTATTGGCCCTAAGTGTTAACCAGACTGGAATCCTGGGTTCCAGTGGGGATCGAACCTGCAACCTCCGGATCGGCAGACAAGTGTCTTACCACCAGGCCACGGAGGTCGTCACATGGTTCGTCACGTAGAAAGAATTAATTATTAAATATTTACAATAAAATCTATACGAAAAAGTATTAAAGGTTTAAGAAACCCTTTAATAAATTTTCAAATAAGGAAGATTGAAAGTCTTTTTATTGGAGAGTATGCATAAGGAGGTGTATGAACGTGGTAGATTTTCTTTTTTTCGTTCTTGCTGACAGTTAACCTGAGGTGGTATAGATGGGTTTACTTTTTATTTTATTTTCTGCCATATATATATTTTTTTAATCTAGATATACAAGGGTGTGGGCTGAAAACCCCCCGATGTCCTTGCGGTCGGGCTCGCCCTGCATTAGTGGGACGTATCTCGGCCGAGGGAATGTTTGTGGGATGAACCCGGACCTTTTAATGTCTTCTATCTTAAATGTGTTTTCTACATGTATATACCATATGTATACATTGTGTTGCTGTTAAGGAACCTTTAAATGTTTGTTTGAATTATCCTGAGGTGGTATTTGTGGATTTGTTTATTTTGCTGCCATCTATTTATTTTCTGTTTTTTCTTCTTCTTCTTCTAATTCTACGTGTGCAAAGGTGTGGGCTGAAAAACATCTCGTGTCCCCGTGGCTGGGCTCGCACTATATTGGTGGGGTGTATCTTGGCCGAGGGGATATTATGAGATGAGCCCAGACCTTTTTATAGCTTCTATCTTTAATGCATTCTCTGCAATTTATGTGTTTTTGAAGTGTTATTTAAATATATCATGTACATACTATGTTGCCGTCAATAAACCCATATATATGTATTTATTTATAGAAGCGAAAAACGTAGGATCGGATAGAATGAAGTGGAGATTTGTTATTTTTGTCTACGTCAATAGCTATAGATATAACCTTTGGTAGGTATAGATATAACCTTTGGTAGGTATAGATATAACCTTTGGTAGATATAGATGTAACCTTTGATACGTATGTTCGTATGATACGAGTAGATTACTTTGTTAAATAAAATAAAAACCTACTTTTCTTTTTACACTCAAACGTAGAAGTTCCTTAAGGCTGTTTCTTATTTACTACGTGACTTCGTGCTCATAAAAAAACTTAACTTTAATAATCCAAACGAATTACTTTTTATTCATCATCATAGTATAAATATGCCAAAACCCATACGATGGTTGTCGTCGAAAAAAGAATACGAGAATTGAATTTTGAATACAAGAGAGCGAGAGAGGAATACTTGGATTCTCTACGAAAGTAATTCGAAATTTGGATCTCGGTGGGTCCGTGATACTAAACGAATTTTAAATACCTAGCTAACAATTTTTGAACCGGTGTAAAAGGGAACGATGTATAAATGGTATATATATAAACAAATTCTATATTTATGAATATATATTTTCATAAATGTAGAATTTGTTTTATTTCCGTGAATATTTCACGGGTTGCAACTAGTCATGGTATAAATAGGCCAAAACCCATACGATGGTTGTCGCCAAAGAAAGAATACGATAATTGAATTTTGAATACAATAGAGCGAGAGAGGAATACTTGGATTCTCTCCGAAAGTAATTCGAAATTGGAATCTCGGTGGGTCCGTGATATATGAACGAATTTTAAACACCTAGCTTACAATTTTGAACCGGTGTTAAAGGGGACGATGTAGAAATGATATATATATAAACAAATTTTACATTTATGAATATATGTTTTCATAAATGTAGAATTTGTTTTAATTCCGTGAATATTTCACGGGCTGCAACTAGTCATAGTATAAATAGGCCAAAACCCATACGATGGTTGTCGTCGAAGAAGGAATACGAGAATTGAATTTTGAATACAATAGAGCGAGAGAGGAATACTTGGATTCTCTCCGAAAGTAATTCGAAATTTGAATCTCGGTGGGTCCGTGATATATGAACGAATTTTAAACACCTAGCTTACAATTTTGAACCGGTGTTAAAGGGGACGATGTATAAATGATATATATAAACAAATTTTACATTTATGAATATATGTTTTCATAAATGTAGAATTTGTTTTACTTCCGTGAATATTTCACGGGCTGCAACTAGTTAGTTTTTATTTCTCCTGTTGAAAGAAACACAAGCATAAATATTCAAATATATCGTGTTTTCTAATCGCACAATTGTAAAAAAAAATCCTTAATTTATTGTATGAATTCCCTCCCTGTTGGTAATGGTGACGATGATGTCTTATATAGAAAGAAGCAAACACAGAAACAAATAAAGTAAATAAAGCCCATTCTATCTCTCCAATTAGGGACAAGAGATGTACTGGAACTTTCTGCATAATAAACTAGTACATATTTCTCTCAACAAAATCTTACTCGAGACTCAAATGGCTTGTATTAATTTAATCGTAAAATGTTCCTTTGTCCCGTTTATTTTCCATTTGATATCAGTGATTAAATAATAAAATAATAAGTGACGGCGCTCCTCCCCGCACCCCGAGGGTGCTCTGCTTTAATAACCGGATATTATTTTTGATACTGTAGAAATTATGTTGGCATCGCGGTGCCTCTAAAAATATCACCCGTTCGTTTGTTTATTATCAAATCCCTTAAGGCTTATTTATATTCAGGGTCGGCAAATTCTATAACTAATACAAAATATTATCATCACCATCATCAGCTCAAATTCATCCACTGCAGGATGTAGGTCTCTTTACGTTGTTTCCAAGAATTTCTTTGCACATTGCTGCCACGTAATCGATGCTTCCTTGCGTATTTCGTCTCCCCAGCGTGATTTTGATCTTCTTACAAGTCTAGTTCTGCCTATTAGGTAGCACTGGATCCCTTCAAACATCCAACGATGGTCCATTGTTCAGGCGATGTTCTCAGTCCACTTTCACTTCAGTTTTTTGTGACCTCTATAGCATCGTCAACAACATGGATAGAATTTGGAAGGCGACTGGATTCAGCGTCACAACAAAATGCCGCCTGTTTAACGCATGTGTCATCCCGATCCTCCTGTACGGCTGTGAATCTTGGCATCTCACCAAGGCTCAGGAGCGCAAGATACTTAGTCTTGAAAGCAGGTATCTCAGGAGGATATTGGGAGTCAGGTGGTATGACCACATAACAAACGACGCTCTACGCTGGCGCACCTGGCAGGGGTCTGTCGTCTCTGTAATTCGGGAGAGGCGATGGTCCTGGCTGGGACATGTTCTGAGAATGCCCGATGATAGTTAGCCGAGGAGAGCGCTGTTTTTCTGTCTATTGGGGTCCCGACGGCCTGGAAGACCCTCTCTCACAGTGTACCGTTCCTATGACAAGGAAGTTAGAGCGATAGTTATGTCGTGGAGGGAGATTACCAACACCGCCCAAAACCGCTCTGAATGGAGAAGACTTGTGACCTCCCTATGCTCTCTTGTGGAGCTTTAAAAGAAGGATGAATTGATAACATCGTCAACGTTTGTTTGGGTGCGTGTCCACACATTGCGTTTGCGGTACCTTCTGTTATAACCTATCATGTACCTTTCAATGCTGCGTTGTGATTTCTGGAGGTTTTATCTCATTTGTACAGAAAGAGTCCATGTTTCGTATCCATATGTTAGTATTTGTAAGATACATGGTTAAATATCTTCCGTTTAAAACATGTTGGGAAATTCCTCTTGAAAATGTAGTTTAGTCGTCCAAGGGAACCCAAGCTAGGTTTGCTCTTCTATTTATTACATTGAGAGTGTAATCCTCAAATGAAATATTTTATCCTAAGTAGATATATTGTTGGACGTGTTCTATCTGCGTTCCAGCCACCTGGATCAATGTGACATTTGCAAAGCGGTTCGGCAGATATTTTATCTTTTTAATATTCATTTTCAAACCAGCTAGTTTTTTTTCCTCTGCCGGTTCCAGTATTTGAACATGTAGTTCCTTAGGACGTGTAACGAAGAGAATAACATCGTTTGCAAATCTTAGATGGCTCAGATATGAACAATTATTACAGATCCCTTTAGTTTCCCATTCAAGCTTCTTGAACACGTCTTCCAGGGTAGCGTCGAATAATTTTGGAGACATAGTACCACCTTGGCGTACTCCCTTATTCATTGGAAATTTATCGGTACAAAATAAACTGAAATAAATTTTCATTTCATGTCATAACTATACTTCTTTTCTCATGTGGTTTCTTTCTAAATGTCGAATGTTCAGATTTAGTATCCGTGATGGAGCCTCGATGTCCAATGGATTCTATTTGAGTGCAGTTCTTACCCATGACTCTATTTCTACAAGGTTGTTTCTAAGTATGTTGGAATACTACCTTCTAAGTGTGAGGAGGGATGTTAAGATATCTTCTTGTATCTTTAAGTTACTGACGAGAGCTACATCTAATTCATATATGATGAATAACATACGATTTTATGTTCCTGAAAACTTTTGATCTCTTTTGAATAAGGCATCCGATATTGACATCTTAAACATTTCAGAAAATCTTTTTGAGTTTTATTATTAACACTTGCCACCCTGTGATGGATAGCGAATGGCCAGGACTTATATAATTTATTTGATTATTTGACGTTTTAGTACATTATAAAATTATTTTTATAGCTTATTACAAAAAATAACCCAGCAGATTTTGCATAATTTTAATTTAAAACATACATTTTTCACTGTACTCTTAGCGTCCAGCAACCGTGGCTGACGGATTTTTTTAGCACAGTAAGGCAAGTGTTAAACGGAGAAAGTTTTTTTGGTTTGACAAATACACTGTATTTATTAATTTTTATTTTTTGTTGCTGTATATATTTATCTTTCAGATTTTTATGTAATTGGGTTTAACCAGTTTATGGTGGTTTATAAAAAAAATCCCCAACAGTCCTTTCGGGAATGAACAGATTGAGCATTTCTCCACGAATTGACTGACAGTCTGCACAATTCCACGTGAGATTGACAGGGATTTTAATGAAACCTTACCTATCAAATCTTTGTTATTGTGATAGATTCATATTACACTTCTTTTTTCTTTTGCATAACATTGCTGATATATCAATGTCGAATTTATGGTGGTTTATAAAAAAATCCCCAACAGACCTTTCGGGAATGAACAGATTGAGCATTTCTCCACGAATTGACTGACAGTCTGCACAATTCCACATGAGATTGACAGGGATTTTAATGAAACGTTACCTATCAAATCTTTGTTATTGTGATAGATTCATATTATACTTATTTTTTCTTTTGCATAACATTGCTGATATATCAATGTCGAATTTATCGTGGTTTATAAAAAAATCCCCAACAGTCCTTTCGGCAATGAACAGATTGAGCATTTCTCCACGAATTGACTGACAGTCTGCACAATTCCACGTGAGATTGACAGGGATTTTAATGAAACCTTACCTATCAAATCTTTGTTATTGTGATAGATTCATATTATACTTATTTTTTCTTTTGCATAACATTGCTGATATATCAATGTCGAATTTATCGTGGTTTATAAAAAAATCCCCAACAGTCC
The DNA here is from genome assembly GCA_949825065.1 of Odontocerum albicorne. Taxonomy (NCBI): domain Eukaryota; kingdom Metazoa; phylum Arthropoda; class Insecta; order Trichoptera; family Odontoceridae; genus Odontocerum; species Odontocerum albicorne. The sequence continues at coordinate 3,886,552 of OX463845.1, forward strand.
TTTCGGCAATGAACAGATTGAGCATTTCTCCACGAATTGACTGACAGTCTGCACAATTCCACGTGAGATTGACAGGGATTTTAATGAAACCTTACCTATCAAATCTTTGTTACTGTGATAGATTCATATTATACTTTTTTTTTCTTTTGCATAACATTGCTGATATATCAATGTCGAATTTATGGTGGTTTATAAAAAAATCCCCAACAGTCCTTTCGGTAATGAACAGATTGAGCATTTCTCCACGAAGTGACTGACAGTCTGCACAATTCCACGTGAGATTGACAGGGATTTTAATGAAACCTTACCTATCAAATCTTTGTTATTGTGATAGATTCATATTATACTTTTTTCTTTCTTTTGCATAACATTGCTGATATATCAATGTCGAATTTAAATTGTTTTTTTTGTGATATTTTGTATCAAAAATATAATTTGACTGTTGAAATAAAATAAATACTTAGCCTGTAAGTTACGGGCTCGTTTTCCAGTGATATCCGTTAAATCCATCCTATCGTGTGTAGCTCATGGCTGAGCATCGTAACTCCCATGATAGACCCTGATGATTGTTATCCATCCATTCCTGCACTCCACGACTCGAATCGGGTGTTGTTAAGGGTAGTCCAGTTGCGTCTCTCACTTGGTAAGTCCAACTCATTGGTATTCTTCCTCTTGTGCGTCGTCCTTTCACGCCTTCAGTAACCATAAGCCTCTCCAAACAACCCTTGACAACAAGCATTATACCCGGAGAACTCCTCGAAGGCATACTGTCAACAATATGTCGGTGATTCTCAATTCTTCGATAATGGAGACGTTAGTTCAGATTACTGTCCGTGGAATTCATAACACCCTTCTCCAGCACTGCATTTCAAATGTATCTATTCTACTTCTGTCGCTTGCTCTCAGAGTCCAAGTCTCCAAGACATACATGAATATTACAAAGACGAGATACTTAACACTTGCCTTACTGTGCTAAAAAAATCCGTCAGCCACGGTTGCTGGACGCTAAGAGTACAGTGAAAAATGTATGTTTTAAATTAAAATTATGCAAAATCTGCTGGGTTATTTTTTGTAATTAGCTATAAAAATAATTTTATAATGCATTAAAACGTCAAATAATCAAATAAAATATAAGTCCTGGCCATTCGCTATCCATCACAGGGTGGCAAGTGTTAACTAGGCGCATTTTCGTCATGATGGTGCTAGCTCTGCTCTTCCATATCTTTTCCAGCTTTGTCATCGCATTTTTTGCCATTCCAGCTTTTCTTTTCACCTCAGCCTCGCAGCTTCTATTGTTGGAAATACTGTATCTTAAGTAAATACTGTTAGTTACCACTTCTAGACCATGATTCACATTATTTGGTGGCAATTTGCTTCTGCGGTCTTTAATTACAAGCTTAATTTTTAATGATATCCAGGCCCTTAAAAATTAAATTTTAAAAAGTCTCATCTGGTAGAAAAGTTTGTATGTGTACTGCATCCGTGACCTCGCCTTGTATGATTTATGGAACACCTCTTCGTAGCTGGTCTTATCCTTGGTGAAGCAAGCAATGTGGAGATTTCTGACATAATACCGTTTCTTGTGAGTTCACGTTATCCTTAGATAATTTTTGTCCCTCGATCCAGAAAGGTCGTCGGTATCTAAGGTGAGTCAGAAAAGGGAAAGGTACTCAAATTATTTTAAGGGTAGCCTCCATATCTTGGTTGGTGTCTATCATCGGGACGACATATTCATTGAAGTTTTGATGATATTTTTTTTGTGTTGGGTGTTTGATTTTTATTTTTATAGAGGCTCCGTCTGTGCCTCCTTACTGCATACCCCTATTGTTTAAGCAGGACGAAATTATCTGACGCGATGATTAAATATTTTTAATTTTTAGGGTAGGTTGTTTTCCCGCCGAGTAGGCTCGTCGCCTTTTCACAGAAAGAAGTAAACTTTTTCTGTAATGGGAGAAAAGTGCGAACCTGGTAATAAGGATTTTATTTCCATGCCATAAATCGTTTTTAAATTAAAAAAAAATAAATTTAAAAAATATTTCTGAGCATCGCTATTTTTCTGTTTCTGTTGTTTTTGAATTTTAAAAAATGTTTCTGAGCATCGCTATTTAACCGCTATCACTTTTTGATATGATTCAGCCGCAACTAGCCGGCCCGGATGGTCGTGTAAAGCAATTCGCTCCGTATAACAAATGGAGATATTTTCGCCGTCACCATAAGCCGAGGTCTCGTTGTCCCCACGAGCGGGGCTATACCTCGTGCTAAGCAGTTTCCGTCACAAAATAATGTGCTTTAGTGAACAATAACAAAACACAAACAGTGCTAGAGTGTCGCACCCGACGACATCTCTTCAAGTGAAAATAAAATCAGTGCTCACGTGTCGTGTCCGTCGACGCACACCGAAGTCACCTCATCTGGTAAGTGAAACGGGCACTCTCTTTCCTTCCTCCTCCACCTTTTATATTGCATATGTATTATATAACATCTTAATATACATAACACATCTCACCTACGATGTCCTCCAAAAAGGCTGATGTCACTCACTGGCGAATCAACAAAGGGCGGAAACGCAAAGTTACGCGTGTTCTCCCCAAGCCAACTCCCCCGCAACCCCCTCAAGCCCCCCCATCTGACCCAACCAAGCCACATGTGCAAAACGTGATTGAAAATTTCATGAATATTTACGAAAATCCAAAATTTTCTGAAAAGCAACAATACCGTGCCGCTAAAGCCCTATCCAAACTCTTGCAACAGGGGCAAGTTAAAATAATTAGTAGTGACCACGAATTGAGCGATGATGAAACCACCTCTCCTCGCTCTCCCCAAAGGAACGCAGTGAGGACTCCTTCCCCTCCTGCTAACCAGCCCAAAATTCAAACGAGGAAGTCCGTCGACTCTCCCACGCCATCCTCCTCAGAACCAGTAGTTGTCGCAAACCGTGACTCCACTACACACGCGTTTCGCCCCATATCACCAGCCCGGTCGGAATGCTCCGGCATGGACTGGAAAGTGGTTTCAAACCCCCGAAAGAGGAACCAAAATTCGCCAGTGACCCCAACAAAGGAGCCAGCGGCTCCTTCCAAGCCGACCGCTTCCAAAAAGCAAAAAAGGCCTAGCCCTGCGCGCTCACCTCCCCCAAGCTCACCGCCACCCCCCAAACCGGCTCCGTATCCGACCAGGTCGGATCGTATTCCACCTATCATCTTGCGAGAGGCGGGAAAATACGCGGAGCTTAGAAGCAAGCTCCACTCGGCCAACATGCCTTTCACGGCAAAGGCCCTCAGCAATGGCGACCTTCGCATCCAGACAAAGTCTGTCGATGCATATCGTCTGCTGGCCAGAGAGGCCAGCCACCTCCAAGTGCCATATCACACTTACCAGCTGGATCACGAGAGACCCCTCCTCGTGGTCCTACGCGGCGTCCACGCCTCCTTTGGAGTCGTTGAGATAAAGGAAGAACTCTTATCCCGTGAGTACCCGGTCCTGAACGTCTTCAGGATGAAGGACCGGAGGAGGAAAATCCTTCCATTGGTGATAGTAAAACTCACCAAATCACCGGAAGGAAAGCGCGTATATAACGACCTGCACGAGATTTTCGATATGAGGATCTCTGTGGAGGAGTTAAGAAAGTCATCTTCCCCAGGACAGTGCCATCGCTGTCAGAAATTTTTTCATAGCGCTGGAAGCTGTCACGCCCCCCACGTCTGCGTCAAATGTGGGCTTAACCACCGTACCGCGGAATGTATTAAGCCCCGCGACACACCCGCCTCTTGCGCGAACTGCACAGGTGCACACGCGGCTAGCTACAAAGGCTGTCCAGCCTTTCCAAAGCCGCGTAATCAAACACGGGTCAATCTCCCCGCACCACCATCAGCCGCTGAATTCCCCAGGCGCTTCCCTCTTCTGGCAAAGCCAGAGTTGAGTGCTAATCCTCCCGCGACTTACGCAAGCATCGCGAAAAACGCCCGTCCCCAACCCCCACAACCCACCCATGAATACCCGTCGCAAGAACTTATTGAGACGGTTATGAAAAACCTTGAAACGGCAATGACCGCAGCCCGTGAGGCCCTAAACTTCCTTTCACTACACCGCCCGACATACCCTAATCTGCAAAGATAGGCACACCTATTATTCCCATATTTATCTATATAAATATATATTATAAGTCACAGCGTTATCCCTCCCCGTCTTCATAGTATATTTATTATAGCATAGTATATATCTCTATCTTTTCTCCCCTGTATACATATATTTATCAACGCTCGTGACATATAAAAATATAAGTATATTAATAAGTAACGTATATGTATTTATATACTTTAATTTACGTAATCCTATCCTTTCCCCACATTTATATAAAAAAAAAAAATAAAAAAAATAAAAAAAAATAAAAAAAAATTCTTTACAACCCACCACCCAAATTTCCTAAAAATATACCAAGCCCGTTCAAACAGACCAGATGAAGGAGTAAGGTGTCCGTAAATCGGACCGACACTCTAAGAGAAAATCATCAACACTTGATATGATTAAAAGACATAAAATAACAACGGCAAGTAAAAATATTTTCAATGTTTTCTTTTGTTTTTGAGCTACCTCCATGATAATTGACGCATTATTATTGCTAGTTGTATATTTTCCTGTATTCAAAATCCAAATACGCTTCTGTGGTCAAATGAGAACGAGGTAATTATTCAAATTAATGAGGGTTTACCTCAGGGATGCTGCGGCTCTCTTCTCGTATGTGGGGTAGTGGCACTATTGGGGTGGTGACACGATTAGGGTAGGAGCTTCTGCTAAAGAATGAGAACACGCTAGACTGGACTCAGGTGACAACACAAACGTCGCAAAGGGCTTAAGTACTCAACTATTTAATGTCCAGCATTCAAATTGGAGAGCGACGCGTAAAAATTATTTAAGCCTTTTACTATTAACACGAAGATAAATATTTCATGGAGCGAGTAATGAAAATCTCCATGGCTTAGTTGGTAAGACGCTTGGTTAACACCTTGGATTTATGGACTCAATTCCCGTTGACCCAGACTGGGAGACAAAAAAGTCAGCATTGTATGCTACGCATACGTTGCAGTACTCACCGCAGAATCCGAAGATTACCTCCAAAGGATGTTATATAGACTCCATCACACCTCACTAAAATATAACATGTTGATATCCACGGACAAAACGAAGAGCCTCACAATATCTAAGACCCCGGTGAGGTGCAAACTAGCAGTGAATAACAAAATAATAGAGCAAGTGATGGAGTTTAGGTATCTTGGAATGAGCACCAGTGGCAATGGAAATCTATATGATGAAACCTTGAGACAGGTCAATAAGGTGGCTGCAATATCGGGATGCCTAAGAACACCGGTGTGGAATAATAAACACACGAGAATAGAAAGTAAAGACAGAATATACAAGACATGTGTGAGACCGACAGCCGATAGCCACTTACGGAATAGAGACCAGAGCAGACACATCTAGAACAAAATCTCTCATGAGAACCTCAGAAATGAAAACACTGAGATGTATAACCGGAAACACACTAAGAGATAGAATCAAAAATATCGAAATAATGATAAAGTGTGGTACGGAAGACATCGTCAGGTGGGGAAGACAACGAAGGCGATACTGGAACGAACATGTAAACATAATGCAAGATGACAGACTTCCACGTGTCGCCTTTCAAGGGAACCCAGCCGGAAGAAGATTACCGGGAAGACCTCCGAAGAGATGGCGTGACAGCTGGCAATCCACGTCACAAGAAGGGGAACAAACGGAACAAACAGATTATGGTCTATAGGAAGACGAAGAAGAAGAAGAAGAATTCCTGTTGACACCTTAAAAAACGTCCTAGTATTCTAATCATATGGAATTCGAGAGGAATCCAGAACCCTATGATAGTTGATCGAGTTCAGAAGAGATTTCTGCGATACTTTTTTTTGCAAAGAATATAGATTTTACCCATGGCTTAATTGTATATTTTTAATCGGTATGCTTGGATATAAGTCTTGAAGCAATTAAAAAGATCTACACACCTATTTATACATATACTCGTACATACTCGTATAAAAAACGCTAACAACAAAAATAGCATATTTATAAAATTTTGTTTCAGAACTCAACTCAGGTTACACTCAACTGTTATATATTTTTTATTTATCAATAATAGTGGATTCAATATTATTGCATGGAGTGGAATCATGGACCCTCAAAGTTGGTAGTATGAACCGACTGGAAGCATTCGAAATGTTTATACATCGGAGAATGCTACGGAGACCCTGGACGGGTATGGTCAGCAACACAAGGGTTATTCAAAGAGCCAAAGTTGATAGAGAGTTGCTGACTTATATTAAAATCCGAAAGATGTCCTATTTGGGTCACTTAGGGGAGCAAAGTACAAATTACTGCACCTGATCATTCAAGGCAAAATAGAAGGCCGAAGAGGTGTTGGCAGGAGGTAAATCTCCTGGCACCGCAATATACGTGATTGGACTGGTATAAGGAGCGTTGGGGATCTTTTTCGGGCTGCCGGGGACAAAGATGCTTAGTCTCTTACTCTCAGGGGATATTTAACGTTGGGGGGACCTGACATGACACTGAGAAGAAGAAGAAGTGGATTCAAATCTCAACTTAGAGCTCCCTTGAGGAGAGGAAAGTTCGCTATCTAAACAACGCTTTATAAATTGTCCTATTTTTATTTTAATAATAATTATTAAAATGTAAGAGAAATTGTAGGATATGAGAAAGTGTATGAATTTAGAAGAAGTGAAAGATACATCTCGGGATAGCAAAGTCTGACGCTCTGTACTTTTTTTGCCTACCCCGACAGGGAGACGCCGGGATGTGGTAACATTAATTTTTATTTTTGTAATTTATTTTTATCAAACACTGTTTATTCCACTTTTTTGTGACGGTATAACCCTACCGGTTTCAAGGCTTTCACCTCATCTTCAGGGGAGCGCAAACAAGACTAAATGCTGTTCGAACTGGTACCGATATACACGCTTCAACGGTTGAGGGCTGAGGGGTGAGGGAGGCACGGGACAATTTCGGCCAAGAGCGGAGAGATTTTTGGGATATAACTGTTCAACAGATGTTCGGATCGATGTACAGATTTAGAAATTTCTAGAGCCTCTAATCTGTTCAATTTTTTTCCGTTACTACTGATATGTAAGAATTAGGCATCATCAATAGAATAAGTATGGTTTTCACGGTGACAATGATTAGCCATTTCAGATTAAATTAGAGGATTTGTTAAGGCGGATTTGTGTTCACAAATCTCTTTTCAAAAGATCTTCCTGTCTTTCCTATATAGAAATTATCACACCTTCACCCCGCAGCCCCCAGCCGTTGAAGCGTGTATATTGGTACAAGTTCGAACATCATTTAATATTGTTTGTACTCTCCTGAAGATGAGGTGAAAGCCTTGAAACCGGTAGGGTTATACCGTCACAAAAAAGTGGAATAAACAGTGCTTGATAAAAATAAATTACAATGTCTTTAAACCGCCGCAACGTTAATGCCTTAACTATAAACAACATATTAATTTTTATTTATCAAGTATAAGAAACAAAAGACTATAAAAGTCTTTTGTTTCTTATACTTTTAAAAATTTTATAAAGTATAAGAAACAAAAGACTATAAAAGACAAAATTAATGAGTATGTATGAACGGAAAGAAGAAAAGCGTAGATGTACTCGTATGTCCTCCCTACCTAACTCAAAAGTGACATCGCGTGATAGTATGAATGTAAATTAAAGGTCGTCCGTCCCGTGTGCTATTTGTGCTTTAAATATGAATGAGCTTGAATTAGCAAAAAGCTTTCTTATCTGAGCTTTCGATTCATAATGAATTAATATATAATATTAGCAATACTGACGTCACGACCCCTTGACGTCACGCACGATATAGCTTTTTATTGCTATATATTGCTAAGTGTTTTGTCGGTTACCATTATAAAGCCCCATTATATTGCGTTGTCTAGAAAATAATTTCATATTTTAAGTTAAATTCAAACGATTTTTTTTTATATTTCGACTTAACTTTATTTATTTATTTTTATTTATTTAACACTTTTATTGCAATACAATCTGGCGGGCTTATTGCCAGGCGGCAATCTCTTCCAACCAACCAGACAAAAGTAAATGAAGCAAGTTACGTGGTCGTATAAATCATTCAAATGACTATCCATCCCTACGAAATTCATAAACACATACGTGAGCACATGCTCACGAACCCCACAAAGACGGACAATCACCCGAACATTATTTTTCATATAAAGTGAGATATCATCAATCAAAAGGAAAGGAAGGGATGGTGGGGAGGAAAGGAAAAGAAAAATCAGGAATGAAACATGTTATTTTACTGACTAGAAATCAAGAGTTTTTTCAGTCGCTTCTTAAAGCATGCCAAGGACGGAGCGAGTCTTATATTGGTTTGTAACTGATTCCAGAGTCTCACTGCATGGACAGTAAAGGACGACGTAAAGAAAGAGGAGCGGTGAACTGGAAAGGCCAATAAATAATCTCTGTTTGAGCGTAGCGCTAATCCATGATTGGAAAGACGCTGAAAATTTTCGGCGAGATAACAGGGTGCGGCGGGACAGTTAAGGACGGTATACAATAGAGACAGTATGTGAATTTGGCGTCTATTTCTAACATTCAACCAGTTCAACTTTCTCGTAGACGGTAGTTTTCAGTATCTCAGCTATCTCTCGTGTCGCAGAACACTGGTTATTCTCGATACAAGCCTTACTTTGGTCGTCATCAGTTGTAATTGGTCTTCCAGAGCGGACACTGTCATCAAGTGTCATATCACCCTTACGGATTTTTTAAACACATTTGACACACACGATCGCTTACAGCATCAGCATTTTCGTTCTTGCTGACAGTTAACCTGAGGTGGTATATGTGGGTTTACTTTTTATTTTGTTTTCTGCCATACATTTTGTTTTTTTTTTTTAAATCTAAATATACGAGGGTGTGAGCTGAAAGCCCATCGATGTCCTTGCGGTTGGGCTCGCCCTACATTAGTGAGGTGTATCTCGGCCGGGGGAATGTTTGTGGGATGGGCCCGGACATTTTAATGTCTTCTATCTTAAATGTATTTTTCCGCTATCTATTTATTTTCGGTGTTTTTTTTTCTTCTTATTCTACATGCGCAAGAGTGTGGGCTGAAAAACAACTGGTGTCCCCGTGGCTGGGCTCGCCCTATATTTGTGGGGTGTATCTTAGCCGAGGGGATGTTATTAGATGAGCCCAGACCTTATGATAGCTTCTGTCTTTAATGTATTCTCTGCAATTAATGTGTTCTTGAAGTATATTTAAATCTATTATGTACATACTATGTTGCTATCAATAAACCTATATTTATTTATCATCATATTTTTCCATTGCGGCAATAAAAAAAACATTAGCATCTAAAAACAACGTATCTTGTTCCATTTTCAAAATGACGTCAAAAAACAGCTCAAATATATAGAGCCAAAAATGGCTAAAAATGCGCTTAACTATTGTGTGGGGACCCATAAGCAACTTAATTAAAGTCAACTGCTTAAATACTTCCTCAAAGTATACATAGATAAACACCCTACAGATGACACAACAGTGGAAAAGGTAATCCCTAAAACCACTGACATAAAAGTCGTAACACGTAGGTCACACGTAATTCTTACTTTCAACGTAAACACTGGATCTATATTGCATTGCAACTATTGGGTTAAGTCATAAAAAATCCGTTTTAGTAAATCAATTGTAATTTTCATTAAAAAAATATCAATGATATGAGGGTAGTCCCAAAAGTGCCCGACCTAACAAAGAAAACACAAAAAATTTGGGAAAAAATATTTTTATTTCTCAACATAGTCTCCTTTCAGCTCGACACACTTTTCCCAGCGAGGTTCAATAGCTTCGATACCCAGTTTATAGTGAGAACCGTCGAGCGCCTCAAAATAGCCATCAACCGCAGATTCCACCTCTTCATTGTTGGCAAATATTTTACCACCGTGCCATTTTTTCAAGTTTGGAAAAAGAAAATAATCCGAGGGGGCTAAATCTGGCGAATAGGGTGCGTGAGGAAGCAATTCGAAATTTAATTCATTGATTTTGGCCACCGCGATAACGGATGTGTGAACTGGTGCATTGTCTTGATGAAACAACACTTTATTTTTCGTCAAATGCGGCCGTTTTTTCTTGATTTCATCACTCAAACGCTGCAATAAGTTCGCATAATACTCGCCGTTGATTGTTTTTCCTTTTTGAAGATAATCAATGAATATTATCCCACGCGCATCCCAAAAAAACTGACGCCATGACCTTGCCTGCAGATGGAACTGTCTTCGCCTTTTTTGGAGCCGATTCTCCCCTTTCAGTCCATTGTTTTGACTGTTCCTTCGTCTCATGTGTGAAGTGATGAACCCATGTTTCATCCATGGTTATGAATCGACGCAAAAACTCGGCTTTATTGCTGTGAAACATCGCCAAACACTCGATTGAAACATCCTCACGACGCTGTTTTTGTTCCATTGTGAGCAAACGCGGCACCCATCTTGCGCACAGCTTTCTCATGTCCAAATTTTCAGTCAATATGCGATGTAAATCACTTTTTGAAATACCTACCATGTCTGCTAGCTCGCGCACTTTCAATCGACGGTCATCCAATACCATTTTGTGGATTTTCTTTACCATTTCTGGCGTGGTCTCGATGGCTGCCAAACAAATACTAAACAACGTAGCGTCTTAAAACTTGAAACTTAAGCTTTATAAGTTTAGTACTTTCTACCATAGTATTTTTTTAAAGCAACAACCGCCATCTATACGCCAGGTCGGGTACTTCTGGCACCACCCTCGTATTTTAATCAATCATGATTCGTTATTATTTGCAATGACTTATTGCCATTTATCAGGTAGCTTACTGATTTTTTTGTGTTAGTCTTGCTGCATGGGATCTTGCATTGTCATGAAGGAGAACAACATTTTTCCAATCGACGAACACAGGCTGCTTTTTCATCAAACTTGGAAGGACAAGCTATAGCTGTTGGACGTAGAAATTTAAATCTGTATTTATTGTTTCATTACGGTTTAAAAGGTCGAATTGAATAAAACCGCAACAATCCTACCGCACACACAACATTATTTCTCTTCCTTAAAGTTCACCTTTTGGGACCGCCAGTGGAAATTTATCTCTGTCAACCTTCTGTCTTTTGCATAGAACATCGCGTCGTATGTGATCCATTTTTTTATCATCAGCATTGATTTTATTCAAAAAAAAACGGGTTGTTTTTTTAAGCAGCAGCGAAATTCGAGCAATTATTTTGATATTTGAAGTGAAGTCTTGGATCTTGGCATATGTTATATGAATCTACATTATAATTCAAGGCACAACCGTCATGTGAGGCAGGAAGTTGGCCATTTCTAAAGGGTCTTTCAAATTGAGCGGTTTTTTTAATTATTATTTTTTTAATTCTTGAATAAAACACAGAATTTGCTTTGATTTTAAAAAAATAATTGGCATTGAAGTATGACATTTAAACACAAAAAACCAATATCCGTCAAATGTGCACCTCTGCAGCTCCACAGATGTCCACTCTTTTGTCAACATTTTCGATGACATTTTGGCATATTGGCGGTTTTAACTCACCAATAACGCGAATAATTTCGTCCTTCAGCTCAGGAATTGATCGGGGGTCATTCTTATAGACCTGGCTTTTCACGTAACCCCAGAAGAAATAGTCCAACGGTGTCAGATCACATGATCTTGGTGGCCAATTAACATCATAATTTTCGGAGATTACAATACATAAAATAATTCTCCATTTGAACGCGTTGTTGTATTGCACACGACTCCATTTTTTTAAATGTCATACATTACATTTCTCAAATGTCACAAGGCCCAAGCAAGTTCGCAAATTGAATCAAAATGACAGATTCAAAGGGCACAGGTAGAACAATCGTTGATTGTGCACCAACCTTATATTTACATTCTCTTAATAATAGTGGTTTCGATTTCTTAATTAGCCGTTTTAATGCAATCTACGGAATTATCTGCATAATAATTTTACACCACACACACCAAGCATGGTTATATCCGCCTCCATATTATTATGCTTCTTTAACAAAATAATATATGCTTTTACTATATTTTACAAGCACATATACTGCCATCTCTGTGTAACATTGAGATTTTTTTTGTTAATTGTTAAGATGATCAAATTAATTGAGATTAAAATCGTTAAGACAGTGAAAAAATCATTGCATTTTATCAAAAAGAGATGTGAAACATAACAGTACGTTAAAAAACTGCGAGTAAACAACGTTTTAAATATTTTTTTAAACGAACAAATTTAAATGAGAAAAAAAAAGCCTGGTTTACAGGTACACGCCAACTTCTCCATGCCTGGCAATGAAAACTAGTTGCGACCCGTGAAATATTCACGGAAGTAAAACAAATTCTACATTTATGAAAATATATATATATATATATATTAATAAATGTAAAATTTGTTTACATATATCATTTATACATCGCCCCCTTTTACACCGGTTCAAAAAATTGTTAGCTAGGTATTTAAAATTCGTTTAGTATCACGGACCCACCGAGATTCAAATTTCGAATTACTTTCGGAGAGAATCCAAGTATTCCCCTCTCGCTCTCTTGTATCCAAAATTCAATTATCGTATTCTTTCTTTGGCGACAACCATCGTACGGGCTTTGGCCTATTTATACAATGCAATGCAAATGGATGGAGAAACATTACCAAATTGTGACTCCTTTAAGTATCTTGGGTCACTCATCCATAGCGATGGAGGATGTGCAGCAGATGTAACACATAGAATTTGTGTGGGATGGATGAAGTTTAGATCAATGACGGGAGTTCGAAAATGCCAGTAAAGTTAAAAGGAAAAGTATACCAAACGATTGTCAGACACGCATTCCTCTATGGCTCCGAATGCTGGACGATGTATATGAAATGCGCATGCTAAGATGGTCAGCTGGTGTGTCCCTAAGAGACAAAATAAAAAGCTCACGCATTCGTGGAAGCCTAGGTGTTACAGACATCAACAGCAAGATGGAGGAGAGGCGATTGAGATGGTATGGGCACGCTGGACGCAGAGCACCCGATCACATTGTGAACCAGGCAATCTCCATGGATCTTCCTCGAATAACAACCAGAGGAAGACCAAAGAATTCATGGGTGGTGCAAAAATATAACCTGATGCAGAGGCACGGCCTGGGGGACGTAGTCCGGGACAGAAGAGCATACAACCTGAGGACGAGGAGAGCTGACACCAACAGTCTTCGCAGACAATGAGTTGGGATGGAGCCAGGGAGAGAGATACTATAATATGAAAGCGCCCTTATTGAGAGCTTGTTCTCGAAACGGCGCTGCGCACATTTTTGAAATTTTATTTTTACTATAAATTGATTGATCGAAGGGTTTTCGATATTACGAACGCAGCATATTGCAATTTATGACAATCTTTTTTTTAAAAAGCTCTTAAAAATCCTTTGATATTTGTATTTATCATACGATGTATTATTTCAAGTGAATTGTTTAGTGAATTATTGATATGAAAGCGCTCACATTCGTCTTATATTCCACATGCCCGTATTAACACATTAAAACCCGATCAACATCAATACATATTATCCGAGTATTCGGCTTATTTTAGACTAATTCTGTTTTTTATGATAATTTTACTATAGTTGCAATTCTAAAGGTGCATAGTCGCACGGTAACGCAACGGACTTCCGTTCGGATGGTCGTCGGTTCGAATCCTCACGCTGTGCTTCTCCCCTCGAATAAGACAGACATTTTTTTCGCCTGGTATTCTTTTTTTTTGGGCCTGGTTGTGGAAATAGGACACCCGGCATGTAACGCACTAAGTTTATGGTCTTAGTATGAGTTATTGGCCCCTTTAGAACGACTCTATCCAGATACACTCAGACGTTCATTCCCCCAAACGTTGCCCTGCGTGTATTGTGTTTACCCAGCTTTGTGTTTGTATGTGTCTCTCAGTGTGGGGAGGGAAGGATTACGTCCGCGCCCGTCTTCACATGGACGCACCCCGCATTTACTTTAAGATCCGCCTGGTATTCGAGGATATAAGGATACCTATGACTTCGGTCATAGATATTCTATCTAAAAAAAATAAAAATGCCGGTGTGCTCCGATTGTCTCACTTCAGGTGTACCATCGGATCCAGTACAGGGGTGTGGCCGGTGAGTTTGCTGGTGTGCAACGGGTTACTCACTTAAAAGAGGAGAAAAAGAAATCCAAAGCACAACTTCGCTTTCCAACTAAATAAACGTTGGAATGGCAAGGAGATCCTCGAGTACCGAGGTCCAGCTACGATGACGGTAAATAAAATTACTTTATATAAGTGAATATTAACAATATTGTAATGATACTTTGTATATTTGTTTAACCCTTCCCTTCCTGTGCTAAAAAAAATCCGCCTGTTTCGGTGCTGTGTATTCAATACACATCAATACACATGTAATAATGAGCGATTTAAAATAGGAATAATAAGAATATTCATAGCCAATCGCTTAAATTGATTAAATTTGAAGTCAAAAGTGATAATACTTGAAATTGAACTCCTGAAAACATGAAAAAAAAACATCGGGCAACGTTCACAAAACGACCACCTCGAATGAAAGCCCGCTGGCTACTGAGCGAGCGAACTGAGATTCAATTTCTTGCGTTCCCATATACCGAAGTAGAGTGAGACGTGAATATCGTCACTTCCTCACCCATAGCGGTTTTTTATAATGAATATACCTACGTCACACACTGGCACACGCACGTTTGATTGTATTGGTGAATTTATTCCCGATTTTCACAAAATATCTCTGATGTGGCCGATAAGTGCTAATTATAATTATTATTAATATTATTTTTTCATTCAATGCGTAAATGTACAATATTACAGAGGAATACCTAAAATCTGAACCCAGTATTTATTATATTTATAGAGATATTAAAGGTGTTTAGAAACAATGTATACTAGTTACAGATCACAGGACAAGAAGGGTTAAAATAATTTTGTTAAATATTGCAATTTTGCCTCCTTTCTGGAGGGACAATTAACTCATACCAAACCAACTCCTTGGCTATGAGCAATGCACCTAAAGTATCTGAGGACCCGTTGAAGGCATATTGTCGAACATCTGTCGGTGATTCTGAGTCCTTCAAGAATGGAGACGTTAGTTCGCCTTACTGTCCATGGAATTCATAACAACCTTCTTCAGCGCCATATTAACATTTGTTGAAAATACAATACTTTAATAATTTAATTTAAAATAACAACTCTGCTAACTTCTCCTTTGCAAAGAGCTCCATTACATCACATTCATTACACATGTACCGGGTATCACCTATCTCCTTTTGCTTATCAAATACTTTGCAAGTTCTGTAGGGTCTTTCCTTTTTTTATCAATTAATGGAATACTGACCTCATAAGCATAAACGCAGCTAATGGCAAAAGTTAAGTTTTGAGAAAACTGTACTTTCATGTTTTTCATTGCTGCTTAAAAATGTCGTGATACATAAACAAAAAAGCAGTAAAATGTTATTCATAAGCAAAAAACGCAGCAAACGCATAGGCACTTGCTGTCGAGCATTTTGTTAAATTAAAGAAGATATTATGTCGAGTTTTGTATTGAAATAAATGGTTTTCTGTATTTTTTTTATGGATTATGGTTCAGAATTTGATATGAAATATTGCCTCATACTTATGTTAGTTAAATTTCTGATTTTTTCCCGTTAGCTGCGTTTTTGCTTATGAGGGCAGAATATATATATATATATATATATATATATATATATATATATATATATATATATATATATATATATATATATATATATATATATATATATATATATATATATATATATATATATATATATATATATATATATATATATATATATATATATATATATATATATATATATATATATATATATATATATATATATATATATATATATATATATATATATATATATATATATATATATATATATATATATATATATATATATATATATATATATATATATATATATATATATATATATATATATATATATATATATATATATATATATATATATTATATATATATATATATATATATATATATATATATATATATATATATATATATATATATATATATATATATATATATATATATATATATATATATATATATATATATATATATATATATATATATATATATATATATATATATATATATATATATATATATATATATATATATATATATATATATATATATATATATATATATATATATATATATATATATATATATATATATATATATATATATATATATATATATATATATATATATATATATATATATATATATATATATATATATATATATATATATATATATATATATATATATATATATATATATATATATATATATATATATATATATATATATATATATATATATATATATATATATATATATATATATATATATATATATATATATATATATATATATATATATATATATATATATATATATATATATATATATATATATATATATATATATATATATATATATATATATATATATATATATATATATATATATATATATATATATATATATATATATATATATATATATATATATATATATATATATATATATATATATATATATATATATATATATATATATATATATATATATATATATATATATATATATATATATATATATATATATATATATATATATATATATATATATATATATATATATATATATATATATATATATATATATATATATATATATATATATATATATATATATATATATATATATATATATATATATATATATATATATATATATATATATATATATATATATATATATATATATATATATATATATATATATATATATATATATATATATATATATATATATATATATATCATCACCATCATCACCATCAGCCTGTATCAATCCACTGCAGGATGTAGGCCTCTCCAAGTTGTCTCCACAAAATCCTGTCCTTTGCACATTGCTGCCACATAATACCTGCATGCTTACGTATTTCGTCCACCCAGCGCGCCTTAGGTCTTCTTACAGGCCTTTTTATACCTATTGGGTACCACTGGATTACTTCATACGTCCAACGATGGTCTGTTGCTCGGGCGATATGTCCAGCCCACTTCCACTTGAGTCTTTTTGCAACCTCTATAACATCTTCAACCTTTGTTTGGGCTCGTATCCACTCATTACGTTTTCGGTCTCTTCTGGTATAACCTAGCATGCACCTCTCCATGCTGCGTTGTGTTGTTTGGAGCTTTTGTAACATTCGTACCGATAAAGTCCAAGTCTCGCATCCATATGTTAGTACTGGCAAGATGCATTGGTTAAATACCTTCCGTTTGAGGCAGATTGGGAGATTGCTCTTGAAGATGTAGTTTAGTCGTCCAAAGGAACTCCAAGCTAGTTTTGATCTTCTATTTATTTCATTTAAAGTACAGTCTTCAAATGTAATACTTTGTCCTAAGTAGATATATTGTTGGACTTGTTCTAGCTGTGTACCGTCCACCTGGATAGTTGTGGCATCAGCAAAGCGGTTTAACATATATTTTGTTTTATCAATATTCATTTTTAAACCTGCTAATTTGCTTGCCTCCGCTAATTCCAGTATTTGGCTCTGCAGTTCCTCAGGACGTGTAGCGAAGGTAATAATATCGTCTGCAAATCTAAGGTGGCTCAGATATGAACCATTAACGCAGATTCCTTTATTTTCCCATTCAAGCTTTTTGAACACATCCTCCAGGGTAGCGTTGAATAATTTTGGCGAGATGGTATCGCCCTGGCGGACACCTTTACTTATTGGAAATTTATCGGTACTTTGGTGGAGATTTACTGTTGCTGTCGCGTTATTGTATATATTACTGAAGAGATTGACATAGCGTTTTTGAACTCCCTGATTAAGAAGGGCCCTGATAATAGCGGATTTCTTGACCGAATCAAAAGCCTTTTCATAATCTACGAACGCCAAATATAATGGAAGTTGGTATTCTTGACAACGCTCTATTATTTCCTTAACTACCTGAATGTGGTCCATTGTGCTATAACGTCCTCTAAATCCGGCTTGTTCTCTGGGTTGATTTTCATCAAAGGTTGTTCTTAACCTATTGGAGATAATCTTAGTAAAGATTTTATAAAGAACTGGTAGTAAGCTAATGGGTCGGTAATTCTTAAGATCTTCTTTATCTCCCTTTTTATGGAGTAGGATGATGGTGGCATTTTTCCATTCTTCCGGAATATCTTCCTTTTGCAGATACGATGAAAAGATTTTCGCCAGCATCTTATCTACTTCTTCTCCCGTTTCCTTAAGTATGTCAATGGAAAGGCCGTCAGAACCTGGTGCTTTTCCCGGTTTCATACCGCGTATAGCGTTTCGTACTTCTTCGGGTAGAATGTCAGGTACTGCTTCCTCATCATCTTCCTGAGTTTGGGTAGAGAAGTCTTGTGATGTATCTGTGGATTCATTTAAGAGGTTGCGGAAGAATTCTTCTCCTCTCTTCAGCAACATGTCGCGATTTCTGGTAACCGTGTTGTCCGAGAGTTTGAGCGCGGTGATGTTTTCTTTATTTGTTGTTAATTTTTGTTTCGTTTTCTTGAGGCTCCTTCCAGTCTCGATTGTTTTTTGTACGAGGTTCATATTGAATTCACGGATATCCTTCTGAATCTTTTTGCGGATCACTTTACAGAGTTTAGAAAATTCAGCTGCATCGGAAATCTGCGATGAGGCTTTCATTTCTCTCCTCTTTTCCATGAGTTTCAACGTTTCATCTGACAATTTAGATGTTTTTTGGAGACCTTGTGAGCCCCCAACTTTACTTGCCGCGCTCAATATCTCCTCAGTTACCTCTGCAATTAGGTTAGTGATGCTAGGGTCATTTTCAAGAGCAGAGAATCTGTTTTTGAGTTCAAATTGAAACTCTTGATTATGGGTTTTCAGGTCTGCGGTATTCACTCGAGCACTGGGTTTCTTTGTCAATTTTGCCCTTTCAAGTTTGATATTGAAACTGATTTTACATCTTACAAGTCGGTGATCGCTACCTGTATTGAAGCGATTCAAGACGGTGCAATCATTTATCATGTTTTTGTTATTAGATAGGATGTAGTCAATTTCGCTGGTTGATCCGGAGGGACTCTTCCATGTCCACTTTCTGGAGGTATTTTTTTGGAAGAATGAGTTCATGATGAAAAGATTATTTCTTTCGGCGAATTCCACCAATCGGTTGCCTCTTTCATCTCGTGTCCCAAATCCGAATTTTCCTACTGCAACATCATCTTGTGCTTGGCTTCCAATTCTAGCGTTAAAGTCTCCCATTACGATTTGGAAGTGAGATCCACTAGCTTCTTGAAGAGTTTGAATTTCTTCATAGAAATCTTCGACTTCCTCATCTGTGTAGCTCTGAGTAGGTGCGTAAACCTGAAGAATCTGCAGTTGATATCGCTTGTTCAGCCTCAAGGTGAGGAGGGCTGCTCGGTCAGATGAGCATTTACATTCGATTACTCTGTCTTTCCATTTTTGGTGTATGATAAAACCCACACCACTTGTCCTGCCAGTATCTGTACCTGAATAGTAAAGCATGTGTCCACCTTCAATTGTAATGTTACCTTCTCCTTTTCTGCGCACTTCGCTGAGACCGATAATGTCCCATCTGATGTTATCGAGTTCATGTTGCAATTCTGTTAAATGGGCTTCTTTGGACAGCGTTCTTGCATTGTATGTGGCAATGTTCATTGCACGGTAGCCTTGACAGTTCCTCCGTGTCCGAATCGCGGCCTTCCCTTGCTGGCCGCCACCTTGGCCAGTTTTGGTTTGGCCACCGGAGGGGGTTTCTTTTTTTGTTTTGGTCATCTTTCATGTTGGAGGGGGTGGGCAAGCTACTGCGTTGTAGCCTTTCATATCACGCTGCCCAAGCGGGTTGATATGAGGTTTTTAAGTCAATGTTTCGAGTTTTCCTTCTCTTGTTGGGGTTTTCTGTTGGGGTTTTCCTTCCCTTGGCTGGTGTGGTCTGGTTTTTAGGCGCCAGAAACTCGCCTTTCATCCTTCCGCTATCTGCTATGGTCCACATAGTGTGACCACATTGCCCAGGGTTCGCGACGGGGACGCTAACGAATCGGACTAGCCAGTAGTGTTGCTGATAGTATGCAACTAGGCGTTCCACAGCATTTTATAGACTTACACCTTCCAGCATAGTGTATATATATATATATATATATATATATATATATATATATATATATATATATATATATATATATATATATATATATATATATATATATATATATATATATATATATATATATATATATATATATATATATATATATATATATATATATATATATATATATATATATATATATATATATATATATATATATATATATATATATATATATATATATATATATATATATATATATATATATATATATATATATATATATATATATATATATATATATATATATATATATATATATATATATATATATATATATATATATATATATATATATATATATATATATATATATATATATATATATATATATATATATATATATATATATATATATATATATATATATATATATATATATATATATATATATATATATATATATATATATATATATATATATATATATATATATATATATATATATATATATATATATATATAATATATATATATATATATATATATATATATATATATATATATATATATATATATATATATATATATATATATATATATATATATATATATATATATATATATATATATATATATATATATATATATATATATATATATATATATATATATATATATATATATATATATATATATATATATATATATATATATATATATATATATATATATATATATATATATATATATCCACACATTATTTGACAACCTGTTTGAAGGATTCTGCGAATTCCTTATTCTTTTTGGACCCAGAGACTAGTTGATCTTCAAATTCATATGTCAAAATCTTCAAGATCTGACACTTATTTGCACACTGATGACATAACATCAGAATTCTGGCATATTTTCATTGTCTAGGGGAACGATTCTCAACCGCGTGTCACATGTGATACATAAGAAGCAGTAGGTGGCATGGGAAAGAGTGCGGCAATGTTGCATTACATGGAAAGAATAGAAAATAAGACAATAGAAAATAAAAATTAAGTTTCATACGAACATCTCCTTTGTGGAACGCCATATCACAGTCCTACATGTACCGGGTGTCACTTATTGTCTTGTGCTTAGCACATACCTTGCAACTTCTGCAGGTTTTGTCTTTTTCTGTGTTGTGGAGTCGGGAAAAAAATCCGACTTCAGCTCAAACTCAGACTCCAGAAAATTTTAATGTTTGACTCCAGCCCCAGCTTCGACTTCGACTCCAATTATATTACAAACCATATGTCAATTACGTGGCATCACTACTTAAATGTAGGGGGGAATTTCTCGTCATACTACAAGTTATTTGTATTAGATGGCACAGTGTTCATAATTTCGTAATGTAATATATGTAGCCGGTAAGTTTTAAAAAATGTAAAACAATTGAAGTCGGGATCGAATTTAGAATAGTATTCTCCGACTCTGATTCGACTCCACAAAAACCGACTGACTTCACGATTCCAACTCTACAGTTCTTGTGTTTTTTGTCAGTTGATGAAACAAATATCAAATATTTAGACATATTCCTTGAAAACCTGTTTGGTAATTCTACAAATTCCTTATTTTATTTATACTATACATTGATGGCGCGATGTCAGGATTCATGCATGTTTTCACTGTTTAGGGTATACTCCATGTTTAGAATATAGTCCATGTTTAGGGTATAGTCCATGTTTAGGGTATAGTCCATGTTTAGGATATAGTCCATGTTTAGGATATAGTCCATGTTTAGGATATAGTCCATGTTTAAGATATAGTCCATGTTTAGGGTATAGTCCATGTTTAGGGTATAGTCTATGTTTAGGGTCAAGTTCATGTTTAGGATATAGTCCATGTTTAGGATATTGTCCATGTTTAGGGTATATTCCATGTTTGGATATAGTCCATGTTTATAGTATAGTCCATGTTTAGGGAATATTTCATGTTTAGGGTATAGTTCATGTTTAGGATATAGTCCATGTTTAGGATATAGTCCATGTTTAGGATATAGTCCATGTTTAGGGTAAAGTCCATGTTTAGAGTTTAGTTCATGTTTAGGGTATAGTCCATGTTTAGGATATATTCCACGTTTATGGTATAGTCCATGTTTAAAGTATAGTTCATGTTTAGGGTATAATCCATGTTTAGGGTATAGTCCATGTTTAGGGTATAGTCCATGTTTAGGGTAAAGTCCATGTTTAGGATATAGTCCATGTTTAGGATATTGTCCATGTTTAGGGTATATTCTATGTTTGGATATAGTCCATGTTTATAGTATAGTCCATGTTTAGGGTATATTTCATGTTTATGGTATAGTCCATGTTTAAAGTATAGTTCATGTTTAGGGTATAGTCCATGTTTAGAGTTATGTCCATGTTAAAAATAATGAGTATCGTTTAAAGGTTAAATTGTTTGCAAAAATATTTGTTAGATTTCTGTAATATAATCATTTTTTAGAATAGGTGTCATACGGGACTGGAACTTGACGCAAATCTAGTTTATCACGTTAAAACACGGGACCGACACTCAACGCAAAACTAGTTTATCACATTAAATCACGGGACCGGGATTGAATGCAAATTTAGTTTATCACGTAAAAACACGGGACTGATATTCAACGCAAATCTAGTTTATTACGTTAAAACACGAGAGCGAAAATCAATGCAAATCTAGTTTATCACGGGACAGGGATTTAATGCAAATTAAGTTTATCACGTTAAAACACGGGATAGGGATACAAAGTGTTAAATCCTTCATAGAAAAACATTTTCTTTTCTTGAGTATTCAATATCAAGATGAGTTTTCTCGTAAAGGTTTGATCCCATCTCGCGAAATGTGCCGGTATAAAAAAGGATTGGTATGGTATAAAAGCTTCTTTTTTCTCTTCATCCAGTGATGTATTTTCGCGACAAAAAATTGTGTTTCACCAACGAAATTTGTCTACATTCAATATTTGGTCCGATGAAGCGGTCTCGGTTTTTCCCACACCATTAAAGGGCTGCCGACCATCCTGGATTTCCGGGATAGTTCCGGAATTCAATGCACTTTACAGGATAATTTGGTTAGGTTAGGTTAGGTTAGGTTAGGTTAGGCTAGGTTAGGTAAGGTTAGGTTAGTCATTCAAATCGACCAAATATTGTGTGAATGTTCCACTTGGATATGTATAAAAGTTTATTTGCTTTTGTCCTTCTATAACCGAATACGAGTATAGTGGTGAGAACGTGTCCAAGAATGTGAATTGATTGACAAGTAGCAATCTTTTTCAACCAATCAGAAAGATTTTAAAGAGAGAAGAAAACAATTAGAAAGATGAGAACCAGACAAGAAACCTTTAACATAAGTTTAATGTATTCTACAGTGAATATTATTTACTTAATATTATTTAACGCAATGCGGATGTTTAAATCTTATTTTTTTTGTTAATATCATTGTAAACTTTCACCCATCAATTGTTGTTACTGCGACAGGATTTTGAGTACTTGGGCTTTCAGGATGAATGACGAGTGGAAAAGATTTGTGTGGTCTCTTAAGTATGGGTTTCTTCTTGTTGGTTTATATTTGTATTTCTGTAAATTTTTGTTTTTATTTTTATGATTGTGTGCGGTATATTATATTATGGGATGAATATTTTTGGTCTTTCTGGAGTGATGATGGGTGAGGAGTTTAATTTCGCAAGATGTTTCCAGTTGTAATTGAGTGTCACTGTTTGTCAGGTTGATGAGAACGTACAACGGGGTTTTGTTTTTGTGTAATCAAAAATCGGAAAGAAGTATCGATTTATTTTTTCATGCTAAATATCTTCAGTAAGATACAGGCAAAAGCCTGGTTTACTGGGGATATGACAAATGAAAGGCAACAAACCCAGATCCATTAAAATTGTATGTCCAAATTAAATTACCTGTTGTTTTTTTTTTGTTTCGCAAATTGTGTATATTTCTTGTCATGTGTAATAATAAATAAAAATTGCCACAAATTTGCGTATCTTTTTTTCTGGTTGATTGGAGGAGATTTCTATGTGGCAATAAACTCACCATTCATATTGTATAGTAAATTAATAAAATTTAGTACAACGAGAATCGAACCGAATGAAGAAAGATTAACAAAACTAATATACTGTGCAAATTTAAGTGAAGAAAGGGGCAGCTGAATATCAAGAAATGTATGGTTGGATCAAATGTATGATATCATGAGAGAATGAAATGTAAAAAACCTGAGAAATCATAGAAGTTGTATGAGAAGGTACATAGATAAAGAAGAGGCGAAAGATATGTGTCGCGATAGAAAGTCTGACACTCTGTTCTCTTTGCTTACCTCAATAAGGATATGACATGATGGTATGTATGTAATTGTTTTATATATAGAGTCATTCAAATTGAGCGCTTTTTTTTAATTCATCTGGTTGTTCTTTGACCCAATTGACAAATGCACGACGTTTTGCATGATTCAATGTCTTTAGTTCCTGTGTTATTTGAACCTTATGTGCCTTCAGAACTAAATATTTTCATAAAATACGACATGTTGTGGATTCACTGAGTCCAACTTGTTGTGAACGTCAACTAATGGACATTTCTGGGTCTTCAGCAACACTTTCACGTTGCAGGACCAAATCGATATGATCCTGTGAACGACCGCTACGGCTATATATTTATCTTCTTTTATCTTCCACCGAACCAGTTCCTTGAAATGTTTCAACAATTCGATTGATAGTGGTTTCAGATGG
This sequence comes from Odontocerum albicorne, assembly GCA_949825065.1. NCBI lineage: Eukaryota > Metazoa > Arthropoda > Insecta > Trichoptera > Odontoceridae > Odontocerum > Odontocerum albicorne. The sequence goes on from OX463845.1 coordinate 3,911,572, forward strand.
ACGATATTACGCAACCCGTAAATATTTTCTAAAAACATTTTTCACTGAACGCCCATTTTCATAAAATAATTTAACAATTTGAAAGCGTTGTTGTACTGTATAAGACTCCATTTTTATAAATGCCATACATAACACTTATATTATCCTATTATATTATTGAAAGACCCTATTATATTATCTTTTCCATATATTTTGTCTTTTTTTAACACTCACTACGGTGGTTTTTGTTATTATTGTTGTTGTTATAAGGTACACTACATTTTATCAACAAATAAATATTTTGACATTCTGGGATACATAACGGGATAAGGAATTTGTTGTTATAAGGTACACTCGACCCTTTATTAACAAATAAATATTTTGTTATTCTGGGATACATAGTGAGATTAGGATTTTTTTGTCATAAGGTACACTCTACCCTTTATTAATAAATAAATAAATATTTTGACATTCTGGGATACATAACGGGATTAGAAATATGTTGTTATAAGGTACACTCTACCCTTTATTATTAAATAAATAAATATTTTGACATTCTGGTATGCATAACGGGATAAGGAATTTGGTGTTATAAGATACACTCTACACTTTATTAATAAATAAATATTTTGTTATTCTGGGATACTTAATGGGATAAGGAATTTGTTGTTATAATGTACACTCTACCCTTTATTAATAAATAAGTAAATATTTTGAGATTCTGGGATACATAACGGGATTAGGAATTTGTTATTATAAGGTACACTGTACCATTTATTAATAAATAAGTAAATATTTTGACATTCTGGGATACATAACGGGATTAGGAATTTGTTGTTATAAGGTACACTACTCTTTATTAATAAATATATAAATATTTTGACATTCTGGGATACATAACGGTATTAGGATTTTGTTGTTATAAGTTACACTCTGCCCTTTATTAATAAATAAATAAATATTTTGACATTCTGGGATACATAACGGGACAAGGAATTTGTTGTTATAAGGTACACTTCACCCTTTATTAATAAATAAATTAATATTCTGGCATTCTGAAATACATAACGGGATTAGGAATTGATTGTTATAAGGTACACTCTACCTTTTATTACTAAATAAATAAGTATTTTGAGATTATGGGATAAATGACGGGATTGGGAATTTGTTGATATAAGGTATATTCTACCCTTTATTTTAAATATTTTGACATTTTGTGATACATTATAGAATTGAGAATTTACCACCGGGAAATTCCCGGTAGCAAACTTCCAATCCCGTAATGACCCCAACAGGAGTCTGACAACCCTATCCTGCTATTCCTGACACAATACACAATGAGATTATCCTGCACGGATCCCGTTCGCCATCCACCAGAGCCTTTATAACGCAAACTTTATTTATTATTTTATATTTTCTCAACAAATGTCCATTTTTATTTTTATTGTATATCAATAAAATCCCAAATCATCTCACTTGTTTTTCACGACGACCTTCGTGGTTTAGTTGGCAAGACGCTTGACTTGTACCCGGAGGTATCTGGTTTGGTTTCCGATGGTTTTCAACAAAAACCATTTAAAAAGGACCCAGTCTGATAAACAAGAGTCCAGTCTGATAAATCAAAACTGATAAAAATAATTGTGTTTTTACCTATCTAAAGCGATAGTGTTACCAACACTGTAAAAAGAAGACGAAATATTGAAAAGTTCTATTCATGGTTTCAAAGAATGAAAAATACCGAGTTTCTTTTAAATAGTAAATAATTATATGACAATCAATGATACAGCCCTCCTGCTCTAGTTGGCAAGACGTTTGACTTCCACTTAAAGGTTGCAGGTTCGATTCTCGATGGTAACCAATTGAAAAAGGGTCCTGGTTTGATGAAGAAGATGGCGTGGTAATAAACTTCGAACACACCGAGGGTTTTGTAGCCTTTTCACGTGTGGTAGTGTTACCAATAGGTGTAACTACAACGCGAACACCAGTTACAGACACACTCGTCCGAAATCAATATTGCGAAACATCCCCCCGACCCCCCCCCCTCTTTAAGTCTAATCATCCCCCCAAATGACCCCCCGATTATCACTCTGAACACCCCATCATCGATAATTCCTCCGGCAGACAGTTTACCCCCATAGGCAACCGCATTTCTCACCTTCAATAAACATTTTCTACACCTTAATATATTTATAAAAGTCACACACATTTCCCCACTCATTTACTTATCTACATATACTATATTCATTCTTATAATTTATTCACAATTCATTTTTTCATTTTTTTTTTTTTTCACCCATTCAATATAAAACAGTGTGTGACGACACAAATTTATGTATATTTGTATTTAATATTATGTATATATCATCATATTTATATATGTATTTAATCGTTTATAATTTCTCATAATCATTCATAAAATCAAAACAATTACCACAAACCTATCCTTTCCCGATTCCCAAAAAGATCCAAAAATTTCCAATAAATATCTTAACAGTCAGAACTTATCCGATGAAGGAGTAAGGTGTCCTACCATCGGACCGAAACTCCGAACAAGCTATCCATCACTTGTACCAATAGGTGCAATTACTAACTGTGAGCTCCGTGCGCACGTCAATAGTTAAATCTTGATTACTTGGTCTAGTATATCTCTAATGTTCTCCATTGCACTGTGTGGAGTGTATATATGGACGATGAGAAAGAAGAAGAGAAACATAAAAGATCACATGGACCGCAAGGTGCTTTAACCCATCCTTCCCTGTGATGTGTAACTAGTACAGTTGCTTCTAAACACCTTTAATATCTATATAAATATAATAAATACTGGGTTCAGATTTTAGGTATTCCTCCGTAATACATTTACGCATTGAATGAAAAAAAAATATTAATTAAAATTAGCACTTATCGGTCACATCAGAGATATTTTGTGAAAATCGGAAAAAAAATTCACCAATACAATCAAACGTGTGCCAGTGTGTGATGTAGGTTTATTCATTCTAAAAATCCGAATGGGTGAGGAAGCGACGCTATTCACGTCTTACTCTCACTGTACTTCGGTATATGGGAACGCAAAAAATAGAATCTCAGTTCAGTCATTTCACTCGTTTAGTAGCCAGCCGGCTTTCGTTCGAGGTGGTCGCTTCGCCCGTTTTGTGAATGTCGTCCTATGTTTTTTTCAATGTTTTCACCAATTAAATTTCAATTAGTATCACCGTTGACTTCAAATGTAATTAATTTAAGTGATTGGCTATGATTATTCTTATTTTTCCGATTATTTATCGCTCATTTTTACTTATGTATTTATGTGTATTGAATACACATCACCGGAACGGGCGGATTTTTTTAGCACAGGAAGGGAAAGGCTGAAGTCTCTTCCATTCAACAAATAGAAAATACCGGAAGACTTTCTAAAATAATCCTAACATACTTTCGGCATGTTGCAAGAAAAAATAACGGAGTCTGTAGAAGCTAGTGATCACTGACACAGTTGAGAGAAAAGAAAGGTGTCCTATAAGATTAACGAAGCAAATAAATAATTGAATTATCTTTAAACGCTGCACTCAACATGACCCAGGACATTGAAAAATAGAGATAGGTGGTGCACCAAGTTACAGATATCTTCTTCTTCCTAGTAACATGTCATGTCCCCCCAACGTTGACTATCACCTAAAAGTAGGCATCTTTGTCCCCGGCAGCCCGAAAAAGATCCCCAACGCTCCTAATACCAGTCCAATCACGTATATTGCGGAGTTAGGAGATTTGCCTCCTGCCAACACCTCTTCGACCCTCTATTTTGCCTTGGATGATAATGTGCAATAATTTGTACTTTTCTCCTCTAAGTACATGACCCAAATAGGATACCTTTCGGATTTTAATATTAGTCAGCAACTCTCTATCAACTTTGGCTCTTTGAAGAACCCTTGTGTTGCTGACCATATCCGTCCAGGGTATCAGTAGCATTCTCCGGTGTATCCACTTTTCGAATGCTTTCAGTCGGTTCATACTACCAACTTCGAGGGTCTATATCCAAGGGAAGATAACCCCAAAAGAAAATCCTGCAGAGAAAGCAAGGGGAAACCACTCTGGATATCCCTCCCCAGGAAATCACTATAGAGTTGCAGATATAATGGAGGAAAAAGACATAATTGTTTCTTGGTCACACTTGTGGGAACCACGGTCGTCACTAAATATTGTCGTATACATACGGTCAATGACCGACGAAACGAACTTCGGATACCTCGATAAATTATATTAAACAGTCCGAAGGTCACATGCCAAAACATTGACGCGGCCGGACATCGCGCTGCATTCCATAGTAGAAAGAGAACGCATCACGCTGTCTCGCCGGTTCCGTAAATAGATTATTACCCACAATACTACTTACGATATCTACAATACTTCAATTGACCATTTCTGCACGCACAGAAGCAAGATAAAAATATATCGCGGGCGCACTCCCGCGCCCATTCTGAAATATTATAAATACCCACGTACTGTCAAATAAAACATTCATTCACTATCTCCTTCCGCATTGTGATTTAACGTATTTTATTTATTTACCAACAATCAAAATCATCATATACCTTTAAGGGACATTTCCCTAAACACTCTTTAATGTATCTGATTGAATAATTAGAATATGTTTAAGGGGAACCATGAGATAGAAGAAATAGGAGGTGAAAAGTACAATGATTATGATTTATTTTCAATAATATTTTGTTCAAAATTACATAGATCCAATAATAATTGGAGATAGGTGTTCACCGCAGACCGTCAATTAAAACGTCAAAGGTTAGACCAGATCCAATTAGACTAGTAGAAAGGTTATAATTTTCAAAGGCCTTTCCTCACCCTAGAGCAACCCTAAATCCTGAAAAGGTCACGTGCCAGCCTGAAGAAATGGCGTTTATCCTCATAATATTCTGGGAGAAATGTGAGGAAAATTTTGGATGATTTCCATTCTTCGTGTATTAAGGAGATTCATAAATTACGAATATACTGATATCTCATTTTTTTACAAGTTTTAATTTATTTTGTACAATATTTTAATTAATTACCAATCCATTGTACAAAAGAGAACCAAGCAAGTTTATTTGTCGTATGAAAATTTCTTCCAGCCAATGTGAAAATCAAACTTGGACCCTTGTCTGGGTTTTGTCAGTAATTGAATATGAAACACTCGTGTTATAAGTCAACCGTTCTATCAGCTAGACTCGGGGGTTGTGAAATATTACAGCAAATAGCTACCTATAGTTCGGAAATTCTAGGGTGAGTCCTGTGACAGCTCACAAATTTGCCCCAATACAACCTTGTAACGATGTTCAGTAATTTAATTATTTTATCAACTTTAATATAAGCCTCAATTCTAATAAATAGCAAGTTATTTAGGTAAATACATAACATAAGGTTGTATTGGGGCAAATTTATGAGCTGTCACAGAACTCATCCTAGAATTTCCGAACTATAACATATCTTTGATGACCATATAACTTAAAAATTTTTTTGAGACAACTTCACTTGATTTTAGATTATATTCATTATAATTAATATATTAACTAGTTTATTACTACTTAAAAAGGTGTCGATTCTACTTGTTGTTTTGGTAGTGGGTTACAAACTTCCTAACTCCAAATTTAAAAGTTTTTTTTTTAATTTACAGAGAAAAAAGTAAATTAAACTTAACTTAATATTCCTTTTAACTGAACTTATTTACAAGTTAAAGTTTTTAAGTTTTTAAGAGTTGGAATATTTGACGTACGAGAATAATACAGAAATGTTAAATAGTAAATCATATTTATTAAATTTTCAGGTTTATTATTATTCAATTTGTAAATCGTTAACTGTTTACTTGTTCTGTTTATCGTTGTAACTTTAATTTCAAGAAGTGTCAACATATAGAGATTATCAATTAAAAGGTTTCGATTGTAACGTTGGGAATTTCCATATGAGGATATTAAAAAAAAACCGTCGTCGTCGTTGCTGAACCTCGTAGTCAAGGATTGCCTCTCCATTCTAACGTCAATTAAGTTGAAAAGCGAAACTGTGCCGTGACGGCTTTTTAAGTGACGTTGCACACCAGCAAACTCAGAGGCCACACCGCTGCACTGGATCCGATGGCACACCGAACTGAGACAATAGAAGCACACTGGAATTATTTTTCTATTTTTGAAAAAATATATATTACCGAAGTCATAGGTATACTTAAAATACCTGTGTCATTGGTAGTACAACGCAGGATTCGAACAAACGACCTTCCCATTCAGAACTCATGTGCGTTACCTCTCGGCCATGCATCTCCGAATTATATAATTCAAAATTCACTACCCTCTTGATTTAGAAGAATCACTCATTGGAAAAAAAAAAATGCATGTTGCGGAAAATAAAATACTTCATTGTAAGAAATATTAGGTCCTTACATATGAAATTGGCGTTTTGCCGTACTGGCAACTTTGATCTCAAATATCTTCTCTTTGGTTAGGAATTCCAAATTCAAATTTATACAGCTATTTACTCAAGTATTTGTGTTTTGAAAATTATAATTCATTTGTTTTTTCCTCAATTGTTTTTTTTCTTTGCGTCACTCAGTTTACAAAATGGAAAACTTGAAATATCGCGTTATTTACGAGTACGAGTTCCACCGTGGCACCAGTGCTGCAGAAACGGCTCGAAGGATTAATGATGTGTATGGCGACGGTGCCGCAAAAGAAAACACAGTGCGTTTTTGGTTCCAACGTTTTCGTTCTGGAAATTTCGACCTGCAAAACAAGCCCCGTGGACGGCCGGAGACCAAAGTTGATAATGAAGAATTGAAGGCTATTGTGGAAGCGGATCCATCGCAAACCACGTCCGAGTTAGCTGCAGGCTGCGGTGTTAGTGATAAAACTGTTTTAATCCACTTGAAGCAAATTGGGAAGGTGAAAAAGCTTGAAAGGTGGGTACCTCACGAATTGAGTGAAGCAAATCAACAAACGCGCATTGACTGCTGCGTTGCATTACTCAACCGGCACAATAATGAAGGGATTTTGAATCGAATCATTACCTGTGATGAAAAGTGGATCCTGTATGATAATCGGAAGCGCTCATCGCAATGGCTGAACCCTGCCGAACCAGCCAAACCATGCCCCAAGCGAAAAAAGTTACTTGTGAGCGTTTGGTGGACTAGTGCTGGTGTCGTTCACTACAGCTTTCTTAAATCTGGCCAGACGATTACGGCAGATGTCTATTGTCAGCAACTGCAAACCATGATGGAAAAGCTAGCTGCTAAACAACCGAGGCTGGTTAATCGCTCTAGGCCACTGCTGCTTCATGATAACGCTAGACCACACACTGCACAACAGACGGCTACCAAATTAGAAGAGCTTCAATTGGAATGTCTAAGACATCCACCGTACTCTCCGGACCTTGCCCCGACAGATTACTATTTTTTTCGAAATTTGGATAACTTCTTGCAAGGGAAAAAATTCAACTCCGATGGGGCAGTCCAAACCGACTTCAAAGATTTTATTGATTCCCGTCCGAATGGTTTTTTTAGTAAAGGGATCGATGAACTACCTATGAGATGGCAAAAGTGCATAGATAGCAATGGTACATACTTTGATTAAATAAATATATTATATTAAAAAAAAATCAACTTTATGTTCCTCCCAAACAAAACGCCAATTTCATATGTAAGGACCTAATATAAAGCTTTTTTAAATGACCGACAGTTCCACTGGATAAACATTTTTTTCGTAATCAAATACAAGTTTATAACCGGAATTCGCAATATTCGGATGTGTTTGTTGCTTGGAAATAATAATTTTGTACATATATTTATCTGTACCCTAGAGGATAAACCACGGAAGTCACTTTGCACCCTAGATGATAAACCACGGAAGTCACTTTGCACCCTAGAGGATAAACGTCATATAAATCATACATGAATTGTATGATGCAACGTCGTTTATACTCTGGGGTAAAATGTGACTCCCGTGGTTTATCCTCTAGGGCAGTGTTCCCCGACCTTTTTAGACCTGTGGACCGGTAAAAAAAGGAAAAAATTTTAGCGGACCACTAATATTGAAATAAAAATGGTTTTTTTATTTAATATTTTTTTAATCTTATATTGTGACAGATGGACATATAGTACTCGTATTTAACTATAATTAACAAATATACATATAACAGTTAAACAATTTTAATTGTAACATTGTCTGATACGATTAAAATTTAACAAAAAACAATAGGGGATTTTCAACAAACTAATGCGAAACCTGCTGTTGCATCTTTGCTAATATATTGGGAATTCTTGGTTGCAGTGCTGTCACTGACATTATTTTACTTGTATGTACTGTTTCTCTCACCGGTCCATTCCAAAATGAAAACAATTATATATTATGCAATTCTTGGAAATATATTTAGGTAGGGTTTTGCATCCGAGTTCACTATCCAAAAGCAAATGTTTCCGTTCTCCCTAAGTGTATCTGAGAAGATTTATGACTTTCCATTCTGAGAAAGCGACCAGCGACCATCGTGTCGCATTATCATACCAATTATATTTGTTTAACAATTACTAAAAATACAAGTCAACGTGCAAGTGAAAAAATCCTATATTTAATATTTTTGCATGGCAAATTTCTTAACCCTTCCCTTACGGTGATAAAAATAATACGCGTGTTACCGTGTTGGGTAGTGAGTACGCAATAAAAAATTAGCGATTTTAAGTCGGAAAAATTAGAACATTCATAGATAATCCCCTTATTTAATTATAATTGAAGTTAAAAATTATAATAATTGAGATTTATTTGCTAAAACCATTAAAAAACCATCTGAAAACATTTAAAAACGCTCACGGAACGGGCGTACGTCTAACCTATTTGCGAGCCTAGAGGCAACTAGTGGCGCGGAACATCAGTCGCATACCCTGGCGCATACGCCTTTCCTGGCGACGTTGAGACAGTTCAGCTCCTCACAATTCAGTCTAGTATGCAAGAGTGAGATACGAATATAGTGTCGCGCTTCCCGCATACTATTCACCTATCGTCAAGACGAGGCGTTCGCCGCGTTTAAATGCGAATTTGTTTTCGATCTTTACAAAACACCTCGATGTAGTCGATAAATTCTGATTATTATTAATATTATTTTTTAAATCAATGCGTAAATATACTATGGAGGAATACCTAAAATCTTAACCTTGTATTTATAATATTTATAGAGATATTGATGGTTATTAGAAGCAATGTGTAGAAGATACCCAACACAGGGAAGGAAAGGTTAAAATTTGACATATTGTTTGCGGCCCGGCGGAAAGTCTCTGCGGCCCAGCACCGGGCCGCGGACCACCGGTTGGGGAACACTGCTCTAGGGTACAGATATGTAATTAAATTTGTATTATTAATGAAAAAAGGATTTTAGACAAATGATTATTTTACTGAAAATATCGATGGACTTCGCTTTGCTCGTTCATAAATATAATTATTTATTTATTCAATTTTTTTTATTTATTTACCAAAGGCACATTGTATTATTCGAAAACATTTAAATTCAAGTAATTGCTTAATTTATTACAATAAAAATTAAACAATTTAAAACAAGTATAATTTTTTTTTAACAAATTCAAACATCTGGTTTAAAAACACATAAGTAATAATAATACACGTAATTATAACTATAAGTAATAATAATGCATGTTATTATAATTATAAGTAATAATAATGCACGTAATCATAATTATAATTATAGTTATAAGTAATAATAATTCATGTAATTATAAATATAATTATAATTATAAATAATAATAATGCACGTAATTATAATTATAATTACGTGCATTATTGTTATTAATAATTATAATTTAGTGCATTATCGTTACTTATCATCATCATCATCATCATTGTCAACCATGGTCGATCCACTGCTGGATGAAGGTCTCCCCAAGTTGACTCCAAACAGTTCGGTCCTTTGCTCGCCTATGCCACGTGATGCTGCCATGCTTCTTGATTTCGTCCATCCAGCGTACCTTCGGTCTTCTTCTAGGCCTCTTTATGCCTCTTGGGTACCATTGGATTATTTCGGATGTCCATCGGGAGTCTGACATTCTGGCTACGTGTCCGGCCCATTGCCACTTCATTCTTTTGCACACCTTTATAACGTCTTCTACCTTTGTTATATTGCGAATCCAGGTGTTTCGTTTACGGTCTCTTTTAGTATATCCCAACATGCATCTCTCCATGCCCCTTTGTGCGGTCTGGAACTTTTGTGTGTTCTTTACTGTGAGCGTCCATGTCTCTCAGCCATACGTAAGTACTGGAAGAATGCACTGGTTGTAGACCCTTCGCTTCAAGGATATTGGGAGATTACTTTTGAAGATGTTGTTCAAACGTCCAAATGAGCTCCACGCCAGTTTTGTCCTTCGTGCTATCTCCTCCGATATGCCACCTACAAAGGAAATAAGTTGGCCCAGATACACATATTCCTGGACAAGTTCTAGCGGCTTTCCATCTACGTTTATTGGTGTTGGGGTAGCAAAGCCGTTCATCATATATTTGGTTTTTGAAATATTCATTTTTAAACCAACTCCTTTGCTGACCTCTGCCAATTCTTGCAGTTGGTGATGAAGATCATTCGGGTTTTGTGAGAATATAACGATATCGTCTGCAAATCGTTACTTATAATTATAATTATATTATACACGTAATTATAATTATAATTAATAATAACTTAACAATGCACGTCAACACTCGCTCAAAAAATAGTTATTTTATAATACATACAAACATACTCACCCGATTTCCCTATTGGAGTAGGCAGAGAGAACAATGTCGTAGATTTTCCGATTTCGATACACATTCTTCGCCTTTTCTACATCTACATAGACGGTGTATCTTCTCGTAAAAATTCTTAAAATTTCGCTGACGTTTTACGTTCCTTCATTCAAAATATATTTTACTTGCATTTATACTGTTTATATTTTTTTTATTACTCTTTCTTCATTTATTTGTTATATGTATTCTTCTTTATCTTATTCAATACATCACATTCATCCCTAATCACTGTATTCCGTATTGTAATAAATTGTCACCCCATTATTCTTAACCCTTCCCTTACGGTGTTAAAATTGAAACGCGTGCTCCGGTGTTGGGTAGTGAGTACGCGATCAAAAATTAGCGATTTTAAATCGGAAAAATAAGAACATTCATAGATAATCCCCTTAATTAATTATAATTGAAGTTAAAAATTATAATAATTGAGATTTATTTGCTGAAAAAATTAAAAAACCATCTGGCAACGCTCACGGAACGGGCGTACGTCTAACCTATTTGCAAGCCTAGAAGTTACTGTGGCGCGGAACGTCAGTCGCATACCTCGGCGCTTACGCTTATGCTTGCGACGTTGAGATAATTCAGTTCCTCGCAATTCATTGGAGTATGCAAGAGTGAGATGCGAATATAGTGTCGCGCTTCCCGCATACTATTCACCTATCGACAAGACACGAAGTCGAGGCACTCACAGCGTTTAAATGCGAATTTGTTTCCGATATCTTCACAAAATACCCACGATGTAGTCGATAAATTCTGATTATTATTAATATTATTTTTTAAATCAATGCGTAAATATATTATGGAGGAATACCTAAAATCTTAACCTTGTATTTATTATATTTATAGAGATATTGATGGTTATTAGAAGCAACGTGTAGAAGATACCCAACACAGGGAAGGAAAGGTTAATGCGTGCATTTCTACAGAATTTATTCGGCTCTTTTCAGTCTTGTTCTGCGTATTTTGTTACTCTTTCTTCATTATTTGCAATTATTTCTTCATTCATTATTTCTGTTATTTTTTCTTAAGTCATTCGTTCTACATACCCAAGTCATCTCCGAGTACAGGCGAGCATCCCGCACTGTACCAAACTAGACGTCACTCTTGATATTTATATAAAAAGCAAATTAAAGATGCATACTAACAATATAGAAGACATAAATATACGCATAGTTTAAACACAATTAAAAGTCAAAATATTCCAAACAATACTTAATTTCTCAAGATGCTTAAATGCTTAAAAAAAATAGAAGTGAGAGGAAAAAAATGAACGAGAAAACAATGCTTACTGCGATAAAAAAATAATGAACCCAGTATCGATTCAAACAAACGCCACTGTGGATTGATAGACGCTTAATGAATTCCGCAAGGAACTGTCTACAAAACCCAATAGAATTGATAAAATATTTTTATATCATAAATTATAAAATTTAAGACCATTACAAAAATATTATTGAGATAAAAATACTATGATTAAAATTGCCGTTATAGTCTTATATATCTGCGCAAAATTAAGAGGCTGCAATAACATTGCCAATAATCTGATGATTAGCAGATTTGATATTCATTATTGACACATCATTAGGAATCGAACTAGCAATCCTATGGTTGGTTGATAGGTGTTATACCAACTTAGCCAAAGAAACATTTTCATTATACGGTGGTCATAACTTAATATAAAGTTTTTAAGGGAGGGTAGTTTCGGAATCTTCTGGTCGTGATCGAACAGAGTGCATTGAAATTTTTCAAGTAAAATTATTTTGTTAAAAAATTAAAGGGTTAAAAAAACCGCTCAATTTGAAAGACCCTTTAAAAAATTAAAGGGTCTTTCAAATTGAGCGGTTTTTTTTAAATTCTTGAATAAAACACAATTTGCTATGATTTAAAAAACCTTTTTATTGGTTATTTAAGTATAATGTATGCCATTATATTGGTTATTTAAGTATAATGTATGACATTTTATTGGTTATTTAAGTATAATGATTGATATTTTATTGGTTATTTAAGTATAATGTATGACATTTTATTGGTTATTTAAGTATAATGTATGACATTTTATTGGCTATTTAAGTATAATGTATGACATTTAAACACAAAAAAACAATATTTGCCAAATGTCTACCTTTTGAAGCTCCACAGATTTTCACTCTTTTGTCAAAAATTTCGATGACATTTTGGCATAATTGCGGTTCTAATTTACCAATAACGCGAATAATTTCGTCCTTCAGCTCAGGAATTGATCGGGGGTCATTTTTATAGACCTAGTTTTTCATGTAACCCCAGAGAAAATAGTCCAACGGTGTCAGATCACATGATCTTGGTAGGCAATTAACATAACCGTTACTGGAAATTACAATACATAAAATAATTCTCAATTTGAACACTTTGTTGCATTGTATACGACTCCATTTTTATAAATGTCATACATTACACATTTCAAACGTCACAAGATTCAGGCAAGTTCGCGACGCCATCTGTGTTTTATCCAAGAATTTAAAAAAACGCTCAATTCGAAAGACCCTTTATATCTAAAAACAGTATCTTATTCACTCAAACTCACAACTTTGCATAGCCAAACAATACTACTTTGCCTTAGATTTCTCAGTACAATAACAATAAGTTCGAAGAAAATCGAATTGATTTACTCGACAATTATGGCACAACATGTTAATCATTTTGTGCGGAGTAAAATGGTTGTTTGTTTTGTTTTTTTTTTAAAACGAGTATCAATCTATTTTTCACTTAATGCCTCTTCAAACATTTTCCGGTCCAAGTGTGTTAATATTTTTAAAACTAAATAAATAAATAAAGTAATTATAAATGAGGTCTGGTCTTATATTACACGCGAAAGCTTTTAACTCGATTCAGATCCTACTAATCAGACAAGTGAGTTTAAATAAATTAAAAAATAAAACATTTAAATTAGTGTGATTTTATTTTTTAAATTAAATAAATAAACAAACAAATAAGTCATTAATATTGAGGTCTGGTCTTATATTACACGCGAAAGCTTTTAACTCGATTCAGATCCTACTAATCAGACAAGTGAGTTTAAATAAATTAAAAAATAAAACATTTAAATTAATGTGTTTTTATTTTTTAAATTAAATAAATAAACAAACAAATAAGTCATTAATATTGAGATCTGGTCTTATATTTCACGCTTAAGCCTTTAATAAAATTCAGATCTTACTAATCAGACAAGTGAGTTTAAATAAATTAAAAAATAAAACATTTAAATTAGTGTGTTTTTATTTTTTAAATTAAATAAATAAACAAACAAATAAGTCATTAATATTGAGGTCTGGTCTTATATTATACGCAAAAGCTTTTAATAAATTCAGATGTTACTAATCAGACAATAAAGTTTAATTAAATTAAAAAATAAAACATTTAAATTAGTGTGTTTTTATTGTATTTTTTTAATTTAATAAATAAACAAACAAATAAGTCATTAATATTGAGATCTGGTCTTATATTTCACGCTTAAGCCTTTAATAAAATTCAGATCTTACTAATCAGACAAGTGAGTTTAAATAAATTAAAAAATAAAACATTTAAATGAGTGTGTTTTTATTTTTTAAATTAAATAAATAAACAAACAAATAAGTCATTAATATTGAGGTCTGGTCTTATATTATACGCAAAAGCTTTTAATAAATTCAGATGTTACTAATCAGACAATTAAGGTTAATTAAATTAAAAAATAAAACATTTAAATTAGTGTGTTTTTATTGTATTTTTTTAATTTAATAAATAAACAAACAAATAAGTCATTAATATTGAGGTCTGGTCTTATATTACACGCGAAAGCTTTTAACTCGATTCAGATCCTACTAATCAGACAAGTGAGTTTAAATAAATTAAAAAATAAAACATTTAAATTAATGTGTTTTTATTTTTTTAATTAAATAAATAAACAAACAAATAAGTCATTAATATTGAGGTCTGGTCTTATATTATACGCAAAAGCTTTTAATAAATTCAGATGTTACTAATCAGACAATTAAGTTTAATTAAATTAAAAAATAAAACATTTGAATTAGTGTGTTTTTATTGTATTTTTTTAATTTAATAAATAAACAAACAAATAAGTCATTAATATTGAGATCTGGTCTTATATTTCACGCTTAAGCCTTTAATAAAATTCAGATCTTACTAATCAGACAAGTGAGTTTAAATAAATTAAAAAATAAAACATTTAAATTAGTGTGTTTTTATTTTTTAAATTAAATAAATAAACAAACAAATAAGTCATTAATATTGAGGTCTGGTCTTATATTATACGCAAAAGCTTTTAATAAATTCAGATGTTACTAATCAGACAATTAAGTTAAATTAAATTAAAAAATAAAACATTTGAATTAGTGTGTTTTTATTGTATTTTTTTAATTTAATAAATAAACAAACAAATAAGTCATTAATATTGAGGGCTGGTCTTATATTACACGCGAAAGCTTTTAACTCGATTCAGATCCTACTAATCAGACAAGTGAATCTAAATAAATTAAAAAATAAAACATTTAAATTAGTGTGTTTTTATTTTTTTAAATTAAATAAATAAACAAACAAATAAGTCCTTAATATTGAGGTCTGGTCTTATATTATACGCAAAAGCTTTTAATTAATTCAGATGTTACTAATCAGACAGTTAAGTTTAATTAAATTAAAAAATAAAACATTTAAATTAGTGTGTTTTTATTGTATTTTTTTAATGTAATAAATAAACAAACAAATAAGTCATTAATATTGAGGTCTGGTCTTATATTATACGCAAAATAAATTCAGATCTTACTAATCAGACAAGTGAGTTTAAATAAATTAAAAAATAAAACATTTAAATTAGTGGGATTTTATTTTTTTAACTAAATAAATGAACAAACAAATAAGTCATTAATATTGAGATCCGGTCTTATATTCCACGCAAAAGCTTTTAACTCAATTCAGATCTTACTAATCAGACAAGTAAGTCAACCGCGACGGTATGCGATGCAATACTTTTTTTCAATTCAGACAGTAACATATAGGGGATGATTCTGAAGTCCTGAATACTTAAGAACTGAAAGAGTGAGCGCGCAAATTTGACCGAATAAACCCTTTGTGGAAGAGGCTTCACATGTCGAAGTATTCTGAAAGGGTAGAGTTTAAGCTGTCTTATGGTGTTCAAAGTTCGTAATAGTCTCGCCCCACACTACTTGAACGGATTATACGAGTATATGAAAGACGTGTTCTCTAGCAGATGTGGTATTGGGAATGTTAAAATCCCTTTAAAAGTATGAAAACTGTATTTCGAATGTAAAATATTTTTTTATACATCCGAGTAGCATTTTCTCAGATGATGAAAGATATTGAACGGTATGTAGCGATAATAAAAATGTCAATGGGGCTTTAAGATATATATACTCGAAACGGACAGTTTCAAAATCTGCCAAGATGACAGTCCACATGAATATTTAAGTGCAAACTTTGATGTTTGGGAGTAAAACATAGACGCGGAACAAGACTGAAAGAGTCGAACCATTTCTGTAGAAATATGTGCACTTAGAAGAATGTATGGTGTGACGATGTATGATAGAATACGGAATTAATTGATTAGGGATGAGTAGGAATTTAATACTGATGTGATGAACAAGACAAATAAGAGCGCTCTGAGATGGTTTGGACATGTGGAACGAAAGAATAAAGAAATACTAATACAACAAATAAACAGGGGAAATGTGAGTGAAAGGTGTGATAGAGGAAGACTAAGAATTGTATGGTCGTTCAACAACTTTATTCTCCAATTATGAATAAATTACTCATATTCCCAATTATGAATCTAGTACTTTTCTCCCCAATTATGAATAAAGTATTATATTTTTCTTCCCAATTAAGATAAAATTACTTTTCTTCCTAATTATGAACACGATACTTTAGTTCGCAATTATGAATCAACAAGTTTTCTTCCCAATTAAGATACAATAAAATTATTTTTCTTCATAATTATGAACACGATACTTTAGTTCGCAATTATGAATCAACAAGTTTTCTTCCCAATTAATTCTTCCCAATGAATCAACAAGTTTTCTTCCCAATTAAGATAAAAAAAAATTTTTTTTCCTAATTATGAACAAAATTATTTAGTTCGCAATTATGAATCAACAAGTTTTCTTCCCAATTAAGGTAAAACTACTTTTCTTCCTAATTATGAACAAAATAATTTAGTTCGTAATTATGAATTAACAAGTTTTCTTCCCAATTAAGATAAAATTACTTAACTTCCTAATTATGACCAAAATAATTTAGTTTGCAATTATGAATCAACAAGTTTTCTTCCCAATTAGGATACAATTACTTTTCTTCCTAATTATGAACAAAATAATTTAGTTCGCAATTATGAATCAACAAGTTTTCTTCCCAATTAAGATAAAATTTCTTTTCTTCCTAATTATTAACAAAATAATTTAGTTCATAATTAAGAATCAACAAGTTTTCTTCCCAATTAAGATAAAATTACTTTTCTTCCTAATTATGAACAAAATAATTTAGTTCGCAATTATGAATCAACAAGTTTTCTTCCCAAAGAAGATAAAAAAAATTTTTTTTTCCTAATTATGAACAAAATTATTTAGTTCGCAATTATGAATCAACAAGTTTTCTTCCCAATTAAGGTAAAACTACTTTTCTTCCTAATTATGAACAAAATAATTTAGTTCGTAATTATGAATTAACAAGTTTTCTTCCCAATTAAGATAAAATTACTTAACTTCCTAATTATGACCAAAATAATTTAGTTTGCAATTATGAATCAACAAGTTTTCTTCCCAATTAGGATACAATTACTTTTCTTCCTAATTATGAACAAAATAATTTAGTTCGCAATTATGAATCAACAAGTTTTCTTCCCAATTAAGATAAAATTTCTTTTCTTCCTAATTATGAACAAAATAATTTACTTCATAATTAAGAATCAACAAGTTTTCTTCCCAATTAAGATAAAATTACTTTTCTTCCTAATTATGAACAAAATTATTTAGTTCGCAATTATGAATCAACAAGTGTTCTTCCCAATTAAGATTAAACTTTCTCCCCGATTATGAATAAATTTATTTTCTTCCGAATTGTGAATAAAATACCCATTATAAATATAAATAACTTTTAACTTATTTTCCTTCCAATTTTGTAAAAAAATACTTTTCAACCTAATTATGAATAAATTACAATAGTCATTATGTTGTTTATAGTTAAGGCATTAACGTTGTGGAGGTTTAAAGACATTGTAATTTATTTTTAACAAACACTGTTTATTCCACTTTTTTATGGCGGTATAACCCTACTGGTTTCAAGGCTTTCACCTCATCTTCAGGGGAGCGCAAACAAGTCTTGTTTGTGCTCCCCTGAAGATGAGGTGAAAGCCTTGAAACCGGTAGGGTTATACCGTCATAAAAAAGTGGAATAAACAGTGTTTGTTAAAAATAAATTACAATAGTCATTATGAATAAACTCTCAATCATGAATAAACCACTTTTCTTCCCAATCATGAATAAACCACTTTTCTTCCCAATTATGAATGAATTACTTTTCTTCCCAATTATGAGCAGCGGCTTTTTTTCCTCAATATTTTTTTTATTTTATAAAATTAATATATATACAGGTTAAATCCAATCACATACAAAATGTGAAATAAACAACCTTCCTCCCGTATTATGAACAAAGTATTTTTCTCCCCAATTAAGTCCTTCCTCCCTATTTGGAGCAAATTGGTCCGAAATGAGCAAATATTTTAATGCATATTTAAATATAATCAATCAAAGAAATAAAACCTTTGACCATCCCCTAATAAGTGATTATCCTTTCTGAACTTTCCGCTTGAAATTACATTAAACTAACCGTCAAAGATATTCCTGCCTACGCTTTACGAAGGGATGCCAGACGCAAATTAAATTTAACTCAATTTAAACTGACTTTGCAAACAAAATATTTTTGTGAATACTAAATTAGTACAATTTACATGAAGGAATGTAAACTTGCAAAATCGTCGGCATCAATTCATTCGTTTATCTTCCTCGCTCTCATCCTGAGTGGGTCGGGGCCTCAACAATGAAAGAAATATCCTCAATTTCCTTTTGTTCTCCACTATCTTCACCCAGGGAAGTCCCAGACATTTCTCACTTCACCTTCTCAGCTGTCCTCCCAGGGGTGTCTTCCTCGTCCAATTGGCCTCTTTACTGAAGGAGCCGTCAAGAAAACTCATTTCGACAAACTATAGAACTGTTTTCAGCATGTGCTCCATTTATCTCAACTGATATCTCTCGATATAATTTTTTTTATCCACTTTGCACGGATTTCTCCTGTTACACAAAGAGGGTCTGCTTCTAGCGTTAGCTTATTCGTTGGGAAGAATATCAGCCAGGATTCTTCTCATACTGCTAGGTGGTGCCGAGAATATATCAACAGTGTCATTCAGTTGGTTCAATATCTCTATACCACGCGTGACTGAGTGTTTAGCCATGATATTCGTCCTGTAAGTTGGTATGTAGAACAGAGGGTGATTCCTCGCACGGCTATATTTATTGGGTACATATAAACTTAGTGCTTCTAGAATCGCGGGACAGTTAAAACAACCTTGGAAAACCTTAAGTAGGAATATCGCAATGGATTCTAGTTTCGAGGCTTCTATAGTTACACACCGTGAGAAGTTCGACATAGTGAGCATATTTGGGTAATCGCCCTTTGTTCTGTACCATAGATATATGAGGATTTTTTTTGTATATTTTCTATATTATTTTTATATTTGAGCTGATTAATTTCATGTCACTTAATTAATCATCACAGTTGTACTGTATCTCTCCATGGTGCAGTCAGTAAGGCAGTTGAATTCAACCGGAGAGTTTTTGGTTTGATTTCCAAAGGCACAGAAAAACAAAACAAAAAAGTAGTATGTTAACTATGCGGACGTTTGTTACTTGATCAGATAAACTACAGCGTCTCTAAAATGTGTGCCAAGATTAAAGCCTTAGAAAACACGAGCATATCAGTAAAGCCTTAGAAAACACGAGCATATCAGTAAAGCCTTAGAAAACACGAGCATATCAGTAAAGCCTTAGAAAACACGAGCATATCAGTAAAGCCTTAGAAAACACGAGCATATCAGTAAAGCCTTAGAAAACACGAGCATATCAGTAAAGCCTTAGAAAACACGAGCATATCAGTAAAGCCTTAGAAAACACGAGCATATCAGTAAAGCCTTAGAAAACACGAGCATATCAGTAAAGCCTTAGAAAACACGAGCATATCAGTAAAGCCTTAGAAAACACGAGCATATCAGTAAAGCCTTAGAAAACACGAGAATATCAGTAAAGCCTTAGAAAACACGAGAATATCAGTAAAGCCTTAGAAAACACGAGAATATCAGAAATATATTTTCCTTTATTTATTTAACACTTTATTGTAAAACAATCTCGCGGGTTTATTGCCAGGTGCCAATTTCTTTTTATCAACCAGACAAAGGTTAATAAAGAAAGTTATAAAGGAAAAATATGTTGTAAAATAAAATTGAAATACCACCAATCAAAAGAAAACGAAGGGATGGTGGAGAAGGAACATCAATTAAGAATAAAATACGTTATATTATTGACTTCAAATTAAGAGTTCATCTTACTTTCTTGAATTAGAAAAAAAAAACGCAAAGTCCACGTATTTTCGCTGTTGTATAATATTTTTAACTCTTCGATCATCCCCTTTTATCTCGCCGAAATTATTCACCATCTTTCTTATCATATGTTAGACTGGTGTTACTTTCAAGGAGAGATTATATATTGGCTTTCTCAGTTCACATCTCTTCTTTTTTTTACGTCGTATTTTACTTTCCATGCAGTAAAACTCTAGAGATTTTACAATCCATGCAGATACTCTAGAGACTCAAATTTCTATGCAGTGAAACTCTAGAGACTCTTTTCCATGCAGTTAAACTCTACTACTTTCCACGCAGAGACTAGAAACTCAACTTTCCATGCAGTGTAACTCTAGAAACTACTTTCCATGTAGTGAGACTCTAGAGACTCACCTTTCCAAGCAGTAAGACTTCAGTGCCAAATACTTGTTATATCAGAGTCGCACCATCATTGCCATGTTTCAAAAAGAGATCAAAACTAATTTTAAGTCAGTAATTGTACGTGTTTCATTCCCGATCAACTTCTCATCTCCATCATCGCTTCCTTCTTCCGTCGATTGATAACATTGTCACTGTTATTGTTGTTATTTATACTGTTCATGAATTTTGTAGAAATTTACAGTAATGTTAATAATTGGTATAATTTATATTGTTCATGGATTTTATAGAAATAAACAGTTATTTAAATAATTGTTATTTGTATTGTTCATGGATTTTGTAGAAATTAACAGTTATTTATACTGTTCATAAATTTTGTAGAAATAAACAGTTATTTAAATAATTGTTATTTTTATTGTTCGTGGATTTTGTAGAAATTAACAGTTATTTTAATAATTGTTATTTATATTGTTCACAAATTTTGTAGAAATAAACAGTTATTTAAGTAATTGTTATTTTTATTGTTCATGGATTTTGTAGAAATTTACAGTTATGTTAATAATTGGTATTATTTATATTGTTCATGGATTTTGTAGAAATAAACAGTTATTTAAATAATTGGTATTTGTATTGTTCATGGATTTTGTAGAAATTAACAGTTATTTATATTGTTCATAAATTTTGTAGAAATAAACAGTTATTTAAATAATTGTTATTTTTATTGTTCGTGGATTTTGTAGAAATTAACAGTTATTTTGATAATTGTTATTTATATTGTTCCCAAATTTTGTAGAAATAAACAGTTATTTAAGTAATTATTATTTTTATTGTTCATGGATTTTGTAGAAATTTACAGTAATGTTAATAATTGGTATTATTTATATTGTTCATGGATTTTGTAGAAATAAACAGTTATTTAAATAATTGTTATTTGTAGTGTTCATGGATTTTGTAGAAATTAACAGTTATTTATATTGTTCATAAATTTTGTAGAAATAAACAGTTATTTAAATAATTGTTATTTTTATTGTTCATGGATTTTGTAGAAATTAACAGTTATTTTAATAATTGTTGTTATTGTTGTTTATAGTTAAGGCATTAACGTTGTGGAGGTTTAAAGACATTGTAATTTATTTTTAACAAACACTGTTTATTCCACTTTTTTTTTTTTTTTGTGGAATTAACTATGTGGAATAAAGTGGAATAAACAGTGTTTGTTAAAAATAAATTACAATTGTTGTTATTTATATTGGTCATGAATTTTGTAGAAATTAACAGTGATTTTAATAATTGTTGTTATTTATATTGTTCATAAATTTTGTAGAAATAAACAGTTATTTAATTGTTATTTTTATTGTTCATGGATTTTGTAGATATTAACAGTTATCTTAATAATTGTTGTTATTTATATTGTTCATAAATTTTGTAGAAATAAACAGTTATTAAAATAATTGTTATTTTTATTGTTCATGGATTTTTTAGAAGTTAACAGATATTTTAATAATTGTTGTTATTTATATTGTTCATGAATTTTGTAGAAGTAAATAGTAGTTTTGATAATTTTTGCGAACATGAATATTTTCTTTACACAATTTTACCAGGTTGGTTGAAAGGGATTGTGACATGGTCATAAGTCCCACTAGATTCGTTTACATTGAAGTGTTGATAAATGCATAAATACACTAGAAAATACGCATCGTTATAAAATTTCTTAAAAGTATAAAAATTAAAGCAAATTTGAGGAAATACATTTATGTAATATTTCATATTTTTCATTGTTTCAGGTGAGTTCCCAGGAATTGGTTTTCTTTTGATGTAAGTATATATTTTTTGATTTTCCTTTCAATTTCCCAGAAAGATCAAATAATAAAAATCTCAATCGGAACTCGAATATTTTATCGTATATTATGCTGTTATTAAAAACGTAAGGAAAAGTAAGGGAGTATTTGAAAAAATCTATTTGTGTAGTATTTTCTCTGATGACGGAAGAGCTACGAGGGATATCGAAGGGCGTGCAGCGATAGGAAACAAATATAATTGAATCGAGCAGTATCAAAATCTAACAAGATATAAGTCCACAACAATATTTTCGTACCAACGTTGGTGTATGGAAGTGAAACTTGGGCATAGTGCAGTACTGAAAAGAGACGAATAAATGGTGTGGTAGAACTTAGAAGAATGCGTAGGGGAGAAATGTATGATAAAATACGAAATAAAGTGATTAGGGATGAATGTGAACTTAAGACTTATGTATTAAGTAAGACGAAGAAAAGTACTTGAAGATGGTTTGGGCACATATAAAGAATGTGGAGATAAAAAGGGTGATGTAGACCAAAATAATGTGAAAATAAGAATTGAGGGAAAATCGAATTGATGTGGAAATAAAAAAAATGGCGATATAGACAGAAATAATGTAGAGGTATAAATAGAGATATTAAACAAAAAAATGTGGAGATAAAAATGGAGATGTAGACCGAAATAATGTAGGGATAAAAATAAGGATGTAGACTTGTGGAAAAGGTTTGTGAGCGCTCTTGAGTGTGGTGTTTTTTTGTAGTTTTTCGAGTATATTTATGTTATGTTTTCATATATTTTTGTTTGTATTTTTATGATTATGTGCGGTATATTGTGGGATGAATGTTTTTGGTATGTCTGGAGTGATGCAGTGTGAGGAGTTTGATTTCGCGTGATGTATATATATATGTAATTGGGTGTCACTGTTTGTCAGGTTGATGAGAATGTGCAACGGGTTTTATAAAATCAAAAATCGGAAAGAAGTATCGATTTATTTTTTCATGCTAAATGTTCTCAGTGAGATACAGGCAAAAGTTTAGTTTACTGGGGACACGGCAAATTAAAGGCAACAAACCCAGTTCCATTAAAATTGTGTATCCAAATTAAATAACCAGTTGGTCTTTTCGCAAATTATTTATATATGTATTTCTTGTCATGTGTAAAATAAAAAAAAATAATAAATAAATAAAGACTGGAAAATTGTGTAAATCAAAATGGAGATAAAGACCAAATTAACGGGAATATAAAAAATGGATATGTAGACTAAAAAATGTGGATATAACAAAAAGAGATGTTGACCGAAATGAGGGGATGAAAAAATGAAGATATAGACCTAAATAAGGGGGAGATAAAAATTAAGATGTCGAACGAATGAATAATGTGAAGATAGAAAATGGAAATGTAGACCTAAAGAAGGGGGAGATAAAAATAAAGATGTTGACCGAATGAATGTGAAGATAGAAAATGGAGACGTAGACCTAACGGAAGGGGGGATAACAATGAAGATGTTGACCGAATGAATGTGTAGATAAAAAATGGATATGTAGACCTAAAAAGGGGGGAGATAAAAATAAAGATGTTGATCGAATGAATGTGAAGATAAAAAATAGAAATGTGGACCAAACAAAAGGGGACATAAAAATGAAGATGTTAACCGAATGAATGTGAAGATAAAAAATGGAAATGTAGACCTAAAGAAGGAGTAGATAACAATAAAGATGTTAACGGAATGAATGTGAAGATAAAAAATGGAAATGTAGACCTAAAGAAGGGGTAGATAACAATAAAGATGTTGACCGAATGAATGTGAAGATAACAAATGGAAATGTAGACCTAAAGAAGGGGGAGATAAAAATAAAGATGTTGACCGAATGAATGTGAAGATAAAAAATGGAGATGAAGACCTAAAGAAGGGGAGATAAAAATGAAGATGTTGACTGAATGAATGTGAAGATAAAAAATGAAAATGTAGATCTAAAGAATGTGGATATAAAAAATGAAGGTGAAAAACGTTATTCACTCTCACTGATATTTGACTGAAATTACTGAAAATCTGAAATATAACTGATAATCATCTGTATGCTGATCTAAAGCCTTCAGAACTGTAGGAGACTTAGTTAATTCGTTACCCAATTGAAGGGAATAAGCTATGAAGGCCTGCTTATTGAAAAAAAACCTTGAACCCGGGGAGTGTTACACCCCTCGAATAACACCAGGCATTTTTTTCCGGCGTATGTCAACGGTTATAAGGATTATCTATGACTTAAGTAATATATATTCTTTCAAAAAAATAAACAAAACCACGTTCACCACTCCGATCGTCACACTTCGGTGTACCATCGAATCCAGTGCAGCGGTATGGTCGGTGAATTTACTAGTGAGCAACAGCTCACTTACTTAAAAAAACTCCACGGCACAGCTTCACTTTCCAAGTTAATTGACGTTGGAATGGCGAAGGGATTCTTAATTACGAGGCCCTGCAACGATGGGTATTATTGAAAAAAAAAAGGTTTTTTTGACCATTTTTAAGTCACTTTTTTATCGTTTGGAACTAACTGTTTTCTCAATTATATAAAAAATCAATTTACTTAGCGCGTTTTTCAAGGTACGTGAATTTTCTTAAAGCCAATTTTACGCGCAAAGTGAGGGATATGTCTACAAAGTTTATAACTTTGTTCAAAATAAAAAAAAAAGGATGTCGTTTATAAATTCTTCCTTCTGATTTAATTCTTCCCTCCGAAATGGGAGGGAAGTTCCGAATGCCAGGGGTGTTTTATATCAAGCATAACCAACAAGCAGCCCGTGGGTCGCATATGATCCGCCAGGGTGGTTTTATGCCTTACATATTTTTCTCATTTACCTGGGTGGCAAGCCCTTATACTCGAGAGTGTAATTCGCAGACATGCACTTTTAATAACTTCATTTTTTTAAATAGGCAATCCACCAAAACTAGAATGATTTGGGCCTCCAAATATGATAAAAGTCACTATGTAATTTTAATTAAAACTAACTTAAAAAAATGACAATTCTAGACAATTTAGAGATTTAACTGGTAAAATATATGTTATGGCATTTTGCAACGAAAACACTTTTAGAATTTCAACTGTGTAATTTTAATCGTTGAATTACATTGAAGTAAAATATTAACAGTATTGTGGAAGTAATAATAACGATGATGTTAACATCGTAGTGGCTTTAAGAATAATGATTCTGCCTCTGATATGACGTCCTATTTAAAACAAAGATAACGTACGCACGACTCTTAGATAATTAAGAGAGAATTGGTCGGGTATGTTATCGTTGCCCTTTGTAAGGTCAAATCGATATCAGGCGACTTATTTGGAATGTGTCGTTTGCCGTTTACTTCCATTTAGTGATATAACGGTTCCTGATAATTCCAACAAGATAATAAATTTAAACATAATATATTGAGTTAAGTTTGACATACACGTGATAACACTAATATTTATTGGATGTAGATAACATAGTACATGATATGGTTAACATTGATAAGCTTAACATTGGTTTGAATACGTCACATGATTACTTATAATATTTATTGGATGTAGATAACATAGAACATGATAAGGTTAACATTGATAAGCTTAACATTGGTTTGAAAACGTTACATGATTACTTATAATATTTATTGGATGTGGGTAACAGAGTATATGATAATATTAACATTGGTAGGGATACATTACATATATATAAAAAATAATGAGTGGAAAAGTTCCTCGAAGAAAAAATAACGCAACATTCATTGGACGCGATAAAGATATGGCGTTTAGCACATCAAATCTGTCTCGCAAAGGACAATAGAAAAATAGATGATCTATAGTTTCATCATCCAGACCACACTCGCAAACGGGATTCTTCACAATACCCATTCTGTAAAGGTGATTAGCCTCCTCGCAGTAGCCTGTCTACAAACAATACATGACTGACACTTCCATCTTGTTTATTCTTTGTGAGAATAAATGTTCTCAAGGATGATGCGTTTGAAATCTTGAACAAGGTCTTGAATCGCATCCAGCCAACTGGAATGTTTACTCCATGTGTTTACTCCGTACTGGAATGTTTATTCCGTGTGTTTACTCCGTACTGGAATGTTTACTCCATGTGTTTACTCCGTATTGGAATGTTTATTCCGTGTGTTTACTCCGTACTGGAATGTTTACTCAGTGTGTTTACTCCGTACTGGAATGTTTACTCCGTACTTGATCCATTAAATCAGATATATATAGTTTTGTGAATGAAAAACAGTGTCGAGTCTCGCATAAATATTTACTATGAAAATAATTATGTATTCAAGTATTTTTAAATATTGTTGTACTAGTTTTAATCGACCAAAAACTTCATTTGAAATTTATTTTCAATATGTAATTATAGACATTTTAGAAATAACAACGATTATTTTTTGCAATGAACAGGTCGAGGTACTGAACTCGACATTATTTCATTTTCAATCATTCAAGTTTTTATATTATATATAATAAAAATTATAATAATGGAAGGACAATTGATATCGGCCCGTTTAAAAAGTAGATTCACCTTAAGGGCGCTTTAGCTCGGGTTCAAACCCATTTTTTTGGCACATTAAAAGTTAACAAACGAGTATAAGTATACGAAGGTCGTAGTTGCGACTTTTTGGTTCAAGGGCATATTCTGCTCTAGAAATTTTAAAAAAATCTTTTTTTTTTTTATCCTCTTTTTTGTAACTCCAAGTGCCTACATTCACCTTATTAATACTCCGCTCAATGAGCCAATGCGAATAGTCACTACTCGGACATCAACACCTTGGCCATGGCTTCCAATTCCTGCCGCCTCTTAATCTAAGGGACTATTCTACTCTAGAAATTTTAAGAAATTTTTTTTTTTGTTTTTTGCATCTTCTTCAAGTTTAAAAATATGTTTCTTATGAAATTTTTAAAATTCTCAATATTTACGAAGTTATAGCTATAAATGAGGCAGCAATTACGCCGCACCAGTATGACTCGGACAATAATCTCAAAACTTTAAACTCGTTTTTCTCGAAACTACTTTTTTTGACCTGGTCGACATAAAATCTCAAGTTCTATCCAACCGATTGTCTTTAAATTTAGTATAAAACTTTGATAAATATTTTTATATCGTTCCTACCTTAACAACATCAAAACAACTTTTTTTTCTTTATTTTTTTAAATTAAAAAATTTGAAAAAAAGTGTAAGAAACTTGAATTTTTTTTCAGAAAGCCGCCATTTTACGATTTTTTTCCTCTTTAGTACCAACTATAACGACATTATTTTTTATAAAGAAACTATGTATAATTTTTATTTAAGATTTACGAAAAAGCTCCAATCATGTCGACCAGCTCACCCCCTTTTTTACGACAAGATCTGACAGCTGATAACATCTTAAATTTTCAATTTTTTTTTCAATTTTTTTTGTACATTCTCAAATCATCAATAAACAAACTGTAAAAAATGTATAGGAAAAATATTTTTAGTTTTTTTTTATTTAGTCTGTAAAAACGTCCGAAATTCACGCCTCTAGAATATTGTAAAATACCTCCTTAAACATCAGGTGACGCTTTGTGTGAGACACACATTATGTTATTTGATATCTGACGGGAATAGGGTAATCTTTGAATTGTGATTATGAGAAAATCTTTTTTATATATATATATCTAATTATAAAAATAAACGAACAATTTTTATAGCGCCGTTTAGAGAGCCAACTCTCAAGGGTAATTCAACTCAGAATTCAAACCCATTTATAGTTGGATTAAAAATATTACAAAATAAATATAAATAAGTTGAATATGTGGAAAGTGGTGGCTGCGCCCATTAGATGATGTGCTCTCCTGTGTCTACATATACGCATGTTTAGAAAAACAAATTTGGTAAGAAAACCGCAGAAAACTTACTCAGAGAAGACGAACTACAATGACACCTTTGTAGATCTTCCGATATGTCATAGAAATACATTATTTAAATGGAGTGTAGTGTTCGTATATAGTAAATAATTTGTATACACTTTCTAAAAAGGGTTGTATTCAAGTACTTCCTAAAGCTGCACACGCCACCCATGTATCTAACACTGAGGCAAACAAAGAAATATTACTCGAGAAAATAAACGTTAACCAAAAATAATGATCATCAGTTTATTTAATATTACGCAATAATAATAAGACTATTGTATTGTATTACACTTTCGCTGTATACAGTACAACCTGGTGGGCTTATTGCCATGTAGCAATATCTTCCAACCATCACAAAGATGTTAAGGAGACCTTAAATGAAAACCAGATGAGAATTATTTCAAAAATATCTGGATTCCTACGGGATTTGAACCCGCAACCTTCGGGCTGAAAGACAGGCGTCTTATCAACTAGGCCACGATTGAGCTACAAAAATAATTTACGTGATATATCTGACATTAACGTAAATAATTTATTTTATTCTAAAAATATTCAAACATTTGCAATCCGTAGAGACGTTTATATTTGCTTAAAGCTGAAAATTGAAAGGCTTTTTAATTTTCGGCTGGTAAATAAAATAAATAATTTTCAACATTAATCGGGCATATAATCTGATAAGAGTATTTAAAGGGAAATTTGAAGCTAGCATAAAATATTAAAGCTAAGCTTTCAGTAGCCACAGCTTATCAACACTTTGTCTCGAATATTATCATAAATTTTAATATCAACTGAGATTCAAATTGAAGCACCCCCTGGGGCGGGTCATGCAATTGAAGAGACCGATTGGATGTTGATGTTTAACTAATTATTTAACACTTAGGCCTCGGCCACACAGGTAGGAGCCTCGCTTGATGCTTAGAGCTATGTTGCGAGTTAGGCGACATATCCTAGCGAACCAACGTACCGCACACTGCACGCTTCGCACCACGTTGCATGACGATTAGTCATGGAGTGTATCTCCTAGCGAACAGACGTATTGGTTAATTTACAAGATAACGGAAGTTTTAATGACAGCTGGGTACAAAATGGAGCCTTTGTGGAACCCATCGAGCAAATTATAGAAAAATGTAACTGTAATAAAATCACTTTGGAATGAAGTTGCACAGAAAGTAAATAAAGGTGGTAAGTTGTAATGAAATTGGTTAGTTTTGAAAGTGACATCGCGTGTTGACTCAACCGCTCCCAACTGTCAAATGAATTTGTGCGTAGCACTTTGGTGTGGCCAGGCATGAAGTCACCTAGTATATGAGTCACGTAAAATCTAGCTTAGCACCTAACAAATCATTTTGGTGTGGCCTCGGCCTAAGACCTCAGCCACACAGGTAGGAGCCTCGCTTGGTGCTTAGAGCTACGCTGCAAGCTAGGTGCATACTATCGTAATGGCCAAACGCGCCGCATACTATCGCAATGGCCACACTGCACGCTTTGCGCCACGCTACGTGACTATTATAGCCACCTAGCAGCGTAGTTCTAAGCACCAAGAGAGGCTCCTACCTGTGTGGCCGAGGCTACACTTTACTTTGAGGAGAGCTTCAGAAGACATCATTATAAGGTACCTAGTCACTTGAACTCCGGGTTGACTTTTTATCAAGTAGGCCACCGAAGGTCGTCTGAATAAATAATTTTAAATTATGAAAAAAACACATTGTCGGCTTAAACCACTAAAAAACAGCATCATAATTACCCTAATATCCAAAATTATATTTATGAAAAAAAAATACAGAAAAACCCCCTATGCTGGTTTTGGCACGCAACTCAAAAAGTTTGACCACCCCTGTATTATACTATACTTAAAAGTAGGTACTGACTGTGTGTTTATATAAATGTAACATAAATTTTACCTTCATACATGTTCGTACATAAATAATGCGCTAGAGGACTTATGAAATATTAAGTTGACGTGGAGCAAATATATATATATATATATATATATATATATATATATATATATATATATATATATATATATATATATATATATATATATATATATATATATATATATATATATATATATATATATATATATATATATATATATATATATATATATATATATATATATATATATATATATATATATATATATATATATATATATATATATATATATATATATATATATATATATATGTTAAGAGGATTATAGTAAAACTGCGTTTCTCAAACTTTCACAACAATTAAACTTTAAATTTTTTTATTAACCTCAATTTGTTCAGCAAATTTCACGAGTTCGTCACAATCACATTTACGTTATTGTCTAGTTTGCTTTCTTGCAATTTTGCATAAATATACAAGTTTACTTATTTCATTGTTTTTTTTAATGTTTAAATGAAACTTAAAGCAGTTTTTCCTATACTATAAATTATGTAACAAAATTCAACATTTTTAAAAATTATTTTAGGCACATAAAATCTAAAGTTAAACAGATAAATAAAAATCTACAACAGAAGAATAAATGTAAAATAAAATTGTAAAAACATCATGTAAATGAATATTTTTATAGAGCGTGGAGCAAAAGTACATGAATAAAAAAAAACAATGAAAATAAACGAAAAGGACATGTCCACAAAAACAGAAGAAAAAACAAAAACAAATGAAAATCAAGAAAATAACAAAAGAAAACATATCATACAGTCTAATTGTTTGTGAAACATTAAAATACCGTAAAAAAGGCGGTGGAGCGCCGCTCCACTGCGCTCCACTGCGCTCCACCGCAAAAAAGAGGACTGCCTACATCCCATCCCGCAGCCCCACCCCCCCCTCCACGCTTTCATTGCACTCCGCAACCCAAAAAGAAGAACAAAACACAATGCGAAATTTCTTATTTCACATACAACAGACAGACAGACAACAACGCAAATATATTATAATCAGGATATATGGTATACTACATGCTTAATTTAATCAAGTGTAGATGTAGAGTGTAAGAATGGAAGGGTTGCGGCTGCAGCCTTTTGATAAGAAGCATCCCCGCATTTGCTTATGTGCGAAGACATATTTGGTAAGAAACCCGCAGAAAACTCACCAAGGGATGAAGAGCTTCAGGAGATCTCTGAGGCTCTTCCATTATGTCATGTTAACACGTTCGGCTTTTAAGTGGAGTGTTAGTGTTGTGATTATATTGTAATATGAAGTCCATAGAAAAATTTAAACAACCCCACCGTCGCGCGACGTTTCACCCACAAGATGTCTGTTTTTAACGTCACACTCTGTCCAACGGGACTGCCATTTACATTTGCTTAATCGCCCTATTTACATTTGCTCTAGTTTAAGGCATGAACATGAAGAGCTATAATTTTGCAATGATGAAACAAAATCTTGTTTTTTTTTTAATAAATATCTTTGAGAAATATAATAAATAATAATAATATAGGTTTATTTTAGGAAGGATCATGCAGGAGCACGTCTTATATTGAACGGTGCTGATATAAAGAGATTAAAAAAATTTAAATACCTCGAAAGTATCCTAGTGGAAGACCTCGACCCAGAAACCGAAATCAAGTGCAGAATTGAATCATCTCGTGCGGCTTTTAATAAAATGATAAGCGTATTCTGCGATGATAATCTAAACTTGAAACTTCGACAAATGTTAGTCAAATGCTACGTTTGGTCAGTATTATTGCATGGAGTGGAATCATGGACCTTCAAAGTTGGTAGTATGAACGGACTGAAAGCATTTGAAATGTGGATGCACCGGAGAATGCTACGGATACCCTGGTCGGATTGGATGTATGTAATTTTTAACATGGTTCCCCTTAAACATTTTCTAATTACTCAATCAGATATATTAAAGAGTGTGACCAAGAAACAATTATCCATTTTTCCTCCATTATATCTGTAACACCATAGTGATTTCCTGGGGAGGGATATCCAGAGTGGTTTCCCCTTGCTTTCTCTGCAGGATTTTCTTTTGGGGTTATCTTCCCTTGGACATAGACCCTCGAAGTGTGTAGTATGAACTGACTGAAAGCATTCGAAAAGTGGATACACCGGAGAATGCTACGGATACCCTGGACGGATATGGTCAGCAACACGAGGGTTCTTCAAAGAGCCAAAGTTGATAGAGTTGCTGACAAATATTAAAATCCGAAAGGTGTCCTATTTGGGTCACTTAGAGGAGTAAAGTATAAATTACTGCACCTGATCATCCAAGGCAAAATAGAGGGCCGAAGAGGTGTTGGCAGAAGGCAAATCTCCTGGCTCCGCAATATACGTGATTTGACTGGTATAAGGAGCGTTGAGGATCTT
Source organism: Odontocerum albicorne (assembly GCA_949825065.1). Taxonomy (NCBI): domain Eukaryota; kingdom Metazoa; phylum Arthropoda; class Insecta; order Trichoptera; family Odontoceridae; genus Odontocerum; species Odontocerum albicorne. Next base: position 3,944,385 of record OX463845.1, read on the forward strand.
TTTCGGGCTGCCGGGAAAAAGATGCCTACTCTCAGGTGATAGTCAACGTTGTGGGGACCTGACATGACACTAGGAAGAAGAAGAAATACTGTTTATTCCACTTTTTGTAACGGTATAACCCTACCGGTTTCAAGTATTTCACTTCATCATCATTGGGGGAGCACAAACTGTTTGTGATTCTCTGATGACGAGCCTTGAGACCGGTAGTGTTAAGGACCGTTGGGAATCTTTTTCGGGCTGCCGGGGACAAAGATAGCTACTCTCAGGTGATATTCAACGTTGGGGGGACCTGACATGACACTGAGAAGAAGAAGAAGAAGATAGGTTTATTGGTAGCAACATATAATGTATATATGTGTATATATACTCGTACGTATATCGCGAAATAACTTATATATTTCAAGATAATGTCACTGAAAATACTTTTAAGTGAGAAACGATTAAACATTGTGCATCAAATATTAGGTCCTTACATATGAAATTGGCGTTTTGTTTGGGAGGAACATAAAGTTGATTTTTTTTTAATATAATATATTTATTTAATCAAAGTATGTACCATTGCTATCTATGCACTTTTGCCATCTCATAGGTAGTTCATCGATCCCTTTACTAAAAAAACCATTCGGACGGGAATCAATAAAATCTTTGAAGTCGGTTTGGACTGCCCCATCGGAGTTGAATTTTTTCCCTTGCAAGAAGTTATCCAAATTTCGAAAAAAATAGTAATCTGTTGGGGCAAGGTCTGGAGAGTACGGTGGATGTCTTAGACATTCCAATTGAAGCTCTTCTAATTTGGTAGCCGTCTGTTGTGCAGTGTGTGGTCTAGCGTTATCATGAAGCAGCAGTGGCCTAGAGCGATTAACCAGCCTCGGTTGTTTAGCAGCTAGCTTTTCCATCATGGTTTGCAGTTGCTGACAATAGACATCTGCCGTAATCGTCTGGCCAGATTTAAGAAAGCTGTAGTGAACGACACCAGCACTAGTCCACCAAACGCTCACAAGTAACTTTTTTGGAGTCAATTTTCGCTTGGGGCATGGTTTGGCTGGTTCGGCAGGGTTCAGCCATTGCGATGAGCGCTTCCGATTATCATACAGGATCCACTTTTCATCACAGGTAATGATTCGATTCAAAATCCCTTCATTATTGTGCCGGTTGAGTAATGCAACGCAGCAGTCAACGCGCGTTTGTTGATTTGCTTCACTCAATTCGTGAGGTACCCACCTTTCAAGCTTTTTCACCTTCCCAATTTGCTTCAAGTGGATTAAAACAGTTTTATCACTAACACCGCAGCCTGCAGCTAACTCGGACGTGGTTTGCGATGGATCCGCTTCCACAATAGCCTTCAATTCTTCATTATCAACTTTGGTCTCCGGCCGTCCACAGGGCTTGTTCTGCAGGCCAAAATTTCCAGAACGAAAACGTTGGAACCAAAAACGCACTGTGTTTTCTTTTGCGGCACCGTCGCCATACACATCATTAATCCTTCGAGCCGTTTCTGCAGCACTGGTGCCACGGTGGAACTCGTACTCGTAAATAACGCGATATTTCAAGTTTTCCATTTTGTAAACTGAGTGACGCAAAGAAAAAAACAATTGAGGAAAAACAAATGAATTATAATTTTCGAAACACAAATACTTGAGTAAATAGCTGTATAAATTTGAATTTGGAATTCCTAACCAAAGAGAAGATATTTGAGATCAAAGTTGCCAGTACGGCAAAACGCCAATTTCATATGTAAGGACCTAATATATTTGTATAAAAGTGTTAAAAATTATTATAAATAATGAAACAGCTTTTTTAGTCGGTCGAGATTACCATACGGCAATAAGCAAACCTTGATGTACTCTGCGCAACAAAAGTTTAATAAAATACAGTATATTATTTATAGTTAAGGCATTAAACATTGTGGAGGTTTAAGGACATTATAATTTGTTTTATCAAACACTGTTTATCTCACGTTTTGTAACGTGGAATAAACAGTGTTTGATAAAACAAATTACAAAATACAATATATTATTTATAGTTAAGGCATTAAACATTGTGGAGGTTTAAAGACATTGTAATTTGTTTTATCAAACACTGTTTATCCCACTTTTTGTAACGTGGAATAAACAGTGTTTGATAAAACAAATTACAAAATACAATATATTATTTATAGTTAAGGCATTAAACATTGTGGAGGTTTAAAGACATTGTAATTTATTTTATCAAACACAGTTTATTCCTCTTTTTGTAACGTGGAAGAAACAGTGTTTGATAAAACAAATTACAAAATACAATATATTATTTATAGTTAAGGCATTAAACATTGTGGAGGTTTAAAGACATTGTAATTTGTTTTATCAAACACTGTTTATCCCACATTTTGTAACGTGGAATAAACAGTGTTTGATAAAACAAAATACAAAATACAATATATTATTTATAGTTAAGGCATTAAACATTGTGGAGGTTCAAAGACATTGTAATTTGTTTTATCAAACACTGTTTATCCCACTTTTTGTAACGTGGAATAAACAGTGTTTGATAAAACAAATTACAAAATACAATATATTATTTATAGTTAAAGTATTAATTAACATTGTGGAGGTTTAAAGACATTGTAATTTGTTTTATCAAACACTGTTTATCCCACTTTTTGTAACGTGGAATAAACAGTGTTTGATAAAACAAATTACAAAATACAACATATAATTTATAGTTAAGGCATTAAACATTGTGCAGCTTTAAAGACATTGTAATTTGTTTTATCAAACACTGTTTATCCCACTTTTTGTAACGTGGAATAAACAGTGTTTGATAAAACAAATTACAAAATGCAATATATTATTTATAGTTTAAGTATTAATTAACATTGTGGAGGTTTAAAGACATTGCAATTTGTTTTATTAAACACTGTTTATCCCACTTATTGTAACGTGGAATAAACAGTGTTTGATAAAACAAATTACAAAAAACAACATATTATTTATAGTTAAGGCATTAACATTGTGGAGGTTTAAAGACATTGTAATTTGTTTTATCAAACACTGTTTATCCCACTTTTTGTAACGTGGAATAAACAATGTTTGATAAAACAAATTACAAAATACAACATATAATTTATAGTTAAGGCATTAAACATTGTGGAGCTTTAAAGACATTGTAATTTGTTTTATCAAACACTGTTTATCCCACTTTTTGTAACGTGGAATAAACAGTGTTTGATAAAACAAATTACAAAATACAATATATTTCTTAACAGTACCTCTATATACATTTCTAAATTAATTATATATATTTTTTTTCATTTTCTTAACAATCGTTTTCCCTTTTAAAGTGTGATTCCAGTAAATAAATCGGTTAAGGTCGTTTTGCTGAACAATTTGCCGAGGGAACGAGGAATGGGGCTAAAGCAGCAAACTTATTAAGGTGCAACGACTTGCTGTGAAATGGCTAGAATGCAGGGCCAGCGCATACTCGTACATAACATATGCATATGTGAATGTTTATGTTTATGTTTGTGTTTATGTTGATGTGTATGTGCATGTGTCCTTCCAAAGAATAAAATGAATTACATTGTGGTATTGTGTTAGGTGTTAACATAAGTTGTGTCCGTTTTTTTTCCAAATTTAAAAATGAGCACTAAAAGTAAAACAAAATGGTAAAGGTTATACGTCATTCGAAAGATACTTTTCTGCTCTACAAGAAATTGTATTGGCTTTTACGTTACGTATATTATTTTATTTGATTAAAAGCCTTCAAAATGGAATGTCAAGTAGACGAAAGTGAGCATTTTCGACACCTCCTTCTGTTCGCGTTCAATCGAGGGAAGAAAGCTGCCAAAGCTGCTCGCGAGAATAATTCACGCCATTTTTCCCCAATAAATTATTTTTAATTCACAAAAACGACGTAAAACCCGTTTGTATTTAAAAATGAAAAAAAAAACAACTTACTAACGAGAAAGTTTTGGGTGTTAACGTAAGTTGTGTCCGTTTTTTTTTCAATTTATAAATGAGCACCAAAAGTAAAACAAAATGGTTAATGTTATACGTCATTCGAAAGAAAATTTTCTGCTCTACAAGATATTGTGTTTGTTTTTACGTTACATATATTATTTTATTTGATTGCAAGCCTTCAAAATGGAATATCAAGTAGACCAAAGTGAGCATTTTCGACACCTCCTTCTGTTCGCGTTCAATCGAGGGAATAAAGCTGCCAAAGCTGCTCGCGATATTTACAAAGTGTACGGTGAAGATACTATGAATGAAAGGATAGATCGTTGATGGTTTTTCCTTTAATAATGACGTCGAATTGCGGACACGGTTGGACAAATTTCTCGAGTCAAGACCGAATGGTTTTTATCGCACAGGCATTGTAAAACTTGTAGAACGTTGGCAAAAAGTTGTAAATAATGAAGGAGAATACATTGTTAACTAATTTGTTGTAAAATAATGAAGGAGAATATATAAATGACTAATTTGTTGTATTTTTTTTTGTTGTGTCCTCTTGTTCTCTTCATTTGGAAAAAAACGGACAAAATTTATGTTATTATATTAACACCCAATAATTTGTTTTATCAAACAGTGTTTATTCCACAAAAAAGTGGAATAAACAGTGTTTCATAAAACCAATCAGAATGTCTTCAAACCTCCACAAGGTTAATGCCTTAACTATAAATAACACATACAAGTATTGTGGTATTTTAGGGAGATATTTTTACAGGATAGAATGACATAGTGATCTCGTTCCTCCCTAGTGCAAATGTACCTAAAAAATTTGAGTTGGACCCTTAATATACTTATTTGGGTGAAAGATATACCCTCACCTCTTTCCAATTGAGAGTGTTAGAGCAAAGGGTAGATGTGATCAGATAACATATATTTCGGAAAATACACAAAAACTACTTTTTTCGCGCTCAAAGTATCTGCAGGGGTCAGAAGCGCTTCCAATTATAAATTAAGACGACGAAAAAATGTTTCGTTTTATAAAATGTCTAATGACTGATATGTACTCGTATAGTTTTTTTAAACATATAGTTTATTGATCCTAGTAATAAGACAGGTGATCCTGGGGTTTACTTTATGGACTATAAAATTGGATAACCGTCCATCACATAACACTATCCTGCGCTAACATAAGTGTTACTGACACTATCCCGCGCTAAGTGGACTATAAAATTGGATAACCGTCCATCACATAACACTATCCTGCGCTAACATAAGTGTTACTGACACTATCCCGCGCTAAGTGGACTATAAAATTGGATAACCGTCCATCACATAACACTATCCTGCGCTAACATAAGTGTTACTGACACTATCCCGCGCTAAGTGGACTATAAAATTGGATAACCGTCCATCACATAACACTATCCTGCGCTAACATAAGTGTTACTGACACTATCCCGCGCTAAGTGGACTATAAAATTGGATAACCGTCCATCACATAACATTATCGTGCGCTAACATAAGTGTTACTGACACTATCCCGCGCTAAGTGTTACTGATATGAATTGTGCAGCTGCAAAATGCACTTGAATGCAACCCTTTTTTGGAGGTCCTTTCAAAATGTATGATTATAAAATAACACAATTCACATACACTACACCTAGAGCTGAATGTTACATACACTACACTTTAAGCACAACTCACATACACTACACTTTAAGCCCAATTCACGTACACTACTCATTAAGCTGAACTCGTAAAACATATCGGGAGATTATACGAGTACGTTAATATAATTTGAAGAAAAAAAAAGTTAATAAATACGATATCTTGGAGGTGTATAAATTATTCAGCCAGAAGAATCATTTTGCAATGGTGTAAGTAACACTCTCTGTATTACACAACTTATGTAGTGGTATTGGTTTTAGAATGCCACACGATTGGTCGCGCAGAGAGCGCGCGTTTGTATTGTTGTTAAAATACTCGGTGATAAGAAAAACACTACCATGTCGAAATTAGGAATGCGATTTTGGTATAATGTAATGTATAATTCAACATTTTTCGAAAGCTTAGAGTGTATGTCACTTTGTTATAACTTAAAGTTTCCTAGAATTTAGTATCACTCCATCCACTATAATTTTAAAACTTTATTATTTGGCATTGTAATTGTGTAATTATGACACATTAATATGTTAAAATAATCTTACATTCATTTTATTTTTATGTGCTATAATCTTATTAAAGCTGACGAACATTTTTACTTTATAATACTTGTACTATACTTATATTTATTTTTTAACTTGAAATTTTTTATTATTGTTATTTAATGTTTCCTAGAATCTGCCATGCCTAAACAATTAATATGTTAAATAAACTTACTTTCATTTTATTTTTATGATTATTACAATTTAAGCTGAGAGCATTTTTAATTTACAAAACGTGTGTGTTCATTTCAATGTTTGAATATAAAATATTATTTTAATTTTTTTTTTCTTTTTCCCTTCATTAAAAAATAAAGTGACAAGATTTTGTAAACGCACTGTTACTCACACTATTGCAAAATGACTCTTCTGGCTGAACGATCTATACTATATAATATAGGTAGACCAGTAGAGTGTAATGAATCACAGTGTTGGTATTATTTTATGCACCCGGCTAAACCACCCCTGACGGAGGATCTGCCTGAAAAACTTTCAGTCGAGAATGCACTGGAGAATGCACTGGAGAATCCACTTCATCGAAGAGAAGCTAAGGCTATTCCAAGATCAATTTGTTTTGTCTGTATAGAGAAATTGGATAAATGCCGAGTCCATTGTATTGAATATATTTCTTGGTTTACTTAGTTAAATTAAAAATAAGAAGACCATACAGTACCTGGCAGTAAGTAATGCACATCGAGCTTAAGAAAGAGACTGTCGGCAATATTCGGCTAACTTCGGCTTTGTAGAGCGTCATCTCTGTCGTACGATGCGACTGACAAATCGCGACAAAACACATGTTTTAATGACAGAGACGATGCTATACAAGACCGAAGTTAGCCGATTATGGCCGACAGTCTCTTTCTTAATCCCGATGTGTATTACTTACCGCCGGGTACAGTACATATATGAACATACATTATGTAATTTCTCTATCAGAGTAGACATAGAAAATATAGCGCCAGACATTCATATCTCAAAACACTGCCATCGTCTCTTCTAGATCAACACACATTCCATTATTTTAACCTTTCCCTTCCTGTGCAAAAAAAAATTAGCGCATTTCGGTGGTGTGTATTCACAATTCACATGTAAAAATGAGCGATTTAAAATCGAAAAAATAAAGATATTCATAGCCAATCGTTTAAATTAATTAAATTTGAAGTTAAAACTGATAATAATTGAAATTTAATTGCTGAAAACATGAAAAAAAAACATCGGCCGACGTTCACAAAACGGGTGAAGAGACCACCTCAAACGAATGCCCGCGAACTACTGAAGCGAGCGAACTGAGATTCTATTTCGTGCGTTCCCATATACCGAAGTAAAGTGAGAGTGAGACGTCAATAGCGTCGCTTCCTCACCCATAGTGTTTTTTTAGAATAAATATACCTACGTCACACACTGGCACACGTTTGAATGTATTGGTGAATTTATTACCGATTTTCACAAAATATCTCTGATGTGGCCGATAAGTGCTAATTATTATTAAAATTATTTTTTCATTCAATTCGTAAATGTATTACGGAGGAATACCTAAAATCTGAACCCAGTATTTATTATATTTATAGAGATATTAAAGGTGTTTAGAAGCAATGTGTACTAGTTACACATCACAGGACAGGAAGGGTTAAACTAGCGGGATTATTGCCAGGCTGCCTCTTCTAATCACCCAGACAAAAGTGCACAAAGAAAGTTACAAGGCTACAAAAAAAACGTATACGGCATAATATAACATTTAGTTTAAATAATACACTCATAAGAAATAATATTTTTTTATAACCTTAGAAATAATACTGGTCTAAATTTCATTTTCGTAATTTTAAAATACATGATCTATTTTTGGAAATGTTTTAAGTAATATATTCAAGTCTAAGTAATATATTCAAGTGTAACACATACTCGTAGAGTTAGTGTGGGATGGATGAAGTTTAGATCAATGACGGAAGTTCTATGTGATCCGAAAATGCCAGTAAAGTTAAAAGGAAAAGTATACCAAACGATTGTCAGACCCGCACTCCTCTATGGCTCCGAATGCTGGACGATGTATAACTCTTACTCTAGGCAACTAGAAACTGCTGAAATGCGCATGGTAAGATGGTCAGCTGGTGTGTCCCTAAGAGACAAAATAAGAAGCTCACGCATTCGTGGAAGCCTGGGTGTTACAGACATCAACAGCAAGATGGAGGAGAGGCGATTGAGATGGTATGGGCACGTTGGACCCAGAGCACCCGATCACATTGTGAACCAGGCAATCTCCATGGATCTTCCTCAAATACCAGAGGAAGACCAAAGAATTCATGGGTGGTGCAAAAAGATAACCTGATGCAGAGGCATGGCCTGGGGGACGTAGTCTGGGACAGAAGAGCATACAACCTGAGGACAGGGAGAGCTGACCCCAACAGTCTTCGCAGAGAATGAGTTGGGATGGAGCCAGGGAGAAGATTCAAGTCTATTTTATTTTATATTATCAAAATATACGATGTTTTATCGACAATTAAAAAAGATAACAAGAGTATTTATTACTCAAATTAGAATTTTGTGTGCGCGTGAATATTATAAATACAACACGTCACAAAAATTATAAACATTATATTAATCATATAAAAAACATCTAAATGTAATACGCACATGAATACCACCCACCATACATAAAAATAAACTGGAGATAGGTCAAGGCTTAGGTAATCAAAGGCCTTAAAATACAAAAAAACAAAGAATTGACATTGTAATTTGTTTTATCAAACACTGTTTATTCCTCCTTTTGTAACGGTTTCAAGGCTTTCACCTCATCATCAGGAGAGCACAAACAAGATTGAATTATGTTCGAACTGGTACCGAGATACACGCTTCTAACGGTTGGGGACATTCGGGCTGGGGACTGAGGGCTGAGGGAGGCATGGGACGACCTCGGCGAGATTCTTAGTATATATGTGTTTCCCAGATGTTCGCCTCGATGTACTGACTTGCGGCACCAGTTCGAAAAGAATTCAGTCTTGTTTGTGCTCCCCTGAAGATGAGGTGAAAGCCTTGAAACCAGTAGGGTTATACCTCTACAAAAAGGGGAATAAACAGTGTTTGATAAAACAAATTACAATGTCTTTAAACCTCCACAACGTTTATGCCTTAACTATAAAGAATAAACTATCTCCGAAAATAATAAACACGTGCACACACAATAAATCCTCTCCAACACAAGAATAAGCTCATTGAATCTTCAACATACTACTATGCGTATCCAGAAACTAAGTGTACTGAGGCTCTCACGACTGGATGGATTTTATTTTCGACATGTTGGCTACACTTCCGTGTAGCCTGACCCTTCCCCTCCGCAACGAGACCGGTTCGAGGTCAGTACGTTGAGAAGTGTTGACGCGACAACACGTTACGTGAAAAATGTCAATCCAATCTCCCGCCAAGTGCGAAATACGCGGCGTGATCCGTTATCTCGTTTGGAAGGGAAAACCTCCGGTTGAGGTTTATAATGAGGGGAAAACTGCATATGGTGATAAAGCTATGAATCGTACGAGTGTGTACAAGTGGTGTCGCGAGTTTAAAAATGGTCACGTCACACCTCTTCACCCTCCGCCAAAAAGTTCAAAACCACAATTTCAGCCAAGAAAATCATGGCATCCGTGTTTTGGGACTGTCAAGGCATCATTTTAATTGAATATATGCCTCAAGGGGAGACCATCAACTCTGCAAGATACTGTGAGACCCTAAAAAAATTGCGGAGGGCGATTCAGAACAAGAGGAGAGGCATGCTGACAAAGGGAGTCTGCCTGCTGCACGACAATGCCAGACCACACACGGCCAACGCCACGAAGGAACTGCTCGCCTCGTTTAAATGGGATGTTCTGAACCATCCCGCGCATTCCCCTGACCTAGCACCTTCAGATTACTATCTCTTTATCTCCCTGAAGCTGCACATGGGTGGAAAAAGGTTTTCAACCGACGAGGAGGTAAAGGAGGAGGTGGAGAAGTGGACGGAGGGGTTGGCGGGAAACTACTTCGAGGAAGGCATCAAAAAGTTGATACCCCGCTTCACCACCTGTATTGAGAGGAATGGCGACTATGTCGAAAAATAGCTTACATATGTACTACGGTAACCACGTAATTTTTTTGTTTAAATAAAAAAAATTGTAACCTACAAAAATTCAGTACACTTACTTTCTGGATATGCCTCGTATATAAGCAAATATTTCGAAAAACGTCAATAAAAATAAAGATAGAAAAAAAATCAACGGTAGTCACGTCGTGGCGTCGAATTTATGGTATGGTTCGGAACACTCTTTAAGTCTTCAATCGGTTGTATAATTTAGATGCATAATAATAATAAGTGTATTAAATTCTTATGTAGTTTACCTTAGGCATGAAAATTACAATATTTTAAGAGTTTTGTTAAAGAAAAAAGGTAGAGAATAGCTAATCTAAGAGACTGAGAAATGTTATTTCATATACATTTCTCCTTAAATATATTTATGTAATTTGCTTCGTATTCTTGTTGCTCTTGAGAGAGGTTTTGTTTTTCCCTATTCAAGTTTTGTATTGTAGATTTAATTAGGTGTTAACATAAGTTGTGTCCGTTTTTTTTCCAATTTCAAAATGAGCACCAAAAGTAAAACAAAATGGTAAATGTTATACGTCATTCGAAAGAAAATTTTCTGCTCTACAAGATATTGTGTTTGCTTTTACGTTACATGTATTATTTGATTTGATTACAAGCCTTCAAATGGAATGTCAAGTAGACGAAAGTGAGCATTTTCGACACCTCCTTCTGTTCGCTTTTAATCGAGGGAATAAAATTGCCAAAGCTGATCGTGATATTTGCGAAGTGTACGGCGAAGATGCTATGAATGAAAGGACAGCTCGTCGATGGTTTTTGCGTTTCAAAGACGGTAATTTCAACCTGAAAGACATGGAGCGTTCCGGACGACCAGTGAACTTCGGTGAGGATAGCTCAAACCATATTATTCATAAAGATCCCCTTCAAACATTTTTCATAACCATTTTTTATTCATCACCATTTTTAAACCATTTTTTATAACCACTAATGATGCGGTAAAGGAACCTTTGCTTGTGGCCATGCGTAGCTCGATGACGCGCAAGCAAACCAGCAGAAATTGTCGAACGTTGATATTTGTTGTTTTCACTCAAAACATGTGGAACCCAAGCCCCGAACTTCTGGACTTTTCTTATTGATTTAAGATGGCGGTATACAATCATGTGGCTAAAACTCATCTGCTCAGCCGATTCTACGGTGGTTTGAAGGGGATCTTCATGAATAATACGGTTTAAGCGGTCCTCATTAAAGTCCACTGGTCGTCCGGAACGCTCCTTGTCTTTCAGGTCGATATTACCGTCTTTGAAACGCAAAAACCATCGACTAGCTGTCCTTCTATTCATAGCATCTGCACCGTACACTTCGCAAATATCACGATCAGCTTTGGCAATTTTATTCCCTCGATTAAAAGCGAACAGAAGATGGTGTCGAAAATGCTCACTTTCGTCTACTTGACATTCCATTTTGAAGGCTTGTAATCAAATAAAATAATATATGTAACGTAAAAGCAAACACAATATCTTGTAGAGTAGAAAATTTTATTTTCGAATGACGTATAACATTTACCATTTTGTTTTCCTTTTGGTGCTCATTTTCAAACTTGGAAAAAAACGGTCACAACTTATATTAACACCCAATATTTAATTATTTGTATTTAATTATTTTTTAACTTCCGTGTTGTTATGATAAACTAGGATATTTTAAAAGATATATGTATTCTGAAGAAAGTTATTTTTTTAAGATGTTTATAATTTATGTCATGTTTTCTTTATGTTACTGTGATATATTAGGTCCTTACATATGAAATTGGCGTTTTGCCGTACTGGCAACTTTGATCTCAAATATCTTCTCTTTGGTTAGGAATTCCAAATTCAAATTTATACAGCTATTTACTCAAGTATTTGTGTTTCGAAAATTATAATTCATTTGTTTTTTCCTCAATTGTTTTTTTTCTTTGCGTCACTCAGTTTACAAAATGGAAAACTTGAAATATCGCGTTATTTACGAGTACGAGTTCCACCGTGGCACCAGTGCTGCAGAAACGGCTCGAAGGATTAATGATGTGTATGGCGACGGTGCCGCAAAAGAAAACACAGTGCGTTTTTGGTTCCAACGTTTTCGTTCTGGAAATTTCGACCTGCAGAATAAGCCCCGTGGACGGCCGGAGACCAAAGTTGATAATGAAGAATTGAAGGCTATTGTGGAAGCGGATCCATCGCAAACCACGTCCGAGTTAGCTGCAGGCTGCGGTGTTAGTGATAAAACTGTTTTAATCCACTTGAAGCAAATTGGGAAGGTGGAAAAGCTTGAAAGTTGGGTACCTCACGAATTGAGTGAAGCAAATCAACAAACGCGCGTTGACTGCTGCGTTGCATTAATCAACCGGCACATTAATGAAGGGATTTTGAATCGAATCATTACCTGTGATGAAAAGTGGATCCTGTATGATAACCGGAAGCGCTCATCGCAATGGCTGAACCCTGCCGAACCAGCCAAACCATGCCCCGAGCGAAAATTGACTCCAAAAAAGTTACTTGTGAGCGTTTGGTGGACTAGTGCTGGTGTCGTTCACTACAGCTTTCTTAAATCTGGCCAGACGATTACGGCAGATGTCTATTGTCAGCGACTGCAAACCATGATGGAAAAGCTAGCTGCTAAACAACCGAGGCTGGTTAATCGCTCTAGGCCACTGCTGCTTCATGATAACGCTAGACCACACACTGCACAACAGACGGCTACCAAATTAGAAGAGCTTCAATTGGAATGTCTAAGACATCCACCGTACTCTCCGGACCTTGCCCCGACAGATTACTATTTTTTTCGAAATTTGGATAACTTCTTGCAAGGGAAAAAATTCAACTCCGATGGGGCAGTCCAAACCGACTTCAAAGATTTTATTGATTCCCGTCCGAATGGTTTTTTTAGTAAAGGGATCGATGAACTACCTATGAGATGGCAAAAGTGCATAGATAGCAATGGTAGATACTTTGATTAAATAAATATATTATATTAAAAAAAAATCAACTTTATGTTCCTCCCAAACAAAACGCCAATTTCATATGTAAGGACCTAATATTATATAAACACTTGAGTGTTTTTATTTTTTCAATGAACAAGCAAATAATTATTATTTTTTTTGAATCTCACAAAACACGTTTGTTTCAGTTTGTGGTGACATGTTTACATTTTCGTTTCCATTTCCGCCATTCTGAGAAGGTTTTTGTCCTCTTGGTATAGGCTCTCACTTCTATCCCGTATGTCATGATGGGGCGGATGCATGTATTATATATCCTGACCTTACTTTCGGTTAGCACGTGTTTGTTTCTCCATATAGTGTCCCGCAGGCAGCCAGCCAAAGCTGTCGCCTTATCAATTTGTGACATTCCACAAATTGAAAAGCACCCTTAGTGCACGCATCTCCACAGCAGTACTCTTACGTACCCGGCGGTAAGTAATACACATCGGGCTTTTAGCGGATGTCCTTGAAGGACGCGCTGATGATTTTGATTGTTTGGTATTTAAATAAAATACGTCAATTAGCAATGCGGAAGCAGAGAGTGAATGAATCGATGAATAATAAATAGTGATTAATGATGCTTTATTTATCGGTAAGTAGGTATTTATACATTTCAGAATGGGCGCGGGAGTGCGCCCGCAATATATTTTTATCTCACTCCTGTGCGTGCAGAGATGGTTGATTGAAATATTGCAGACGTCGCGAATAATATTGTGGGTAGATAATTTGTTGGCGAAAACGGCGAGACAGCGTGATGCATTCTCTTTCTACTGTGGAATGTATCGTAAATAGTATTTGCGGGTAAACAATTTCAATGTTTTGGTATGCGACCTTTGGACATATCCGAAGGTCGTTTCGTCGGTCGTTGACCGTGTGTGACGACAATATTCAGCGACGACAGTAGTTCCTACAGGCTTAAGAAAGAGACTGTCAGCCATAATTAGCTAACTTCAGCTTTGTAGAGCGTCGCCTCTGTCGCACGATGCGCTAACTCTGTCGCACGATGTCGTATCTGTCGCACGATGTGTATGAATGATAGAGACGACGCTCTACAAAGCCGAAGTTAGCCAATTATGGCCAACAGTGTCTTTCTTAAGCCCGATGTGTATTACTTACCGCCGGGTACTGTACTCTTATCCTTCTACCAAGTCCATGTTTCACTTCCATACATCAAAGTGGGCACCAGCACACTACTATGTATAATCATTTTCACTACTTTTAATATTACAAGATTGTTGTACATAACATTAAGTGCTCCGTTTACCTTTTTTACTTGATGCATATCAGATTTTGAAAATAAAAATATTGAATAATTTAACGACCACTAACTAAAAAACTTTTACAAGTATTTTTATGAACTTTCGAGAAATTATAAAAAATACTTAAGTCTTTGTATAGTCGTTTTTATTTTCTTTTCGGCTTTTTAAACACTTAATGAGATAACTTACATTCCTGAAGTTTTGTGCTTTACTGGTCCCCTGGTAACACAGGCCCAGGAGAAATATAAAAACAACTTTTAAAGATATAATCATATTGACGATCCTTGTGTCAGTTTTCTTTCCAGACTTTGTTTTTCTGACCATTATTTTTCCTTTTCATTATATTTTTTTGTGAAGAAATTATATCGATACATTATTTTATCTTCATGAAAACCATTAGTAGCAATATTACGCAAGTAGTTTTGTAAATTCAGTTTAAAAATAATTTTGAACTGAAACTAACTAAATTAACTAACACTTTTACAAATTCCCAAAAGCAAAGAGAATAGTGTATCGGACGTATGCGTCATCATAAAATAATTGTGTATTTGTTTTCTTGTTTGATATGTATAAATTCGTAGTTATATTATTTGGATTTTTGTATGAATATTTATGTTTGTTGAGATCCACGCTGCGTCGCGACCGCAACGGAAATGTGTCTTATGAATGAATGAATGAAACTAGTTCTTTTTTCTTTTATTAAATGTTTAAAACGTGCGCATTTTACTGCGTCGTCGATCTTTTGTCAGTGATTTGAGGGAGTACCTTTTCCACTGTTGTGTCATATGTGTGATTGTGTTATTTATATGTGTATACTTATATTAAGTATTTGTGTGATAATCTCCATTTTATTTTTAGGCTCGATGAGCCTTTGTTTTCTCTCTCTCTCTTTTAGATTTGAATTGAGTCAACCATAGTTGGGCATGGTGTCTATACTTCAAAGGGATACGACAGCTCATGTCAGCGGCCCCGGCGGCGCAGTTCAATGCGCGGACACCGTGAGACTATATCGCTAGCCGACCGGCCTCTGCATGCGCAAAACTGCCAAAAACTGTGATATTTCGCGAGGTGTGACCGCATGCAGTGGTGGAAACGGGTGGAAACGATGAGCAATCGGCCGCACATAAGAAGCGCCAAAGATCATCACTTTTAACGTCCCCGCCACTCTGAACGCCCCCCCCAACTGCAAATGACCCGTCACTCTAAACGCCCCCCATAATCTACACCGACACCGACACATCCACTGGCAGACGACAGCCTTCCTCCATAGGCAATCGCGTATCTCCCATATTTATCATATATTTGTATTAATATTTTTTTTTAAAAGTCACACACGTCTCCCCATATATACCTATACAAACAACACTGTATATTTTACTCACCATTATCTCACCTCCATTATTTTTCACTCACACCCATTTAAATTAAAGAGTGAAGAATGGAATATTTACTTTTAATAAACGAATGAGCGTTAAACTGGGGACGACTGTATTGGGTGTTAACATAAGTTGTGTCCGTTTTTTCCAATTTAAAAATGAGCACCAAAAGTAAAACAAAATGCTAAATGTTATACGTCAAACGAAAGAAAATTTTCTGCTCTACATGATATTGTGTTTGCTTTTACGTTACATATATTATTTTATTTGATTACAAGCCTTCAAAACGGAATGTCAAGTAGACGAAAGTGAGGATTTTCGACACCTCCTTCTGTTTGCGTTCAATCGAGGGAATAAAGTTGCCAAAGCTACTCGCGATATTTGCGAAGTGTACAGTGAAGATGCTATGAATGAAAGTTTGAAGGGGGTCTTCATGAATAATATGGTTTAAGCTGTCTTCATCGAAGTCCACTAGTCGTCCGGAACGCTCCATGTCTTTCAGGTCGGACTTACCGCCTTTGAAACGCAAAAACCATCGACGAGGTGTACTTTCATTCATAGCATCTTCACCGTGCACTTCGCAAATATCGCGAGCAGTTTTGGCAGCTTTATTCCCTAGATTGAACACGAACAGAAGGATGTGTCGAAAATGCTCACTTTCGTCTACTCGACATTCCATTTTGAAAGCTTGTAATCAAATAAAATAATATATGTAACGTAAAAGCAACTACAATATCATGTAGAGCAGAAAATTTTCTTTCGTTTGACGTATAACATTTAGCATTTTGTTTCATTCATAGCATCTTCACCGTACATTTCGCAAATATCGCGAGCAGCTTTGGCAGCTTTATTCCCTCGATTGAATGCGAACAGAGGTGTCGAAAAAGCTCGCTTTCGTCTACTTTACATTCCATTTTGAAGGTTTGTAATCAAATAAAATAATATATGTATTGTAAAAGCAAACACAATATCTTGTAAAACAGAAAATTTTCTTTCGAATGACGTATAACTTTTACCATTTTGTTTTACTTTTGGTGCTCATTTTTAAATTGAAAACAAAACGGACACAACTTATGTTAACACCTAATACTTTCTCGTTAGTAAGTTGTTTTTTTTTTTCATTTTTAAATACAAACGGTTTTTACGTCGTTTTTGTGAAATAAAAATAATTAATTGGGGAAAAATGGCGTGAATTATTCTGAAGAAAAGATTGACTGGGACTATTTTGAATACCACCGACCATTTTGAATAAGTTTTACATCTCATTAAGGGCACAGGAAAAATAAATTCCCAATGGAATTAATTGATTAATTTATTTAAAATATTTTACATTTGCATATACTTATGCCAAGAGAAACGCGAACTTAATTCGGACAACTTTTTACTGCTAACAACATACTCGTATTTCGGATAACTTTTTTGTAAACTTTTAACTGCTTACAACACACTCGTAATTCGGACAATTTTTTAAAACTTTCAACAGCTTGATTCGGACAACTTTTTACTGCTAACAACATACTCGTAGTTCGGATAACTTTTTTGTAAAAAATTTACTGCTAACAACATACTCGTAATTCGGACAAGTTTTTTAAACTTTCAACAGCTTAATTCGGACAACTTTTTACTGCTAACAACATACTCGTAATTCGGACAATTTTTTAAAACTTTCAACACCTTGATTCGGACAACTTTTTACTGCTAACAACATACTCGTAATTTGCATAACTTTTTTGTAAACTTTTTATTGCTAACAACATACTCGTAATTCGGACAATTTTTTAAAACTTTTAACAGCTTAATTCGGACAACTTTTTACTGCTAACAACATACTCGTAGTTCGGATAACTTTTTTGTAAAAAATTTACTGCTAACAACATACTCGTAATTCGGACAAGTTTTTTAAACTTTCAACAGCTTAATTCGGACAACTTTTTACTGCTAACAACATACTCGTAATTCGGATAACTTTTTTGTAAACTTTTTATTGCTAACAACATACTCTTAATTCGGACAATTTTGTAAAACTTTTTACTGCGAACAGCATACTCATAATTTGAACAACTTTTTAAAACTTTCAACAGCTTAATTCGGACAATTTTTTAAAACTTTTTACAGCTAACAACATACTCATAATTCGAACAACTTTTTAAAACTTTCAACAGCTTGATTCCGACAACTTTTTAAAACTTTTTACTGCCAACAACATCATCATTGACTACGTACGAGTAGTTTATTTATTTATATGGTACCTTTCAACACACGAAAAGCATGACCGGGAGAAAATAAAACCTGATAATGCGCAAATGGGTAGTCAGTGCTACCTCTACGTTCAGTCCATCTATTCGGTATATTATCATCAAGACAGGTCCTCACATCACAATGATAATAGAAAGGTGGACCACATTGCCGGAGATAAGTCCTTCTTATCTCTAAACTTCACACGAATACGCGGTTTGACAAATTCCTACAGCAAGTTCAAGTAAACGGCACAGTGTCAAAGTGTGTATAAATTTTTTTGAGACATCATATATACACACAAAATATATATCTTTACACGCAGTGCACTAACATGAACAAAGTTTACACACACATATGAAAAATCTGTTGATTATGAAAATAAAAATAAATGAATTAAAACGAGGAGAAAGAAAGAAAATAATAAGCTTTGAAAATGTTAACAGTTACGTTGCATAACGTTTAACTGAAAATTTGATCATTTTTCACTCTTCTTCGGTAACTAATGAAGGCAAGCACCCTGTATCACCTCGTAGGTGGTACATACGAGGGTGGATCAAATATAAATGAGACTTTTGTTTTAGAGCGCTTAATTTTAAACAGAGCGCGCGGCCGCCTCGAGGAGTGTTGGGTAAGGATATCAGGACTGGGAAGAGCGGTAAGTCGGCTTCGGCAGATTCCTTCATTAATATGGCACACGATGTCTGAGAAAGAGGTGTACCCGTCGATTGCACAACACACAATTATCAAGTTACTCGCTCGTGAGAAGGTAAAATTAATGGAAATTATGTGAAGAATGACGGCACAGTTTAGGGATTAAACACTGGCAAAGTCCCGTGTGTTTCCCTGGCATAAACAGTTTATGAGAGGCCGTAAAGGGGTTGAAAATAAGAGCCATGATCGTCGCCCACGGACGAGCATTACCGAACAGAACATTACAGCCATTTGTCATCTTCTGGAAGGGACCGACGTTTGACGGTCTTTTTCTTTCTGCAAATAAAAAATTAAACCAAAAAATCTCGTATTATAATTGATCTTCTCTCGTACTATTCTTTATCTCATACTTGCCGTTCGATTTCTCATCAGAACCATAAACCCATGTCTTCTGCGAACATGACAGATACGCTACAGTGACGCGTGTCACCAAATATGATTCGTTACGCGTTATTATGAAAAACGAAAACCCACAATATTGTTAAGGTTATCCTGAAACTGTGTTTAAGTAAATTTCTGTCTCAATTTTGTTAAATTCAGATATCGTTGTCGTCATTGCTGGACCTCGTAGTCGAGGATCCTCTCGCCATTCTAACGTCAATCCAGTTGGAAAGCAAAACTGTGCTGTTGATTTTTTCCTGTCTTTATTTATTTTCTCCTCTTTGAGTAAATGTGCCGTTGCAAACCAGCAAATTCACCGGTTACACCGGTGCACTGGATCCGATGGCACGCCTAAAGTGAGACGACCGGAGTACACCGGTATGTTTTTTTAAAGAATAGATGTAACTGAAGTCAAAGGTATCCTAATTTACATATAAATGTGTGTGGGCTGAAAAACACGTGATATCATACCGGGCTCGCCCTCTATTGGTGGGGGTGTATCTCAACTTGGGGAATGCTATGTTTGTTTTTTATTAAGAATAGATGTAAATGAAGTCAAAGGTATCCTAATTTACATATAAATGGGTGTGGACTGAAAAACATGTGATATCATACCGGGCTCGCTCTCTATTGGTGGGGGTGTATCTCAACTGGGGGAATGCTTTGTTTGTTTTTTTTAAAGAATAGATGTAACTGAAGTCAAAGGTATCCTAATTTACATATAAATGTGTGTGGACTGAAAAACATGTGATATCATACCGGGCTCGCCCTCTATTGGTGGGGGTGTATCTCAACTGGGGGAATGCTATGTTCGTTTTTTTAAAGAATAGATGTAACTGAAGTCAAAGATATCCTAATTTACATATAAATGGGTGTGGACTGAAAAACATGTGATATCATACCGGGCTCGCCCTCTATTGGTGGGGGTGTATCTCAACTGGGGGAATGCTATGTTTGTTTTTTTAAAGAATAAATGTAACTGAAGTCAAAGGTATCCTAATTTACATATAAATATGTGTGGACTGAAAAACATGTGATATCATACCGGGCTCGCCCTCTATTGGTGGGGGTGTATCTCAACTGGGGGAATGCTATGTTTGTTTTTTTAAAGAATAGATGTAACTGAAGTCAAAGGTATCCTAATTTACATATAAATGGGTGTGGACTGAAAAATATGTGATATCATACCGGGTTCGCCCTCTATTGGTGGGGGTGTATCTCAACTGGGGGAATGCTATGTTTGTTTTTTTAAAGAATAGATGTAACTGAAGTCAAAGGTATCCTAATTTACATATAAATTGGTGTGGACTGAAAAATATGTGATATCATACCGGGTTCGCCCTCTATTGGAGGGGGTGTATCTCAACTGGGGGAATGCTATGTTTGTTTTTTTAAAGAATAGATGTAACTGAAGTCAAAGGTATCCTAATTTACATATAAATGGGTATGGACTGAAAAATATGTGATATCATACCGGGTTCGCCCTCTATTGGTGGAGGTGTATCTCAACTGGGGGAATGCTATGTTTGTTTTATTTAAGAATAGATGTAACTGAAGTCAAAGGTATTCTAATTTACGTATAAATGTGTGTGGACTGAAAAACATATGATATCATACCGGGCTCGCCCTCTATTAATGGGGGTGTATCTCAACTGGGGGAATGCTATGTTTGTTTTTTTTAAAGAATAGATGTAACTGAAGTCAAAGGTGTCTTAATTTACATATAAATGGGTATGGACTGAAAAACATGTGATATCATACCGGGCTCGCCCTCTATTGGTGGGGGTGTATCTCAACTGGGGGAATGCTATGTTTAGTTTTTTTAAAGAATAGATGTAACTGAAGTCAAAGGTATCCTAATTTACATATAAATATGTGTGGACTGAAAAACATGTGATATCATACCGGGTTTGCCCTCTATTAGTGGGGGTGTATCTCAACTGGGGGAATGTTATGTTTCTTTTTTTAAAGAATAGATGTAACTGAAGTCAAAGATATCCTAATTTACATATAAATGGGTGTGGACTGAAAAACATGTGATATCATACCGGGCTCGCCCTCTATTGGTGGGGGTGTATCTCAACTGGGGGAATGCTATGTTTGTTTTTTTAAAGAATAGATGTAACTGAAGTCAAAGATATCCTAATTTACATATAAATGGGTGTGGACTGAAAAACATGTGATATGATACCGGGCTCGCTCTCTATTAGTGGGGGTGTATCTCAACTGGGGGAATGCTATGTTTGTTTTTTTAAAGAATAGATGTAACTGAAGTCAAAGGTATCCTAATTTACACATAAATTTGTGTGGACTGAAAAACATGGGGTATCATACCGGGCTCGCCCTCTATTGGTGGGGGTGTATCTCGACTGGGGGAATGCTTTGATATGTCAAACCTCTTGATAGCTTCTCTCTTTAATGTATTTTCTTTGCCAATATCTTGAAATACATATGCAATTTCTGGATATATGTATACATTATACTCGTATATTGATATCAATAAACCTATATTTATTTATTTATACCCCCAAATACTAGGCGAAAAAATGTCTGTTATTCGAGGGTAGTAACATAGCGCGGGATTCGAACCGGCAATCTTCCGCGCGGCGATTACCGCATGGTCATACACCTCATTCAGATACAACTTGCTCATGGATAGACCAATATTTTTAGTTTTTCGAAAATCACTCGTGTTGTAGAACGTTGGTCACTGTCAATCAAAGCCTTCATTTGGCCATTATCAGTGGTAATTGACCTTCCACATCGGATACCATCTTCAAGTATCGTATTTTCATTTAACTACATTTGACACACATGATCGCTTACTTAATCGTTGCCACATATTGTACATACCTGCGTATTGTAAAAAAACACCAATTTATTTTGTTTCATCTTCAAAATGACGCCAAAAAAGGCTCAAGCTATCGGAGTCAACAATGGTCGAAAAATGCATTAAAATATAACCTTTCATATTAATATACATTCAGCACATTTGGAATGAAGTTGGCAATGAAAGTTTTGTTCTACCGACATCTATCGGAGAAATGCGAAACGAATTTACAGACAACCTATTAATAAATGTTTTTATTTACTATGTAAACTCTCTTATGAAAGTGATTCCAAACAAAATCACGCAGGACCCCGAAAATGTAATGAGTCATTTGAACCATTTTGAAAGTAATAATGCTTTTATCAGCCAATCTAAAGTTTTCAAAGTACACGGAAATATTAAAGAGCTAGCGACCCAAAATTAAATTACTCCTCTTGGCATTGAATTCAAATTAACCTTTTAGACCTTATCTCACCACTAACTTGTGTTATGTTATCGTTGAACATACTACCTTGATCAAAAAGTTTTAGGACCAGCCACCGTGTGGCGCTGTCAGTCACCCGATTGGAATTCTTTTTTTTTGTGTTAAGTTACCACATCTATCATTGAAACTTCCCTCCAAAATTCAGCGTCATAGCTTGACATTTGTAAAAGTTACGCTTTACTGAGTACATCTACCTTTGTGCGTGTTTTCGACTTTTTACAAGTTTGAAAATGGCATCAACGAGTTTGCATTAAATTTTATGTGAAAAACGGATTTAACGGTCCGCAGACCTTGGAAATGTTGGAGAAGTGTTTTTCGGTGGCACGAACGCTTCAGAAGTGGCCGTGAGTCGGTCGAGGATGACAAACGCAGTGGCAGTCGAAAACCAATGAAAACATCGATAAAATCAAAGAAATGTTGGCTGAAAACCGCAAATTGACCAACAGAGAGCTGGCAGAGGACTTGAACATCGCTTATGGATCCGCTCAAGACATTTTGGTTAATGATTTGGTCCTCAGACGTGTCGCTCCAAATTGGTGCCGAAAGACCTCAATTTCATGCAAAAAAAGGACCGCGTTGAAATCGCGAAAGACATGATTTCCATGAGTTTTTGACCAAAAACAACACGAATACTATCCAGCTGCCTTCGAATTCACCTGATCTGGCTCCCTGCGACTTTTTCCTGTTCAACCGACATAAAAAACCGCTTCGCGGAACGCGTTACAGCACCCGAGAGGATGTCATGAAAAAATCGAAAACGGCTCTGATGGACATAGCGAAAATTGAGTACCAGCGGTGTTTCGAGGATTGGATCCAGCGCTGGCGTAGGTGCGTTGCAGTCGACGGGGAGTACTTTGAAGGGGACCATATCGATTTTGATGAATAAACTTGCATTTTCGGTTTTATGAATAAAGTCCTAAAACTTTTTGATCAAAGTAGTATTATAGTTCATTGAAGCATACTGCTTAGTTCCCGAGTGACCCTGATTCAATGCCTGGACTGGTTTTACTTCGAAATAAATATGTATACATAACATACATACCTTTCCTTGTTTTTTTCCTTCTATTTCCTTGTTAGGGTAGACATACCGAACATACTTCTTCCACCTTCTACACATGCATAGATCTTCTTTCACAATTATTTATCTCTCTTAACACCATATCTTACACAGTTGCTCATTGTAAGCGTTCTTTGGAAGCGTGTGTGCGACCTATCCTCACATATAGCATCGAAGCGAGAGCGAACACTGTCAGGAACAAAAGTATGCTAAGGACAACGGAAATGAGAACTCTGCGCGCTAGTGCTGGGAAGACTGCGTGATCGTGTAAGGAACACCACAATCCGAGAGGTCTGTGAGGTCCAAGATGTGGTAAGATGGGGACAACAGCGTCGACGATACTGGTACCAACATGTACAGAGAATGAATTCCACAAGAATTCCATACATAGCTCTGCATGGGGTGCCGGATGGACGGCGACCACCAGGGAGACCCCCGAAACGATGGAGAGATAGCTGGAGCTCAGCATCACAAGAGGGCCATCCTGTAGTGACAGACTCTTGAGTCTACATAAAGTTGAAGAAGAAGTTATTTGTTTTATCAAATACTGTTTATTCGACTTTTATTAACAGTATATCCCTACCGATGTCAAGACTTTCACCTCGTCATCAGAGGAGCACAAACAGTTTATGCTCCCCTAATTATGAACCGAAAGCCTTGAAACCGGTAGAATTATACCGTTACAAAAAGTGGAATAAACAGTGTTTGAGAAAACAAATTACAATGTTTACAGGAGTTGTAAGTAGTAAGACCTGTAAATATTTTATAAAAGTGCGGCGTTGCATAACATAACAGTTCAGAAAAGTTTTAGAATGGGTCTGAAACCGGTAGAGTTATACTGTTACAAAAAGTGAAATAAACAGTGTTTGATAAAACAAATTACAATGTTGTAAGTAGTAAGTACTGTAAATATTTTATAAACAAGCTGCGTTACATAACATAACAGTTCAGAAAAGTTTTAGAAAGGCTCTGAAACCATTCATGGAACGCGTTTATCGCCTAAATATTGCAGCCGTTGTAATATTCACAATAAAACTCCAAATGCTGGCTTTACTGCAAGAAAATATAATTCGAAACGAAAGAATACTTTATTCAGGTGTAAAAGGTGAGGAACGCTTTAATAATTCGCGTTGTTTCCACAGGAAATATGTGCCACGTTACGAGTGCACCTCATAAAAAATATATGAAAATAGCACTTAACACGTTGTCTGAAATATAAAACACGTTTTTTTACAGCTCAACAGTGGTGAGATCGGGCAGAAGTAGAAATATGGCGAACTGTTAAATTTAGGCGGGGTATGATATGGCGAGACGGGCTAATAAAATTTAAAATGCTTTCTAAGATATGTATTTTGAGGATCTTTGTCTTTTATACATCATGGTATAGCTTATAATCAGCGGCGGCAGGTCTCGAGGTGCGTTGGTGCGCTGAACCGGAGAAATAATTCGCAATAATTTAATTATATATTCGCAAACATGACTTCCAAAAATGTTAAATATTTGTTTAATATGAGTCGTTCACAAGCCAAGTGAACCAAGTCCATTCTGGTTAGTTTTGAGTGAACTAAGTTCAAACATATTTAAATGTTTCTAATTCTGTAAGGGTATGATCGCAATTCTGAAAAGTGTTATATTGAGTACATTTATTATACTTACTTTGTACAAAAGCATTTTCTGCTGAAAACTAAAGCTTTTCGCACACCTTTCATGCAGTGATCTTAAATTCAATATTTTTGGACTTGGTTCACTTGGCTTCTGAACCACTCATATGTATGAGAATACTGACAAATAGTACGAGTATTTTTATATAAGTGAAAATTCCAAAACAATTATAATAAAATATAAAAAAATATTCCTTTCAAATTGACTTGAAGTCTGCCAATACTACCGGAGCGATCTCCAATACGCACCGGACGGAAACGCTAATTCATATAGGGCAGACAAAGACACAGTAAACCGTGAGACAGCGATATTTCATGTTCGCTCAGCGTCTCGAGGTGCGTCTGTGCTCAGCGCACCAGCCGCCGCTGCTTATAATGCCGACGTTTTGAAAACATCACAGTTTTCATCGTCAGGGCTTGTTTGAAATGGCGAAGTTGATAGTTGATTACAACCAAGCTCTGACGTTTAAAACTGCAACTTTTTCGAAACACCGACATCATAAACTAAATCACGCGGTACAATACTTCGAAACACCTTATACAATTCGACGAACTCCGTGGCCTAGTTGGTAAGATGCATGTTTCCCAACTCGGAAGTTGCAAGTTCGATTGCCGTCGAAACTCAGATTTAAAAAAAAAGGATTTCTATCTGATTTTTCCTAAAGAACTCTTTAACATATTTCTGGTTCGTTGGAAGACATTACCACATGACAATAAGCCCGCCAGGTTATACTGTATACAACGAAAGTGTAATGCAATAAAATACAATTGACTATTCCTATGTTCCTTCAAATGAGGAAACAAAAAATCTTATTATACTCGTAAATTTATTGTAACGCGCCTGTTCCGAAAATGAACTAATCTCGTTCTAATGAAGAAACACAGTTATTGACCCCTATTGCAGACGGGTTTCATTTGTCGTGTTCCCAGTAAACTAGGCGTTTACCTGTATCTCACTGAGAACATATAGCATAAACAAATAAATACATATTTATTTCCGATTTTTTATTTTATAAAACCCTGTTGCATATTCTCATCAACCTGACAAACAGTGACACTCAATTACATATACTATGCGTATCCAGAAAGTAAGTGTACTGAGGCTCTCACGACCGGATAGATTTTATTTTCGACATGTTGGCTACACTTCCGTGTAGCCTGACCCTTGCCCTCCACAGCGAGACCGGTTCCAGGTCAGTACGTTGAGAAGTGTCAACGCGACAACACGTTTCGTGAAAAATGTCAATCCAATCTCCCGCCAAGTACGAAATACGCGGCGTCATCCGTTATCTCGTTTGGAAGGGAAAACCTCAGGTTGAGGTTTATAATGAGGTGAAAACTGCATATGGTGATAAAGCTATGAATCGTACGAGTGTGTACAAGTGGTGTCGCGAGTTTAAAAACGGTCGTACGTCTGTGCATAATGATCAGAGGAGCGGAAGACCTTCAATTGTGACTGACGAAATTGACGAAATTGTTTTGGGACTGTCAAGGCATAATTTTTATTGAATATATGCCTCAAGGGGAGACCATCAACTCTGCAAGATACTGTGAGACCCTTAAAAAATTGCGGAGGGCGATTCAGAACAAGAGGAGAGGCATGCTGACAAAGGGAGTCTGCCTATTGCACGATAATGCCAGACCACACACGGCCAACGCCACGAAGGAACTGCTAGCCTCGTTTAAATGGGATGTCCTGAACCATCCCGCGCATTCCCTTGACCTAGCACCTTCAGATTACTATCTCTTTACCTCCCTGAAGCTGCACATGGGTGGAAAAAGGTTTTCAACCGACGAGGAGGTAAAGGAGGAGGGGGAGAAGTGGACGGAGGGGTTGGCGGGAAACTACTTCGAGGAAGGCATCAAAAAGTTGATACCCCGCTTCACCACCTGCATTGAGAGGAATGGCGACTATGTCGAAAAATAGTTTACATATGTATTAGGTGTACAAATAAGTTTCCGCCGTTTTTTATCAAAAATTGGGCATTTATTGTGAAAGAACGGAACCTCATGTTTTATTCGAAGTATTGCCCATCGCTTTCCACTACTTTTTCCCATCTTTCTGGCAGCATACGGATACCGCGTCGGAAAAATGATTCATCTTTTGAGGCTATCCACGAATCGACCCAATTTTCGGTATCTTCATATGATGTGAAGTGCTGCTCAGACAGGCCATGCGTCATCGATCGAAACAAGTGGAAATCAGAAGGCGCAATGTCTGGTGAATACGGCGGGTGGGGTAAAACTTCCCAATTGAGTGTTTCCAAATAGGTTTTGACCGGCGCCGCAACATGTGGACGAGCATTATCATGCAGGAGAATAATTTTGTCGTGTCTGGAGTAGCAGTGGGCGCGCTTTTCCTCGAGTGCTCGACTCAATCTCATCAATTGTGCTCGGTAGACAGCCCCAGCAATGGTTTCGTTCGGTTTGAGCAACTCATAATACACGACACCAAGCTGATCCCACCAAATACACAACAAGAGTTTTTTTCCATGAATATTTGGCTTAGCTGTAGATGTTGAAGCATGGCCAGGGGTTCCCCATGATTTCTTCCTTTTTGGATTATCATAGTGGATCCATTTTTCATCACCAGTGACTATACGGTGCAGAAAACCCTTTCGTTTATGCCTGGCAAGCAGCATTTCACATGTGGAAAATCGGCGTTCAACGTTTCTCGGTGTCAGTTCATATGGAACCCAATTTCCTTGTTTTTGAATCATTCCCAATGATTTCAACCTATGTGAAATTGCTTGTTGAGTCACTCCTAATGTAAGTGCAAGTTCTTCTTGCGTTTGGCACGAATCTTGATCCAATAATACTTCCAATTCCGCGTCTTCGTACACTTTCGGCCTTCCGCTACGTTCTTTGTCTTCGATGTCAAATTCACCGTTCTTAAACTTTTGAACTTTTTCTCCCACTCACGACAACTTCTCTCACTTAAGGCAGCCTCACCATATGCTTCTACAAGCAATCGATGCGCCTCAGCTGCAGATTTCTTCAAATTGAAGAAGTAAATCAAAAGTTCCCGCAAATGACGCTTATTCGGCTCAAAACTTGACATTTTCGAACACAAAAAAATATGTTATACTGATAAAAATTCACTAATATTTCAAGGTCATGTTGTTGACAGATGTCCAACCTTACGATAATGACATTTTACATCTGACAATTTTAACCATAACTTACTGGTGGCGCCAACTTTTGTCAAACGGCGGTGACTTATTTGTACACCCAATACTACGGTAACCACGTAATTTTTTTGTTTAAATAAAAAAAATTGTAACCTACAAAAATTCAGTACACTTACTTTCTGGATATGCCTCGTATATGACGCGGATCAAACCCCTCACACTTCATCACTTCTGACATACCAAAACGTTTATCCCACAATGTACTGCACAGCATCATAAAAAAAATGTATGCCATCCTGGTTATTTAATATTCAAATGTTGGAAGTAACTATAGGATGCCCCAATAAGAGCGCCGGATTTAAATTTCGTGCCATATTTTTTTTTTATAAAGTTGGCAGCTTTCAAAATTTCATATGTGCCATCTGTCAATCTTACGATAAGTAAATATGGAACGCTACACGAAAAAACAACGCGTTATTATTGTTAAAATTCATTATAAAAACGGGGAAAGTTTTGCTGAAAAAGTTCGTAAATTTCGTGGAATTTTCAATGGGTGGCATACAAGTGTCAAATATGAATGTGTGCGAATTGCTGTATGCTGATGAAATGGTTGTGGTAGCGAAGAATGAGGGAGGACTACAGAGTTTGATAAATAAGTTGTGGTGTATCAATAGAAAACAAAGTAAAAAAGACACTAACACATATGTATATACTCGAACTGTTGAACTGAAAAGTTTTTAAAATACGCTAAGATGACAGTCGACACTAGTATTTTAGTATCAACTTTGATGTATGGGAGTGAAATGTGATCGTGGAAAAAGACTGAACGGACTCATGGAGGTGCATGGCCGCGCGGTAACGCACTGGACTTTTGTGCGGAAGGTCGTCGGTTCGAACCCCACGCTGTCCTACTCCTCTCGAACGACACAGGCACTTTTTTCGCCTAATGTTCGAGGGTATTAAGGATACCTTTGACTTCGGTTATATCTATTCTTTGAAAAAAAACCTCGAATAAATGTTGCAGAAATGTGTGCACTGACAAGAATACATAGAGTGACAATGTATGACAGAATGAAGTGATAAGGGTTGAAAAATAACTTAAGGCTGATGTATTGATTAAAATGAAGAAAATCACCCTGAGATGGTTAGAACTGAACGATGAATGAAAAACGACTTACAAAACAAATACAGAGCAAATGTAAGTTGAAGGCTTAGTAGAGGACGACTTAGGAAAGGAAAGTTAGGCTTTGTGAATGATATTTTAAAAGAATGGCATGTAAGAAATTGGAGCTGCATAAGGTGTGAAAAGAATGGCACGCTAGAAATTGGAGCTGTAAAAGGTATGAAAAAAATTATATGTAAGAAATTGGAGCTGTATAAGGTGTAAAAATAATGGCACGTAAGAAATTGGAGCTGTATAAGGTGTGAAAAGAATGGCACGTAAGAAATTTGAGCTGTATAAGGTGTGAAAAGAATGGCACGTAAGAAATTGGAGCTGTATAAGGTGTGGAAAGAATGGCACGTAAGAAATTGGAGCTGTATACGGTGTGAAAAGAATAGCATGTAAGAAATTGGAGATGTATAAGGTGTGAAAAGAATGGCACGTTAGAAATTGGAGTTGTATAAGGTATGAAAAAAATTATATGTAAGAAATTGGAGCTGTATAAGGTGTAAAAATAATGGCACGTAAGAAATTGGAGCTGTATAAGGTGTGAAAAGAATGGCACGTAAGAAATTTGAGCTGTATAAGGTGTGAAAAGAATGGCACGTAAGAAATTGGAGCTGTATAAGGTGTGAAAATAATTGCACGTAAGAAATTGGAGCTGTATAAGGTGTGAAAAGAATGGCACGTAAGAAATTGGAGCTGTATAAGGTGTGAAAAGAATGGCACGTAAGAAATTGGAGCTGTATGAGGTGTGAAAAGAATGGCATGTAAGAAATTGAAGCTGTATAAGGTGTGAAAAATGTATATCGAGACAGAAAAGTACACACTGTTATTAACTT
Organism: Odontocerum albicorne; assembly: GCA_949825065.1. Lineage (NCBI taxonomy): Eukaryota > Metazoa > Arthropoda > Insecta > Trichoptera > Odontoceridae > Odontocerum > Odontocerum albicorne. The sequence continues at coordinate 3,974,723 of OX463845.1, forward strand.
TTGCTCGGAGTATCGGTCCAACTTTTGGACACCTTACTCCATCGAATTTTTGTAAACGGACTTGGAATATTTTAGTTGGTTATTTGGGTGGTGGAGAGAACAACAATATGTATTTAGTATTTAAAGAGGAAAGGATAGAATGTTGTACATGTATTAATGTTGTTAATACATATATATTACATATCAATATACTTATATTTGTATGTATGTCACGAGCGTTAATGTATACTAGTTGCAACCCGTGAAATATTCACGGAAGGAAAACAAATTAATTTATCACGGACCCACCGAGATTCAAATTTCGAATTACTTTCGGAGAGAATCGAAGTATTCCTATCTCGCTCTCTTGTATTCAAAATTCAATTCTCGTATTCTTTCTTTGCCGACAACGGTCGTACGGGTTTTTGCCTATTTATATTATGATACGTATATAGAGATGTTTACATAGATATAGATATTTTAAATTATAATATATTACGAAGATGGGGGCAGGGGAAAACGCTGTGACTTTAAAGATAAATAGTTGTAAATGTGTTAGACAAATATGGGGGTAAAGATAGTTACACATTATATTTGTGACAGAAAAGTATTTCGCTATGTCCTTTTATGAGGGTTTCATACAAAACCCTCCCCTTTTTCTTCATCATAAATCCCCTTAAGGTCGCACCATTCCTTATATTCATAAGATATGTATTAATTTGACTGCGTACAAACGGGTATTATTCCAATACATATAATATTTGAACCCTTCTCACGATCAAAGCATTTGACTTTCGATACAAATTTAATCAGTGGACAGAAGCGAGAGATGTTTGTTTCACTTTGAATGGGAATTCTATCTATGTTATGTCTGGATAAACCCAAATATATTATAATACTAGCTGTACCCAGCCACGCGTTGCTGTGGCTCAGTCTGGTTAAATGTAAAAGAAAGAAAAGAGAAAGCACACGTTTCAATTGTGTTTAATTTCACAATGCGTATACAATATTTTTGATGTATTGTATACAATATTTTTGATGTCTTGTATACAATCTGGGTATACAATATTTTTGATGTCTTTCAGGCACTCTCAATCTGTCGCGTTTATCACCGTGCTTGCAAATGATCGCGTCGATCCAAGAGGTCAATTCACGATATGATTTGAATTCAAATCAAAGATCGATTGCACTGAAAAAGAAGAAAAATAGTTATAACAAAAACATATAAAATTGCGAAACATTAAAAAACGAACTCAATAATATTGTTAAGTTCGGATACATCTTTGTTCTTGCCGCCAACAATAGCTCACTTAGCTAATCGTGATTCTTATAATTGATTTGAATATAGGGAAATACTTTTTCAAACAATTCCTCTTTTAACGTCACTAAATTGCAGAAGTTCTATTACCGTCATTTACAACTGCATCTCGCAAATCAACGTATACTTCAGAGCGAAGCTTGGTCCGATTCAAACGGATGAATATCAAATTTTATCAACTTTAATATAGGCCTCGATTGTAATAAATAGCAAGTTATTTAGGTAAATACATCACATAAAACTAATAATAAATCTTGTTACAAAATAGCAAAAATGGGCAGTTCGTTAAAAATCTAATTTGACATTTGTTAAAAGTTAGTTGCATGAAACTTTTAATAATTCAAATGTATAAAACATACACAGATATATACCATTAATTCAAATGAAAATCAATAATAACAAAAATAACAAAAACCGGTTTAAAAAACCCGAATTGAAAGATATTTAATATTCGGAATTAAAATAAATTGAAATCTATATTGCGTGTGTTGCCGTTACATTCAACAGGGGGCGCTCTTATTATATTGTCTGTTTTATATAGAACTGTTTATTAAATTTCACAATGCTTGTGGATAAACAATATTTTTTGTTAAAAAGCAATTCTTCTTTTGACGTCACTAAGTTGCAGAAGTTATGAGGCAATGAAATTCGTCCTGAGATCAGATCAACTGGTACCTTTCCATTCCCGATTTCCAGCAATTGATGTGAGAATATCTCAGCTGATCGATCGTTTTGCAACTGGACATGCATATTTGTAGTTAATTTCAACGTCTTTACGTGTCGCCACAAAATAGAGTATTTCAAGCAAGCATTTATTTCATCCGCCGATGTCGATCGAGGAATTACAGGTAATGTTTGCCTGAAATCTCCTGCAAGCAATATAAATGCGTTCCCAAATGGTCTGATGTTTCCACGCAAATCTCGCAATGATCGATCAAGAGCTTCGAGCGACTTTTTGTGTGCCATTGTGCATTCATCCCAAACAATAAGTTTGCATTTCTGCAATACTTTTCCCATGCCGGATGCTTTGGAAACGTTGCACGTGGGAGTTTCAATGAATCGCATGTTCAATGGCAATTTCAAAGCGGAATGAGCAGTTCTTCCACCTGGTAGAAGTGTCGCAGCTATTCCTGACGACGCAAGAGCTAAGGCTATGCCATTTTGGGATCGAATTGCTGCCAGAATCAATCTAATTAGGAACGTTTTACCAGTTCCTCCTGGCGCATCTAAGAAGAAGATTTCTCCAACCCCTTTATTGACAGTCATTAGAAAGTCAGTATAATAAAAATTAGTAATTTAAACGTCAGTTTAGAGAAAACAATTTTTCGATTTATAAAAAAAATCAACAGCTTACCATTTTACAGTTGACAAATTTGCCCCAATACGATGTGCTGGGCTGAAAAAGCTAGGGTGTGGGCTGCAAAACATCTGGTGTCCCCGTGGCTCAGTTCGCCCTATATTGGTGGGGTGTATCTTGGCCGAAGGGATGCTATTAGATGAGCCCAGACTTTTTGATAGCTTCTGTATATAATGTATTATCTGCAATTTATGTGTTTTAAAAGTGTTATTTAAATATAATCTGGACATACTATGCTGCTATCAATAAACCTATAATTTATTTATGTAACAACGTTCAGTAAGAAAAAAGAAAGTTAAAACATATAAAATTGTGAAACATTAAAAAAGGAACTGAGCAGCGTAAAAGTTTGTTTTAATTTTCATTTTTTTTGCGATATTTCTACGGGTACTTCTTTCTAATGTACCACCAAATAATTTATTTATTTAATTAATGACATAAAAGTGTCTTTATATACAAATGAACATGTGACAGGTTATACAAGTACTTAAAATTATTGACAAATAATACAACTTTATCTTAAATTAACATGTGTACTTTTCTTTTTGAAAAAAGTTAGGTTAACTTTTGAAATATGAATCAATAATGAAAGTTTTTCATCAAATATAATTCTTAAGTCCATTATTTTTTAAACTTACAACTTACCACAACCACTCAAGTCAATTTTATGACAATATAACTATTTTTTATCAAGTTTTTTATTAACGACGTAAGATCGCGTCACAATGATAATATAAAATGCGTCACAATGATAATATAAAGCTTGGTTCGTGTCTAGAATAAATATATTTACGAAAAAAAAACCTGTATTATTTATAAAATTTATAAAATATGTATTATATATAAAATTTATTATTTAATATTAAAGATAAAATTATTTTATATTTTATGTATATGTATAGACTTATTTGAATAAAAATATTCATCACGAAATGTCAAAATAGAATATGGTCAACTGTCAAAATGTTTAGTTGATAAAATTTATTATTTATGAAATATGTATTAGTTATAAAATTTATGATTTAATATTAAACATAAAATTATTTTATATTTATATTATGTATATAGACTTTATAAATATTAATTACGAAACGTCAAATAGAATATGGTCAACTGTCAAAATGAGATTCGTCTTGTCCCCGACAGGTTCGCATAGATATTTCTTTTTGATTTAAAAAAAAATTTATATACACTGATATATATATATAAATAAAAATCAAAAAACATTTCCGTTGACGAATATTAACTTTACTCAAAATTTCAAAGCGATCGGTAGAGAACTTCCGGAGATTAGCTGCCTTCAATTAACGAACATTTACATTTTTATTTATATAGATAGATAGATAGATAGATAGATTATACATGCAACCCGCTTCTTCACACATTTTTCTTGCTTTCTTACGACATAATCGTAAAATGAATGCGTCGTTGAAAAGTACGCAATATTTTTGTTGCGAAATTGATTTACTTACTTTATAAGATAGTTTGGACATGTAGAACGAATAAAAGAAGAAAGACTAGTAAAATAAAAAAAACATGTCAGATGTCAGTGTAAGACATGGTAGAAGAAAATCTAGGGAAAAAAAACTGTTGGTGAATAATATTATTGAAAAATATGAAAAACTAAAAAAAGAAATCGTAGGAATGGTATGAGAAAGTGAATTGATGTAGAAGATATGTGTTGCGATATGAAAATATTGTATGTTTATTTATTTTGATTGTTTGTTTGTTTTGGATAATAGGCAATCCACCCAAACTAGGATAATAGGCAATCCACCCAAACTATGATGAAAGGCAATCCACTCAAACTAGGATAGTAGGGAATCCATCCAAACTAAGATAATAGGCAATCCACCCAAACTAGGATAGAAGGCAATCCGTCCAAACTAGGATAATAGGCAATCCACCCAAACTAGGATAATAGGCAATCCACCCAAACTAGGATAATAGGCAATCCACCCAAACAAGGATAATAGGCAATCCACCCAAACTAGGATAATAGGCAATCCACCCAAACTATGATGAAAGGCAATCCACTCAAACTAGGATAGTAGGGAATCCATCCAAACTAGGATAATAGGCAATCCACCCAAACTAGGATAATAGGCAATCCACCCAAACAAGGATAATAGGCAATCCACCCAAACTAGGAAAATAGGCAATCCACCCAAACTATGATGAAAGGCAATCCACTCAAACTAGGATAGTAGGGAATCCATCCAAACTAAGATAATAGGCAATCCACCCAAACTAGGATAATAGGCAATCCACCCAAACTAGGATAATAGGCAATCCACCCAAACTAGGATAATAGGCAATCCACCCAAACTAGGATAAAAGGCAATCCACTCAAACTAGGATAGTAGGGAATCCATCCAAACTAGGATAATAGGCAATCCACCCAAACTAGGATAATAGGCAATCCACCCAAACAAGGATAATAGGCAATCCACCCAAACTAGGATAATAGGCAATCCACCCAAACTATGATGAAAGGCAATCCACTCAAACTAGGATAGTAGGGAATCCATCCAAACTAAGATAATAGGCAATCCACCCAAACTAGGATAATAGGCAATCCACCCAAACTAGGATAATAGGCAATCCACCCAAACTATGATGAAAGGCAATCCACTCAAACTAGGATAGTAGGGAATTCATCCAAACTAAGATAATAGGCAATCCACCCAAACTAGGATAATAGGCAATCCACCCAAACTAGGATAATAGGCAATCCACCCAAACTAGGATAATAGGCAATCCACCCAAACTAGGATAAAAGGCAATCGACCCAAACTAGGATAATAGGCAATCCACCCAAACTAGGATAAAAGGCAATCCACCCAAACTTGGATAGTAGGTAAAACACCCAAACTAGGATAATAGGCAATCCACCCAAACTAGGATAAAAGGCAATCCACCCAAACTAGGATAGTAGGCCATCCACCCAAACTAGGATAATAGGTAACCCACCCAAACTAGGATAATAGGCAATCCATCCAAACTAGGATAATACGTAATCCACCCAAACTAGGATAATAGGCAATCCACCCAATCTAGTATAATTGGCAATCCATCTAAACTAGGATAATAGGCAATTCACCCAAACTAGGATAGTAAGCAATCCACCCAAACAAGGATAATAGCCAATTCATCCAAACTAGGATAATAGGCAATCCACCCAATCTAGTATAATTGGCAATCCATCTAAACTAGGATAATAGGCAATTCACCCAAACTAGGATAATAAGCAATCCACCCAAACAAGGATAATAGCCAATTCATCCAAACTAGGATAATAGGCAATCCACCCAAACTAATCCACCCAAAATGTTTATGTATCGTTTCTACCTTGGAAAATTCAAAACAATTTTTTTTACTATTTTTTAAAAATTTTAATATTTGTTAAAAACAGTAAAAAAAAATTTCAGACAGCCTCTATTTTAAGATTTTTTTATTTATTTTTTATTTTCTTTGGTACCAACTATAACCAAATTATTTTTTATCAAGTAACTGTGTATGATTTTTGTTTCAAACTTACGAAAAGACTTCAATCATGCCGACCAGCTTACCCTCTTTTTTACGACAAGATATAACAGCTGACCAAATCTTGAATTTAAACATTTCTTTTTCAAAAAAAATTGTGTACATTTTCAAATTATCAGTAAACAAACAAACTGGAATAAAATGCGTACGTTAAATGTTTTTTTTTTGTTTTTTTTTATTAAGTCTGGAAAAACACCCGAAATTCACGCCTCTAGAATAGAATACCGCCTTAAGCCATTCCTCCTTAGGTTAAATGTTATTAATATAGCACATCAACTATTTGAGAAATGTAGAGTTTCGCTTAGTGAAGGTTCACTTTATTCAAGCATGCGGTGTACCCGTATAGTTCTGTCACTCGGATAGTTTTGTGTTTATTTAAGACTATTTCAAAAAGTTCATCTCGCCAAGTCACGTTCAATGTAAATTCACCAGCTGAACCGGCAGCGCAGCTGTGTGTTGTTTTGTTTCTCCAACTTATTGGGTGTTAACATAAGTTGTGTCCGTTTTTTTCCAAATTAAAAATGAGCACCAAAAGTAAAACAAAATGGTAAATATTATACGTCATTCGAAAGAAAATTTTCTACTCTACAAGATATTGTGTTTACTTTTACGTTACATATATTATTTCATTTGATTACAAGCCTTAAATATGGAATGTCGAGTAGACGAAAGTGAGCATTTTCGACACCTCCTTCTGTTCGCGTTCAATCGAGGGAATAAAGCTGCCAAAGCTGCTCGCGATATTTGCGAAGTGTACGGTGAAGATGCTATGAATGAAAGGACAGCTCGTCGATGGTTTTTGCGTTTCAAAGACGGTAATTTCGACCTGAAAGACATGGAGCGTTCCGGACGACCAGTGGACTTCGATGAGGACCGCTTAAACCATATTATTCATGAAGATCCCCTTCAAACCACCGTATAATTGGATGAGCAGATGAATTGTAGTCACATGACTGTATACCGCCATCTTAAATCAATGAGAAAAATCCAGAAGTTCGGCGCTTGTGTTCCACATGTTTTGAATGAAAAAAACAAAAATCAACGTTCGACAAGAGTAGCTTTGGCAGCTTTATTCCTTCAATTGAACGCGAACAGAAGGAGATGTCGAAAATGCTCACTTTCGTCTACTTGACATTCCATTTTGAAGGCATGTATTCAAATAAAATAATATATGTAACGTAAAAGCAAACACAATATCTTGTAGAGCAGAAAAGATTCTTTCGAATGACGTATAACATTTACCATTTTGTTTTACTTTTGGTGCTTATTTTTTATTTGGAAAAAAAAAACGGACACAACTTATGTTAACACCTAATATTTTTCTTGGTGTCTCTATATAAAATATTTAGTAAACGAACCATATTCACGTAAATATTTGTATTTGCTAGAGAAAGCGTTTACACAAAACGGAATATGGGAAACTAAAAGTTTTCAAAGCGTACAAATATACACAATTTAACGCCATTTCTCAGTGTTTCTCTACATGACAACCTTCGTTGCGTAGTTGGTGAGACGTTTGTTTTCCAGCCCAGGATAGCACGTTCCAATTTTTTTTCCGATTGGAAACCAGTTTTTTTTTAAAAACGATTACAGTTTGATTTTCACTCAAGACCTCTTTCACATCTTTCTTGCTGGTCGGAAAAGATTGCCGCATAGTTCTGAGTCCACCAGGTTGTACTATATACATGTTTTAATTGATACAGCAATCTATGATATAGACATTTTCCAAAGGCTCTACCCGTACACAATTTTATTACTAAAGAACTAAACGACTAATCTAGTTTCTATATTAGACCTATAAACTACAGTACCCGGTGGTAAGTAATACACATCGGGCTTAAACTACAGTACCCGACGGTAAGTAATACACATCGTGCTTAAAAAAGAGACTATCGGCCATAATCAGCTAACTTCGGCTTCGTGGAGCGTCGTCTCTGTCATTCATACACGTGTTCCGTCGCGAGATTGTTAACACATCGTGCGACAGAGACGACGCTGTACAAAGCCGAAGTTAGCCGATTATGGCCGACAGTCTCTTTTTTAAGCCTGGTGTGTATTACTTACCGCCGGATACTGTACCTATATATTAATTTACTTAGATCTAATTTTTATTGTTAATAATCGTAATATTTAATTTCTTATAAATAATTAATACCTATATACTAACTTATAACTAGATAACAATTCTTACAACTAATTATTTAACACGTACATTATTTTTCGAACTAACTCATTAACATATTATTTAAAATTATATTTTTATTCAATACAAATACATACACTACCCGGTAATACACATCGTTTGTAGAGCGTCGTCTCTGTCGCACGATGCGCTAACAGTCCGGTCTTATTTGTGTTCCCCTGATGATGATGGGAAAACTTTGAAACCGGTAGGGTTATATTGTTACATAAACTGGAATAAGCAGTGTTTGATAAAACAAATTACAAAATATAAAATAGTTTTTAATTTACGTTTAATGTTCGAAATGTAAACGAAAGCTAAGACAACATACATTGTTTGGAACTTTGGATAAAAAATGGGCTTACGTCGACAGGGGGTGACAAAATTAAAAAATATAAATTTTGTTCCCTGATTTTACACCCCCTATATCCTGTACCCGGGTATAACTGTCCGTCCCCTGTCCTCCCTCACAAAGCCACTGAATGGTTGTCTTATATTGTATATACTATTGGATATACTCTTTATAATGTAACTAACCGATATTCGTTCCACTTTGAGTTAACTACGTTTGACAACTCGAATAGCGTATTCCGGTGTGTGAGCTCAGTTTGACAGCCTGAACAAGGGATGTCAACTGCATCTCGCTGGTAACGTTATTTATCATTAAATTGTGATCTCTTTCAAGTCATCTCATAACCGTGTGCTACTTCTCTCAACAGTAACATGATTGAGTATGACAACAACATGGAGAAGTGGAAATGGTGATGGCTTCATACGATAAATACTAAGATGAAATTGGATATTCTTTAGCCCTTTGGGGTAACAGAAAATACGAGTACTTTAATTTGTTTTCCTTTTCCATAGTGCAGAGATAATTCTAAGTTGTCGATATATATTAAATTAAACTGTTAGTTCTTAAAAATATACAAGTATCAATATTGGTTTATCAGATTAAACCGTGTACTGGGGAAATTTATAAAAGGACACACATACAACAGGGGTGGCCAAACCGTGGTGCATGCGCCAAACGTGGCGCATTGCATCCTTGCGCCTACTTATTCTTTTATATATTAGGTCCCCACATACGAAACCGGCGTTTTGCCGTACTGGCAACTTTGATCTCAAATATCTTCTCTTTGGTTAGGAATTTCAAATTCAAATTTATACAGCTATTTACTCAAGTATTTTTGTTTCGAAAATTATAATTCATTTGTTTTTTCCTCAATTGTTTTTTTTCTTTGCGTCACTCAGTTTACAAAATGGAAAACTTGAAATATCGCGTTATTTACGAGTACGAGTTCCACCGTGGCACCAGTGCTGCAGAAACGGCTCGAAGGATTAATGATGTGTATGGCGACGGTGCCGCAAAAGAAAACACAGTGCGTTTTTGGTTCCAACGTTTTCGTTCTGGAAATTTCGACCTGCAGAACAAGCCCCGTGTAGAAAGTTGATAATGAAGAATTGAAGGCTTTTGTGGAAGCGGATCCATCGCAAACCACGTCCGAGTTAGCTGCAGGCTGCGGTGTTAGTGATAAAACTGTTTTAATCCACTTGAAGCAAATTGGGAAGGTGAAAAAGCTTGAAAGGTGGGTACCTCACGAATTGGGTGAAGCAAATCAACAAACGCGCGTTGACTGCTGCGTTGCATTACTCAACCGGCACAATAATGAAGGGATTTTGAATCGAATCATAACCTGTGATGAAAAGTGGATCCTGTATGATAATCGGAAGCGCTCATCGCAATGGCTGAACCCTGCCGAACCAGCCAAACCATGCCCCAAGCGAAAATTGACTCCAAAAAAGTTACTTGTGAGCGTTTGGTGGGCTAGTGCTGGTGTCGTTCACTACAGCTTTCTTAAATCTGGCCAGACGATTACGGCAGATGTCTATTGTCAGCAACTGCAAACCATGATGGAAAAGCTAGCTGTTAAACAACCGAGGCTGGTTAATCGCTCTAGGCCACTGCTGCTTCATGATAACGCTAGACCACACACTGCACAACAGACGGCTACCAAATTAGAAGAGCTTCAATTGGAATGTCTAAGACATCCACCGTACTCTCCGGACTTTGCCCCAACAGATTACTATTTTTTTCGAAATTTGGATAACTTCTTGCAAGGGAAAAAATTCAACTCCGATGGGGCAGTCCAAACCGACTTCAAAGATTTTATTGATTCCCGTCCGAATGGTTTTTTTAGTAAAGGGATCGATGAACTACCTATGAGATGGCAAAAGTGCATAGATAGCAATGGTATATACTTTGATTAAATAAATATATTATATTAAAAAAAAATCAACTTTATGTTCCTCCCAAACAAAACGCCAATTTCACATGTAAGGACCCAATATTAAAATAGGCGTCATAACTGATTACAACGTCATATTTTCAACACCAAAGTGCTCTCAGTTCAATTCATACAGCCTTTGGTAATGTTCGACATTACGGTGTCTTAACACTTAGAATGGAACTTGTGAGCTGTCACTTTAGGCGGAGGAGTTATCTTCACCAAACGAGACTCTACGGCAGCTGTAGCACCATCAGTGGGGTCCACGACAGCGATCACCCTCTCGTCCAAGAGATCATTTCTGACTATTGTAGATTGGTGCTCCAATTAACGTGTGTCTTTTGAAATGGCGTAAATTAATTAATTGAATTGCGTGATTGAGTTATTCCTTTTCCTCCCCTAAGCGAAGCAGATCTTACCCCTATCCCTATTTTACAACCCCAAACGTGAACGTAAGAAGGTAGAAAAAGTGTTTGAGTTGTATGGCGCATCTGAACTCACCTGTAAAAAATTTGGCGCATGGTATGCAAAAGTTTGGCCACCCCTGGCATACAAGATTAGATTTTGGGCTTTTAGGGACTTTTTAAGAATTGATTATTTATTACCTCCGTCAAAGAAAGTCAAAGAAATTGTAGATGTAGTATGAGAAGATATATGGATGTGGAAGAGGCGAAGAAAGTGTTTCGAGTATTGCGCTTTGTCTTCTCTGTCTACTCCGAAAGGGAAATGGTGGGATTATATGTACAGTACCCGGCGCTAAGTAATACACATCCGGCATAAGAAAGAGCCTGTCGGCCATAATTGGCTAACTTCGGCTTTGTAGAGCGTCGTCTCTGTCGCACGATGCGCTAACAGTCCGCTTGACAACGACTGATAAATCGTGACGGAACACGTGTATGAATGACAGAGACGACGCTTTACAAAGCCGAAGTTAGCCGATTATGGCCGACAGTCTCTTTCTTAAGCCCGATGTGTATTACTAACCCTTCAGGTACTGTATGTATATTTTAATATCCGTTTCCTTGGAAAACTTAACGACTTCGCTTAGCGCATTTCTGCGTTTAACAAAGTTCAACTGTCCAAATAATATTCTTTAATTATATTTAATCATCTTTTAGTTCGTTTTCTGATGCACATTTTACAAAAAAATGCATTTTCAATACAAAATCAACGATATTTTATCTTTATCCAAATATTTTTTTACATAAAAACACGCTTATACAAAAAAACGTCAAACACAGATATGTTAGAACGATCAGTTAAAACTGATTAAAAATGCATGCAATTTGTTTTCTTTTGTGTACTTTTTTTGAGAAACTTGATGGATTTTATCACGCTATTGTAAAAAAGTAAAACTAAAAAAAAATTGAAATAACTAAACTTTGAAATATTTTTTTCAATAATTTAACTTTGAAAACTGACAACTTTTCACTTAAAATAATAAACTTTCCATTACTGTTATTTTAACAAAGTTACTGTGTGACAAATCGTCGTTAAGCAATTTATTATTCCACATTTTATGAGGTAAGGTTGGATATTTTAAATTCCATCCTTTCTTTACATAGTGAACTGGATAATTGTTCTTCATTTTATCGACTGTTTACTGGGTGAGACTGGATACCTGAGATTCTACATTTTATCCACTGATCATTTGGTTAACTGGGATTCCACATTTTTTCTACTGTCCATGTGATTAAATAGGATACGTGTTTTTCCATGTTTTATGCGCTGTTCATGTGGTGAAGTTGGATACGTGTTATTCCATGTTCTATCCACTGTTCGTGTTGTTAAGTATTTTCATGATATTCCATGTTCTATAGACTATTCACATTGTCAAGTGTTTTCATGTTATTGCATGTGTTATGCACTGTTCACGTAGTTAAGTCCTCCTCCGTGGTTGCAGTCCTAAGACTGGTTTGCAGCAATTTCAACTCTTCTCCTCCATTCCCCCCTGTCCTGTGCGGCTCTTTTTAAATCTGTATATGTTGAGCAGCGCACGTCCACCAACAGGTCCTCCAGGTACTCTCGGCGTGGGCGTCCCCTAGATTTTGTCCCCTCGGTCATACCCTCCATTATGGCATGCAAGAGGCCCTCTTGTCGTATTATATGACCGATCCATCTTGCACGCCTTTCGGACAGGATCCTGAGCAGGTGCCTTCCTCCTTCGATTCGTTGGAGAACCTCTTCATTTGTGATGCGGTCTCTCCAGGAAATTCCTAATAGTCTTCTATAGGACCACATCTCAAAAGCCTCTAGTCTTCGTCTATCTCTTTCGGATAGGCACCATGTCTCGCAGCCGTACATCAAGATACTCCATACATCCGTATACATCAGGCTAGACTTGCATTTAATAAAAGGTCGAAAATAATAGAATGTAGTTAAGTAGGATACATGTTTTTCCTTGTTTTATTCACAGTTCATGTGGTGAAGTTGGATACATGTTATTCCATGTTTTATGCACTGTTCATGTGGTTAAGTTGAATGCATGTAATTGCGTGTCATATTCACAATTGACGTGTTTAAATTGGGTACATGTTATTCCATGTATTCTTCATTGTTCATTTGGTTTAGTAAGATTTTCCAAGTTTTATTCTCTATTCATGTGGTGTTGGATACCTGTTGTATGCCTGATATTCCATGTTTAATGCAAGTTGTATACCTGATATTACATGTTTTATCCACTGTTTATGCAGTTTAGATGGATACCTGGTATTCCATTTTGTATTCTATGTATGCGGTAAAGATGGATAAGTATTATTTCGTGTTTTTATACAATTTTTATCTAATGTTATGAATACTTGTTATTGTATTGTTTATCCACTTTGTATTTCGTTGAATGCATTGCTTAAAAAACATTTTACATAAATATGATATTTTTAATGATTTTTTTTCAATTTATTCTTTATATACTTATTATTTATTTGTATAAAGGTTACAATTGCTAAGATTTTTTTAAATAAATAATATAAAAAAATAACTCACATTAATGTTATTATCTCTACTTAGTTGAAATCCAGTTTGAACAAAATTTCATTACACGTTTGACTTACATCTGAAAGCTCTAAAAAGCCTATCTCCTGTCCCACTGAAAAAAACCTGAAATATTTCCAATCAGAGTTTTCGTCATTCATGAAATATCGGCCCCGAGGGCCATCGCTATTTATTGAAGTTTAAAAGTTGGAAATTTTATTTTGAATCGTGTTAATATTATTATAGCTAACTATGAATTGTCTTCATAATAAAAGCATTATTTTCAGCCATTGTTTTGGCGTCATTTTGATGATGGGACAAAAATTGTTTTTTGATATTTTTTACAAACGCAATGACAAAAATGTGACACAACAGTAAAAACATGTTTTTGATATTTTTTAGAAACGCAATGAAAAAAATGCGACACAAACAAAAAAAAAACATGTTCATTATAGCGACGATGCAGGGAGCTATTGTGTGCGTCAAATGTAGTTTGTAGAAAATCTGTAGAATTGATGCGACACTCGAAGATGGTGTCTGCTCGGAAAAGCGATCACCACTGATGACGACCAAATCAAAGTTTTGATCGATAATAATTAGTGTTGTACTAACACTATCCTTAAATATCTTTACACTTTCACTATTCTTAAATATCTTTACACTACCACTATCCTGAAATATCTTTACACTACCACTATCCTTAAATATCTTTACCTACCACTAACCTTAAATATCTTTACACTACCACTATCCTTAAATATCTTTACACTACCACTATCCTTAAATTATTTACACTACCACTATCCTTAAATATGTTTGCACAACCACCATCCTTAAATATCTTTAAAGTAACTTATATTTATGTAAAAGGAAAAATAAGTAAATAAAACCCTTATTTTATATTTTCGTGTTCACAACTGATTTATTTTTGGGTTTACTACCGGTTTCGAAGACAACCGTCTTCATCGTTAGGTGAAGATAAACTAAATTGCTAAAAATACATTTCCTGTACAAGTGTATATAATATAAGAGGAATGAGGTAGGGGGAGAGAATTAGGGAGAAATGTGATTCAATGGTAAATGGGGTGGGGAAAAATTAAAATGAAAATGAATATTTCGGGCAGGCCAGGGTCTGGATATCCAAGGGGGTAACCATTTACTTATTTTTCCCTTTATATAAAACATGGCACCACAAAGTGAAACTATAGTGTTTTCGAAGATTCAAGAAATAACTTATATTTGTTTTGTAATATTTTTAATATATCAAAAATAGTCGGTTCGAGTTAAAGTACTCTCGAGGAGAGTTTGTTCTCTAAACGGCACTATATAAATTGTTATTTTATTAGTATTGTAATATGATGTAAGTTTGATTTCACCTCATCATCAGGGGACCACGAACAAAACAGAATTTTGTTCGAACTGGTACTGGCATACATGCTTCTAACGGTAATTAATCGAGTTGGGGATTGTGGGCGAAGGAAGGAAGGAAACAACTTCAGCAGGCAGCGGCTAGATCTTGTGAATGTATGTATTTGCCAGATGTTCATCTCAATGCACTGACTTGGATATATCTAGGGTCTTTAATATGTCCAATTTATTTCTCTTACTACTGATATGCAAGAGTTTGGCTTCTTCGGTATATTTTTTATTGCTAGAAGCGTCGGTACCAGTTCGAATATAATTCAGTGTCATTTGTGCTCCCTTGATCAGGTGCACTCCTGTAAACATTGTAATTTGTTTTATCAAACACTGTTTATTCCACTTTTTGTAACGGTATAACTCTACCGGTTTCAGAGCCATTCTAAAACTTTTCTGAACTGTTATGTTATGTAACGCAGCTTGTATATAAAATATTTATAAGACTTACTACTTATAACTCCTGTAAGTATTGTAATTTGTTTTATCAAACACTGTTTATTCCACTTTTTGTAACGGTATAACTCTACCGGTTTCAGAGCCATTCTAAAACTTTTCTGAACTGTTATGTTATGTAACGCAGCTTGTATATAAAATATTTATAAGACTTACTACTTATAACTCCTGTAAGTATTGTAATTTGTTTTATCAAACACTGTTTATTCCACTTTTTGTAACGGTATAACTCTACCGGTATCAGAGCCTTTCTAAAACTTTTCTGAACTGTTATGTTATGTAACCCAGCTTGTATATAAAATATTTATAAGACTTACTACTTATAACTCCTGTAAGTATTGTAATTTGTTTTATCAAACACTGTTTATTCCACTTTTTGTAACGGTATAACTCTACCGGTATCAGAGCCTTTCTAAAACTTTTCTGAACTGTTATGTTATGTAACGCAGCTTGTATATAAAATATTTATAAGACTTACTACTTATAACTCCTGTAAGTATTGTAATTTGTTTTATCAAACACTGTTTATTCCACTTTTTGTAACGGTATAACTCTACCGGTATCAGAGCCTTTCTAAAACTTTTCTGAACTGTTATGTTATGTAACGCAGCTTGTATATAAAATATTTATAAGACTTACTACTTATAACTCCTGTAAATATTGTAATTTGTTTTATCAAACACTGTTTATTCCACTTTTTGTAACGGTATAACTCTACCGGTATCAGAGCCTTTCTAAAACTTTTCTGAACTGTTATGTTATGTAACGCAGCTTGTTTATAAAATATTTACAGGACTTACTACTCACAACTCCTGTAAATATTGTAATTTGTTTTATCAAACACTGTTTATTCTACTTTTTGTAATGGTATAACTCTACCGGTTTCAAGGTTCATCATCATGGGAGCATAAATTGTTTGTGCTCCTCTGATAACAAGGTGAAAGCCTTGAAATTGATAGAGTTACGCCATTTTATAAAGTGGAATAAACAATATTTGATTAAACAAACAACAACGCCTTCAAACCTCCACAGTGTTAATGCCTTAACTTTAAATAAGAAAGTTTTGTATTTTTAACAAAAATTTTAAGTATTTGTCTGTTTAGCGGATTATTTGTAACAGCAATGAATGGTCAAGTGAATAATAATCTTTATTTATCGATAAGTAGGTATTTATAGATGTGCGTGAATGCGCCCGCAATATATACTTTATCTCACTCCTGCGCGTGCAGAGGTGTTTGCGGACGTTGCGAATAATATAGTGGGTAGGTAATTTGTTGACGAAAACGGTGAGACAACGCGATGTGTTCTCTTTCTACTGTGGAATGTAACGTAAATAGTATTTGCGGGTAAACAATATTAATGTTCTGGTATGCGACCTTTGGACATGTCCGAAGGTTGGTTCGTCGGTCGTTGACCGTGCGTGTTGACAATATTTAGGGACGACGGTATTCCCTACATCTGTAAAAGATACCGTTGTGTTATAAATTTTAAGTATTTGTCTGTAAAAGATACAGTTGTGTTGTAAATGTTAAGTATTTGTCTGTAAAATATATAGTTGTGTTGTAAATTTTAAGTATTTGTATTTAAAAGATACAGTTGTTTTGTAAATTTTAAGTATTTGTCTGTAAACGATACAGTTGTATTGTAAATTAAATAAATGAGAGACTGCTTCGATACCGAAACTATTTCAAACCACCGTACACGAGAATAATGCATCTAAATTTAAAAGGTGCGTAAGAATTTGTTAAAAAATACCTAATTTTTTCCAGGCCAAACAATTTTTTTTTCGTTTTTTTCTTTGTACCACTTTCTGTCGTAAACCATTAATAATTTCACGCCTCGTTTTCTTCCAAAATAAGATTTAAGACAGCTCATTTTTTGGTTTAAGGATTTAGCGAGGCTATAAAAAAAGTTTGTTTTTTTTTAAGAATCTTATGTCAGCGCTTTTAAATTAGATGAAGTTTTGACATTGATATGGGAACTGGGAATATCCGTGGATAAAAAACTTTGTGATTGAATTAAAAATAATACGAAGAGTGTGTTTTTATTAAGAAAAAATGTAAAGAAATTGTTATTGCGTTTTCCTTTTCTTTGTTTTTCTCGTGACAAATCAGGTTCATCGGAAAATCAGGTTCATCGGAATATTAATGGTAACAGCTGTGAAAATCAGATTCATCGGAATATTAATGGTAACAGTTGTGAAAATCAGATTCATCGAAATATTAATGGTAACAGTTGTGAAAATCAGATTCATCGGAATATTAATGGTAACAGCTGTGAAAATCAGATTCATCGGAATATTAATGGTAACAGCTGTGAAAATCAGATTCATCGGAATATCAATGGTAACAGCTGTGAAAATCAGATTCATCGGAATATTAATGGTAACAGCTGTGAAAATCAAATTCATCAAAATATTAATGGTAACAGCTGTGAAAATCAGATTCATCAGAATATTTATGGTAAACGCTGTGAAAATCTTAATGAAAATGTTTATTATAAATATTATACATTTGACAGCTTTAAAATGGCGACAAATTTGAAATTGCAGTTCTTGGTGCGCCACCCTGTATTTCACACGCTACGTCATGTCATTATGGTTTAGTCACTAAACTTTAGTGTATCATATACATCTTTACTATTGCCCTTATCAAATAAGTCTTCAAATTTTTCATTTTTTAGTACATTTTTTTTGTGCTTGTTATGTTATGTCCTTGTACGAATTAGAGAAACCTGTAATATCCAAAGGACCTGAAAAATAAATATACTTTAAATAAATGGAGTTTAAACTACTTTTGCCTCCTCCACAGCTCGTCATACACAATACTCAATTATCCATACTTTACCATCTTTGAAAATCTGGTCCATTTAGTCAAGCCACGTTGTTCTCGGTCTGCCTCTTTCATGCTAACCTTGCACTTCTGACTTGTATGTTCATTTGCTTAATCATTCTTTTCACATGTCCAAACCATCTAAAAGCTCCTTTCTTCATCTTACTTAAAAAATCAATTTTATCTATGCATTTATTTCTAATGTCTTCAATTCCACTTTCTTTCAAGCATTGACACCACAATTTTTCCTGAGTTCACACATCAGCACAGCATTAACACACTGCTCTATAACTTTCCTGAGTTCACACATCAGCACAGCATTAACACACTGCTCTATGACTTTCCTGAGTTCACACATCAGCACAGCATTAACACACTGCTCTATAACTTTCCTGAGTTCACACATCAGCACAGCATTAACACACTGCTCTATAACTTTCATGAGTTCACACATTAGCACAGAACACACTGCTCTATGACTTTCCTGAGTTCACACATCAGCACAGTATTAACACACTGCTCTATGACTTTCCTCAGTTCACACATCTGCACAGCATTAACACACTACTCTATGACTTTTCTGAGTTCACACATCTGCAAAGCATTAACACACTGCTCTATGACTTTTCTGAGTTCACACATCTGCAAAGCATTAACACACTGCTCAATGACTTTCCTCAGTTCACACATCTGCACAGCATTAACACAGTGCTCAATGACTTTCCTGAGTTCACACATCTGCACAGCATTAACACACTGCTATATGACTGCACTGTTAAAAAAATAAAATGACAAGTATAATTCATTACCTAGTTTAGACAACACCAGAAATCGTCACAGAAACGGAAATTTCTTGTGCTGCTAGAGAAAGAAATTAAAAAATAGAAAATCTCCTGGAATAGACAATATCTCCAACGAAATGATGAAATATGCAGATTAGGAGCTAATTATGGTAACTAGGAAATTATTCAATAAAATATTGGCACATGGTGAGACTCCAGTAGAATGGTGCACTAGCATCACAGTACCGATATTTAAGAAAGGACAAAAGAATAACCCAAAAAATAACCGTGGAATCTCCTTGTTGAGTGCTGTTCTAAAAACTGCTGACAAGTATCATTAAAATTAAATTAGAACGAAGAATAGTTAATAGAGAGGAGCAGAAAGGTTTCAGAAGAAACAGGTCAACCACGAATGCAATATTCATCATGAGACAACTAAAGGAGAAATCATTGGAGTTCAATAAATCGATGTTCGTGTGTTTTGTTGATTTGACTAAGGCTTTTGACAGAGTTCTGCTGGAGGATGTCATTAACATATTGAGAGAGTACGATGTTCCTGCATTAATAATCAAAACCATTCAAAGTATTAACAAGAATGGGAAAACACGAATCAAGGCAAACGGAGACTTAACAAAAGAGATACACACTGGAACCGGTATCAAACAGGGAGACAGTCTCAGTCCTTTCCTTTTTAACATTATTATGGATAAAAAAATAGAAGAGGTGACTTCTCTGGGTCTGGGTTATAAAATGGGAAATAAATTAATCAGTATAGTGTGTTATGCCGACGACGCTGCAATATTAACAGAAAACGAAGATGGTCTTCAGAGAATGCTCTACAAATTTCTCATTGCTTCTAAGAAGTACATTATGACGATTTCTGTCAATAAAACAAAGTGCTTAACAATATTAAAAGAGCCACTCAGATGCAAACTGATCATCGATAACGTACCCATCGAACAAGTCATGCGATTCACTTACCTAGGTGTAGAGATCTCCAGCAATAGTGACCCAGCAACATTTTAAATTGAAACGTTATTTCAATGTTTTTTTCGTTATTCGAATAAACAAGAAATACACATAATAAAGTGTTTCTTGATTTGTTTTACGTCATTCGAATCTCATCAGCCTTTTTAATTATTGTCCCTTGAAAATTCACTCAGTTGAAATGCACAATTAATATTCACTAATGATTTTCAGGAGATGATAATGATTGAAACAGTCCCGCCATGCTTTTCCAGCATCTCAAAGAGTTACTTGGAGCGTAAAATGTTTTACGGAATGTCTTTTGAAAATTCCTATAATAATTCAAATTGCAAATTTCCTGATGTCGAGAATATAACATAACTGATTTCGCAATATAAGAAGTCATTATAAAATCAATACGCAAATATCAGGTATGTAAATATGAAACCGGATTTTTTTTATAGAAAATACACATTTATTATATAAAAATGATAAAAAATATTTTATTCAAAGTATTGCCCATCGCTAGCTACACAGTTTTCCCATCTCTCTCGCAATTTGTGGATGCCACGCTAAAAAAACTGTTGCTCTTTTGAGGCAAACCAATCATCGTGACATTTTCGTAAGAAGTGAAGCGCTGCTCAGCAAGTGCGTGTCCCATCGATGGAAATAAGTAGTAATCGGATGGAGCCAAGTCTGGTGAGTAAGCCGCATGCGAAAGTATTTGCCGACTAAACGCCTCAATCGTTTCCTTGACTAAATGTGTTCAAAAAAAAAACATGAATTCAGTGTAACATAATGTTCAAGTTTATCTTTAAATCAGAAATTTCAAAACGTGACTCGTGGATACCAAAGAGATGTAACACATAGAATTAGTGTGGGATGGATGAAGTTTAGATCAATGACGGGAGTTCTATATGATCCAAAAATGCCAGTAAAGTTAAAAGGAAAAGTATACCAAACGATTGTCAGACCCGCACTCATCTATGGCTCCGAATGCTGGACGATGTATAACTCTTACTCTAGGCAACTAGAAACTACTGAAATGCGCATGCTAATATGGTCAGCTGGTGTGTCCCTAAGAGACAAAATAAAAAGCTAACGCGTTCGTGGAAGCCTAGGTGTTATAGACATTAACAGCAAGATGGAGGAGAGGCGAATGAGATGGTATGGGCACGTTGGACGCAGAGCACCCTATCACATTGTGAACCAGGCAATCTCCATGGATCTTCCTCGAATAACAACCAGAGGAAGACCAAAGAATTCGTGGGTTGTGAAAAAAGATAACCTGATGCACAGGCACGGCCTAGGGGACGTAGTCCGGGACAGAAGAGCATACAACCTAAGGACGAGGAGAGCTGACACCAACAGTCTTCGCAGACAATGAGTTGGGATGGAGCCAGGGAGAAGAAGACTCGTGGATATCAAACCAATACTCGTATACCATATATTATTTTTTAATAAGATAAATAAACAAACATTCTTGCCTACTAAAACCAAAATTTTACTCGTGAAATATCTGTTCTTTCCGATTCTGGACTATGCGGACGTCTGTCACTTGGATATTACAGAGGAACAGCTGGACAAATTACAGCACCTTCAAAACGATTGTCTAAGATTTATTTTTAACCTAAGAAAATACGATCATGTCACTTCATACCAGAAGACATTGAACTGGTTGAACGTTAGATATAGACGTCAAATTAACATACTGTCTCTATTGTATATTATCCTTAACTATCCCGCTGCCCCTTCTTATCTCGTCGAAAATTTTCAGCGTCTTTCTGATCATAGACTAGCGCTACGTTCAAACACAGATTGTTTATTGCCCTTTCCATTTCGCCGATCTTCATTTTTTACGTATTTCTTTATTGTTCATACAGTGAGACTCTGGAATCAGTTTCAAACCAATATTAGACTCGCTCCGTCCTTGACATGATTTGAAGCGACTGAAAAAACTTCTAATTTCTACTCAGTAATATAACGTGTTTCATTCCTGATTGTTTTCTCTTTCCTCTCTCCCTTTCTCTTCCTTTTGCTTTAATTGATGATATCTCACTTTATATGAAAGGGAATAATCGGGTAATTGTCCGTCTTTGTGGGCTCACGTATGTGTTCATGGATTTCATGGGGATGTTTAGTAATTTGAATGTTTTTGGCGACCATGTAACTTGCGTCATTTTGTCTGGTTAGTTGGAAGAGATTGGCGCCTGTCAACAAACCCACAAGATTGTATTTGTAATAAAATTGTTGAATAAATAAATAAATTAACATGACACTATTTTTTTCTACTGTATTCACGACAGTTTTATTTTTGTTGCTTCATAACCGGTTTCAAAAATCCACGTTTTCCTCGTCAGGTCTTCTTATCCCTGGCTCCATCCCAACTCATTGTCTGCGAAGACTGTTGGGGTCAGCTGTCCTCGTCCTCACGTTGTATGCTCTTCTGTCCCGGACTACGTCCCCCAGGCCGTGCCTCTGTATCAGGTTGTCTTTTTGCACCACCCATGAATTATTTGGTCTTCCTCTGGTTGTTATTCGAGGAGAATCCATGGAGATTGCCTGGTTCACATGTGATCGGGTGCTCTGCGTCCAACGTGCCCGTACCATCTCAATCGCCTCTCCTCCATCTTGCTGTTGATGTCTGTTACACCCAGGCTTCCTCGTCAGGTGAAGATGAACAAAATTATATGTCTAAAAATATACTTTTGAATGGCAATAGGCAAAGGAGAGGGTAGTTGTAAATAAGGGAAGAAGAGTAGGTTGGCGTTAAAAGGATGTCTTTTGAACGGAAAACACATTTAGAATTGGACTGTTATTTAAAATAACTAAGTTATTTATTACATCGAGACGTAACGTTACATACACTTTTCTAATCTTTTCGAGAATTTCTAAGTTAATCAGTTGTAATCCCCCCGGTTCATGTGCAAAATCTGCAAACTATGACAGATACCAAATAAAGGGGTTTTTTTTCGATTAAGTGCTTAGCGAAAATAGGAAAATTTATTTTATTAAAATTAATAAATTTGATACTACAAAGTGAAACATACACCTGTTTTAAGATTTAAAAAGTTAAAAACATATTAATTATATACATAAATACTATCACGTTATCTTATGCAAAATAAATAAAAACATTTTGAAATACAATAAATAAAAACATTTTGAAATAAATAAAAACAATATTCTAAAGAATCTTTGAAATTGGGCGAATTTTTTAATTCTTGAATAAAACACACAATTGCCTTTGATTTCAAAAACTTTTTATTGGTAATTAAATTATAATTTATGTCATTTAAACACAAAAAACAATATTCGCCAAATGTTCACCTCTTGCAGCTCAACAGATGTCCACTCTTTTGTCAAAAATTTCGACGACATTTTGGCATAATTGCGGTTTTAACTCACCAATAACGCGAATAATTTCGTCCTTCAGGAATTGATTGGGGGTCATTCTAATAAATCTAACTTTTCACGTAACCCCAGAGAAAATAGTCCAACGGTGTCAGATCACATGATCTTGGTGGTCAATTAACATCACCGTTTCCGGAGATTACAATACATAAAATAATTCAACATTTTGAACGCGTTTTTGTACTGTATACGACTCTATTTTTATAAAATCATACATTACATTTCTCAAATGTCACAAGACCCAGGCACGTTCGCGACGCCATCTGTGTTTTACCCAAGATTAAAAAAAAACCGCTCAATTTGAAAGACCCTTTACTTAGATACCGGAACATTCTTTTATTCATTTTTCCGTACAAAAATAAATTAAAAGGCAACAATTAAATTTGTTTACATACTGTCAAATACTGCCTTGCCCTTTTATAACGTGTTCCTCACAGTTTATAGAATACACAAGTAGTATTGTGAGCTATATTAGAAAACAAAAATAATATTACACACATAGCATCACACCGTTTTCTCGTCAGAGTAGGCAAAGAGGATTAAACGCCAGACTTTATTATCACGTGACACATGTTTCACCTATTCTAAGTCTCAGCGCACTTTCTCATACAACTCCTACAACTTTGTTTTGTAAAGGACAATTTTATATAGTGCCATTTTGAGGACAAACTCTTTTTAAGGGCGCACTACCTGGGGACTCGAACCCACTGTACAACACCGGTATATGGTAAAAATAGAAGAATAGGTGAGTGGTTGCCGTTAAATCCTCGGAAATTCCAGCGTGACTTTAATCAGTCTCGGTGAAGAGCTGGATGAAGACAAGGGATTCCTTTCTAGACCGGTAGAAGTTTCTAGAAATAGAAACATCAGGGGAGAAGAAAATTTACTTGCAGTGCGATAAATATACTCAAAGTTGCTTTAAACCTGAAGTTTAAACAGTTCATCTAAAATTCAAGAGTTCAGTTTAATCCCATATCCACCCACGCTAGTATGGGGGACAAAATAATTTCCCATCCAGCGCAATATATACAAGAAGATTGAAATCTTCTATGTGTATATATATTTTTTAACGTAACGTAACGCCAAATTCACATACTGTGTCTATCCTTAACTGTTCCGCCGCCCCCTCCTATCTCGTCGAAAATTTTCAGCGTCTTTAAAATCATGGATTAGCGCTACTCTCAAACAGAGATTATCTATTGGACTTTCCAGTTCACCCCTCCTCTTTTTTTACGTCGTCCTTTACTGTCGTTCATGCAGTGAGACTCTGGAATCAATTACAAACCAATATAAAACTTGCTCCGTCCTTGGCATGCTTTAATAAGCGACTGATAAAACTCTTAATTTTTGGTCAGCAAAATAACGTGTTTCATTCCTGATTTTTCTTTTCCTTTCCTCTCCACCATCCCTTCCTTTCCTTTTGATTGATGATATCTCACTTTATATGAGAAAGAATGTTCAGATGATTGTCCGTCTTTGTGGGGTTCGTGGGTATATGCTCACGTATATGTTTATGGATTTCGTGGGGATGGATAGTCATTTGAATTATTTATACGACCACGTAACTTGCTTCATTGACTTTTGTCTGGTTGGTTGGAAGAGATTGCCGCCTGGTAATAAGCCCGCCAGATTATATTTGCAATGAAAGTGTTAAATAAATAAATAAATAAAACGTAGTGACAAAGAAGCGCCTGCCCAAAGGAACTCCTTCTCCGGTAGCGTCACTACTATTCATATACACCTGAGTGTATATGAATAGTAGTGACAAAGGACTTAAGGTCCAACGTCATGGAAGAAGGAAAATACACGTACCTAAACTTATAAAGTGGCTTAAGGCCGGGAGTTTAAAAAGACCAGCAAGCTACCAGTACTTTTCCAAAAAATTACAAATACAACAAAACTACCCTTTGGCGTCACCAGATCGGAGAAGCCAATCGAACTGAAAATCAAGAGATGTAATGCTGAGTGTAGTTCATTTCTGAAATTATTGACTAGATTATCATTACTTCTTCTTCTTCCCAGTGTCATGTCAGGTCTATCCAACTTTGAATATCACCTGAGAGTAGACATCTTTATCCCCGGCAGCCCGAAAAAGATCCCCAACGGTCCCTATTCCAGTCCAATCACGTACATTGTGGAGCCAGGAGATTTGCCTCCTGCCAACACCTCTTCGACCTTTTATTTTACCCAAATAGGATACCTTTTGGATTTTAATATTGGTCAGCAACTCTCTAACAACTTTGACTCTTTGAAGAACCCTTATTCTCCGGTGCATCCACATTTCGAATGCTTCCAGTCGGTTCATACTACCAACTTTGAGGGTCCATGATTCCACTTCATGCTATAACACTGACCAAACGTAGCATTTGACTAACCTTTGTCAAAATTTCAATATATTATCATTACAGTACTACAAAATGTGTTCTGCCTTTAAAACTTCCATGGCCTGAGAGAAATTCGGTAGTACAGTCTTTAAGGTACACCTACAGAAAGCCGAGGCGCGCCCTGATGCAAGGAAAAAATTGAATACCTGTCTTCCAACCGAGGAGGATGTCCAAAGATGATGCCAAGTTAACAGCTGGGCTTCTAGGCATGATTTAATACTCGCGTAAGAGGTCATCCCTGGCAAGGGATGAAGGCGGATATACACATAATCTATAATCGCGGGCAGACCCTAACTGAAGAGAAAAATTGTGGTATGACTTTAAATCTTCAGATCCAACAGACCAAGCCACGTTAAGACCAAGAGTGCTTCCGCCGAGCATGTCCTATAAACCTTTGCGATAGACGTTGGCACCGTGCAGGCTTAATCGATCTTCTATTGATTTAAGCTCAAGGGCCTAGATTATAAACTGCTGAAAAACTTTAATTTAGTTGCAAACTTGTCAAAGAATAAAACTGGTATCGAAGTGAATCCTCCGCAAATTGAACTTAAAATTACCGTTTATGTAGCGCGAATGCTAACCAGTAGACCACAACCGCCGATCTATAGTAAATATGTACAAATATATCATTACATCGTGTCCCTTGCAAGGTAGGCAGAGAGAACGAATATTCAAACTTTTCTATTCGACCACACAACTTCCACATCCTTGACATTCATATATCTCGTCGTGTACAATCTTCTATTATTCATGCTTCTCATTTTACCTTATTTAAAAATCAGGTTCATTGGATCCAGCCATGTTTTTCTCGGTCTACCTCTAACATATCTTTCAACAAGCATTATTTCCATATATCGACACTGTAATTCTCAAATCCATTCTCTGGCACTACCATCGAGAGGAAGGGAAGATGCAAACTCAGCAGACACACATGACACGCATGGCAACTAATGAAATGTTCACCATCCCTAGAGTTAAAACCTCTTTTGCCCAAAGGCAATATGTTTATTTGGCTCCCATTACATACAATGGCGTGCCGACTTCAATAAAGGTAAAGGTAGGAAAACCATTTAGACAGTCGATCGGAGCGTGGTTGTTATTGCGACAGGATTTTGAGTACTTGGGCTTTCAGGATGAATGACGAGTGGAAAGGATTTATGTGAGCTCATGAGTGTGGGTCTCTTCTTGTTGTTCTAATTTTGGTTGTTTTTGTATTTGTGTTTCTGTGTATTTTTTTTTTGTTTTAAATTTGTTTTAATTTTTATTCTTATGATTGTGTGCGGTATATTGTGGGATGAATATTTTTCCAGTTGTAGTTGAGTGTCACTGTTTGTCAGGTTGATGAGAACGTGCAACGGGTTTTTTTTTTGTGTAATCAAAAATCGGAAAGAAGTATCGATTTATTTTTTCATGCTAAATATCCTCAGTGAGATACAGGCAAAAGCCTAGTTTACTGGGGATACGACAAATGAAAGGCAACAAACCCAGATCCATTAAAATTGTATGTCCAAATCAAATTACCTGTTGTTTTTTATCAAATTGTGTATATTTCTTGTCATGTGTAATAATAAATAAATAAACAAATTTTGATTGATTCGCATTTTTTTCCTATGCTCTAGAATTTTTTTTTTACATATTAAAAAATCCCGTAAAAAACGCTCAAACAATTTGAGTAAACAATGGGCCAAAAAAAACGCTATAGTATTATCATTTATAATAATACACATTCAGCATGTTTGTAATTAAGTTAGCAACGAATTGTTATCCCGACGACGTACGAGTATATCGCGAAGTATATTAAACTTTTTCTCCGGCAATATATTACGAGTACAACACAGCATTCTTTAATTACAGTGTTATGTAAAAAATAAATTTTTCAAAAAATCAAGATATGTTCTTGAAATTAAAAACATAAAAAAAAACGAATTATTCTGTAATATTCGCCCAACACAGTGGAATATTCCTAATGATTGTTAAGTCAAAGCAAAGCCTTAAATTTGAAAATTGAATACAAACATTTACGTGTTATAGTTTCACTGATTTCTTTCAGGAATTCACGTCAAAATTTGACATATCCACATTTACATAATGAAATTTCAGTAATCCTTTGATGAATTTCACATCAGCCGGCAGCTTTAATTTCCCGTTATAGAGCTCGAAAACAGGACCGACGCTTATCTATGTTATATTTGAGCTTTGAACTCAGGCAACGAATATAAAAAAAAACCTTCAATTTTCATCCCCAACAAGTTAAAGAGTTGCAGAGATTTATTTATCTATAACAATCTCCGTGGCTTAGTTAGAAAAATATCTTTCTTACAGCGCAACGGTTACGGGTTTGATTCCCATTGATAATAATTTTTGAAAATGTATCGGCCTGGTTTTTTAACAATACATTTTTTTAAATAAGCAAACTAGGAATATTTAAATAGGCATTTTTAAATATGCAAACTAGGAATATTTAAATAGGCATTTTTAAATAGGCAAACTAGGAATATTTAAATAGGCAAATTATGAAATTATTTGAGTCAATATAAAAAAACTAATTAAAAAAAATGAAAATTCTAGATAATTCAAAGTTTCAACTGATCAAGCTTTAAAAGTTTAACAATCGATTTATAAATGGAAAAATTTCACGAAGAAAGAAGACAACATTCATTGGACGCGGCAAAGACATGACTTTTAGTCAATTAAATCTGTCTCGTTAAGGACAATCGAAAAATATATGGTCTATAGTTTCATAATCTAGGCCACACTCGGAGCCAGAATTTTCTACAATTCCCATTATGTTAAGGTGACTAACCACCATGCAGTGGCCCGTCCACAAAAGGCTCATGACTGACACTTACACCCTGTTCATTCGTATTATTGTTTAAGACTTGTTTAATATTTTTTTTATATAGCCTTTATCAGTGTTTCTTAAACAATCTGTGTTCATAGGTCCATTTTTTTTATCTGAATTTGTCGTGGACTGGTATTTTTGTGAAATTAAAAGAACAAATCGCATAAAACAGAGTTTAAAATACATTTCTTATTTTTAAAAAGAATTATTAAGGAAAAAATAACAATTTTACGTTTGAAATTAATATTTTATTTTACATCAAATAGTTAGGAAAAAATTAAGTTTAAATGGTATTTGTTTTTATCAAACACTGTTTATTCCACTTTTTATAACAGTATAACCCTACCGGTTTCAAGACGTTCACCTCATCATCAGGGGAGTCGTTTGAAACTTTATTACATGTCACCCTGCGAAGTGACTCATAACCGACTCATATTATACCTACAAAGTTTATCAAGGAGTCAAATTCTCAATTTATCCACCGAGTTTTGGAAGGTATTCATTATAAAGCTTGTAGGTATTGTTCAACATCCCTTACAAAGGGTATATCTCCCCTTTTATGAGAGCTTTTAAAATTATTGACATAAAACAGAGACGGTTTCTTCACTTAAGCGTACTCATGCATAACATAACATTATCAAGACAAAAATGCCGTCTTACCTCTTCGAAAAACTAAATTGGGATAGAGATTTTCACGGTTATGAAAATATTATAGAAGCAGCGGAACTTTTTTAATAATCCCAAATTATAATCTAACATTATTCGACGGATCTTTTTCATACTCAGCCAGCAAATGTTAGAATGAGTGGCTCCTACCCTTGAAAGAGTGGGTGAATAGTTGCACGTTCAGAAATGTTACCTTATAAATGGTTGACTGATGAATGACTCCCATCAGTTTTTCTCTTTTGCTCGCTTGAAATCATTGACAGTAAATCTGACGGGATATTTGCGAGTTTACTTTTTAATTTTTTTTGCCATTTATGAATTTTTGTTTTTTTTTTCTTAGTCTACAAGAGCATGGGCTAAAAAAACATCTGATATATTTGCAGCCGGGCTCACCCTATATTGGTGGGGTGTATCTCGGCTGGGAGGATGCTATGAGATGAGCCCAGACCTTTTGATAGCTTCTCTCTTAAATGTTTTTTTTTTATTTATCTCGAGATATAAGTGCGATTTCGGAATGTATTTATACATGTACGAGTATATTCTATGTTGCTATCAATAAACCTATATTTATTAGATATTAATATAAGAAAATTCATTTAAAACGGTCATTCCATGTGCGAGTGTTGATGCCCTTAGAGTTAATTTCGTGAATACGGTACCGAAAACAATCAGATGGCGCACAGTACCCGACAGTAAGTAATACACATCGGGCTTAAGAAAGAGACTGTCGGCCATAATCGGCTAACTTCGGCTTTGTAGAGCGTCGTCTTTGTCATTCATACACGTGTTCCGTCGCGATTTGTCAGTCAAAAAACAGCTATTTCTAGATACCGGACTGTTAGCGCATCGTGCGACAGAGACGATGCCGACAGTCTCTTTCTTAAGCCCGATGTGTATTACTTACCACCGGGTACAGTAAATAACTGTCTGGTACATTAAACCAAAGTCTGTGAATGAACAAAAGGTTTGCTATTTTTCCCATTCTAACTCTTAAGGAGTAATATCGAGGCATACCCATTAAAAAATGTGACAACAACTATTGATAAAATCCATTCTTTTTGCAATAAAGTAGTCGCAGAATTCTCTTTAGAACTCGCTCAACCATCAGCAAAATGTGGATTCTTCTCGGGTTCCAAATGATTGAGCCGCACTTTAATCTGCTGCAAACCAGTGAATTATAAAAATATATCATAACAGTATCAAATGCCCTATAAATCATAAATTCCAAAGTTTGACTGGCAGATAAACACATACTCTCGATATGATAACCGAATACATATTTATTGTTGAACATGATGCCAAAGTCTTTGATAGTGTCGACACGTACGATGGCCTGATCATCAATTAAGTATTTGCTGGGTCCCAGCTCTTAATAAAGTCATGAGCTTACATTTAAAGATGCTGCAGGCCAGCTTGTTGGTCTTACCCTACTTCAATACCCCATTCAACTTAAAAATCATCATGCCATGTAGTTCATGACTGATCATCGTAACTCTCATGATAGCCCTTGACGATTCCTCTCCATCCATCCCTACTCTCCGCATTTGTTAAAGGTAGTCCTGATGCATCTCTCACTTGATCAGTCCAGCACATTGTGTCTCTTCCTCTTATGTGTCATCCTTCTACGTTTACCACAAACCTCTATAAACTATCTCCTTGTGCATGAGAAATTTTAAAACAAGTTTGTGTATTAGTTTTATTGTTTAATTGTACTCGTAAATGTGCTTGTTTTTCTTCTTTAATTTGTCTAATCTGGGTTGAATTGACGATTGTCTTACTAGAAAAGAACAACGTTAAACTATGAAAAACTCTTTGAAAAAATCGTAATATATTTATTTATTTAACATTTTTAATGCAAGTCGCAATCTCTTCCAACCAACCAGACAAAAGTAAATAAAACAAGTTACATGGTTGTGTGGCGGTCGTCGCACACTCAGTCGCACACTCGGAACACTGTGGGCGTCCATACACACGGTCAATGACCGATGAAGTGACCTTTGCATTCCTCGACAAATTTAAATAAACAAGTCCAAAGTTCACACGCCACCCATTCAACCCATAGCCCGGAGCGGACCGCATTCCATACTAGAGCGAGAACGCACCACGCTTGTCTCGCCAGTTCCGTATTTGAATTATACCTACATACAACATTAATCGTTTTTGCATTCGCAGGAACGAGACGTAGGCATATCGCGAGCGCATTCCCGCGCACATTCTAAAATGATATAAATACCTACGTCTAGCAAATAAATCACTCTCTCTCTTTCCGCATTGCGATCTAACGAGTTTTATTTATCAACAAATCATCATCATCTCTTCCCTTAAGGACTAGCTCCTAAAGTTGCATAAATCATTCAAACTACTATCCATCCCCACGAAATCCATAAACACATATGTGACCATATACCCACGAACCCCACAAAGACGGACAATCACCTGAACATTATTTTTCGTATAAAGTGAGATACAATCAATCAAAAAAAGGAAGGAATGGTGGAGAGGAAAGGAAAAGAAAAATCAGGAATGAAACACGTTATTTTACTGACTAGAAATTAAAAGTTTTTTTCAGTCGCTTCTTCAAAGTACATTAAATTTAAAATTAAATTTAATTTATTAAATGTTAAAAAATCTATGTTGTCCATCATTAAACTACTAAGAACCATGGTTTGAGTGGAACTGCCCTATATTACTTATTTTTGGTTATGTGGAAGAGATTACTTTATGACAATAAACTCGCGAGGTTGTATTGCACACTATGTAACATTAGTGTTACACATAAAATAACATAACGCTTTAAAATAACTCGCTTTATCCATTAACCTTTTCAAACAGCCCCTTTCCTTTCTTATTAATCTTATTTTAACCCTCGTCTAATCAATACACGTATTTTAGAGGGTATAAGTCAAAACTTTCCAAAACTAAATTCCACAGTAATCCAAAGAAATGTTACTTAGCTAACTGAGTTGTGGGATCTTGGAACAAACTGCCCGATAGTGTACTGAGTTTTGTGACATTGAACCGGTTTAAAACCCGTCTGGACAAATTCCTTTACACAAACCCATAAGTGGTATTCTAGTTGTGTTTTGTTCCCTTTGGTTATTTCTTTTTTTGTTTTTCCCTATTCATATTATTTATGAACGAATGACAGTTGATATATACATATTATATATTTATTTATTTTTCATTAAGCTTACATGCACAGGTTAAACCTGATTATATACAAAACTTAAGCGAGATTATAAACAGAAAGAATAAAAAAAAATTTCAAATACAACACTTTAACAGACATAAAAAACAACAGCAAAAATATTAAACAAAAAATATTATTTCGGCCGAAACAACTAATTTATATTACTAAGAAAGCTCATAATGATTTCTTTAAATTAATGGAAATTTTGAAGATGTCAAGATCCGCGGCTTTATTTAAAA